>OW240919.1:74041472-74187086 GCA_933207985.1 Pelobates cultripes | reverse complement strand
CATACAGAAGTTGGCTTTATTTGCCGACGACATACTCATGTTCATAACACACCCCGACTGCTCCGTTTCCGCTCTGCTAGATCTTCTCAAAGAGTACGGAGAAGTTTCTATAAGAACAACACCGCTAAGACACAAGCCTTACCGATAAATCTGCCACACCAAACACTAGCGCACCTAACCCTCAAGCACACCTTCGACTGGCGCAAATCGTCCTCACTTATCTAGGGATCAAACTGACAAAAACCCACCAAGCCATACCAAAAGAAAACCACTTCCCGGTAATACACAAATTGAGAGCGACTCTGGAAAAATGGGAGAACCTAGAGATCTCCTGGTTGGGTCGAGTAAATACAATTAAAATGATGGCTCTACCCCATATCTTGTATCTCTTCCGCACGATCCCAATAGCACTCCCTAACAAACTGATCAAATTAATGCAATCGGTTATCAATGCACACGTCTGGAAACGGAAGCCCCCGAGAGTAGCCCAGCGCAACCTTGGCTTTCCCTTCACCAAAGGAGGCCTGGGCCTGCCGGATATCAAAACTTACTACAGAGCCACGTTTCTAGCACAGGGTGTACACATTCTGAGACTTAAGGACAGCTCCCAAAAGTCTCTGTGGCTAACATTGGAAGATACCTTCCTACACCCACACAATACGTCCCGCATACTATGGACCAATGCCCCCGCTAAACCTGATGGGGCATATTTATCACAATGCTCCCGCTTCCTGGTGAGCTCGTGGCGGGGGCGTGGAGCCACCTGATCGTGGACCCGCACCTGCTCTTCAGAGAAGCGCCGCTAGAGGCCATGTCCATCTTTTCCCCTGACCTACCCACAGCGAGCTGGAAAGCCAAGGGCATACATAGCGTAAAGGACCTATTAGAGGGAGACAAAATCCAAACGTTCCCTGATCTCCAGCGAAAATTTCCCCCCCCCCCCCAAAGGGACATGTTCCTCTATCTTAGAACAAAAAACATTTTACTGCCCCACGCGAGCAGAACAAATTAAATGCCCGAAGACCTACCTCTACTACCCGCTCAGATTCTCTCTACTAAACTAGGGAAACCCCTGTCCATGTGCTAAAATGCCCTCCTGGAAGGTCAACTAGGTGAAGCTAGATCATATATGACACAATGGGAAGGTGAGCTAGACAACCAACTAACATTGGCGCAATGGTATGAGGCGATGACAATCACAAAGGGTGCTTCCAAGAGCCTCTCGTTATGGGAGGCATACTGCAAAATAGCCATGAGATGGTACTTAGTACCGCACAAATTAGCGCGCATTTACAGGGGTTCCTCCGGGCTATGCTGGCGCTGTGAGGGGGGTGAGGGTACCATGCTGCACATGTTTTGGACATGTCAGGCATTAGGTTCATTCTGGAAAACGATACAAGGCCTTATCACGAACACTACCGGCCTTCTAATCCAGCTGAGACCAGAACACTATCTGCTACATATGATACCCGGGCTCTCACTGCACCCGCATAAAACAGTGCCAATAAACATACTCACAGTAGCAAAAATTCTCCTAGCCCAAAACTGGAAGAGCAAAGCGGTACCCACCATAGTGGCACTCATAGAGAGAATGGACGTCATAAGCTCTTATGAACGTATGGCCAGCAGAGTCCAGGGCCAGGGGACTAAATATGACAGAGAATGGACAAGCTGGAACTCTAAGCCTTAAACCCAGTACCTAGTATAATACCCAGTGCATCAGGACATACCGACCACAAACCGGACCGTCCAACTGTTAATATAGTACCCAAAGACAGGCTAAGAAAGGTTAGAGACTGCTAAATAGTAGGTGTAAGCACTGGGTAGCAAGGCTGGGGACTCTAAGTCTCCACTCCAAGTTATCCCTTTCCTCCCCCCCTTCTGTTCCTGTTCCCCCCAAATACTGCCAATGCATTACCGACTGTACACAATCCGAACCTCGGTATGAGGCCGAACCAGTTCAGGAGCAAATAACTATCCTATAACTGTTTGGAATGTGTGTATAATAACAGTTTCATGATGTATAAAAAGTAACAAATGTAAGACCGCAAGGTCCGCACTGCATAGTCATGAAAAACTAGTGTACACGAAACTGAATGTAATGTATGCCTGTTCATGTTGTTGGCACAATAAAGACTATATATGAAAAAAAAGAAAAAAAAGAAAGGTACATTTCTCAGTGTATACCATTGGGTAATAAATCTAAAAGAAAAACATTAAAACCAATGTGGCTTAGTAGAGAAGTAAAACTTTTAAGAGATTAAAAATAAGAAAAGGGCATTTAAATCAGACAAATCAGATGCATCTTATAAAAGATATAAGGAAGCAAATAATGCGTGCAAAAAGGCAATTAGATTTGCTAAACTTCAAAATGAAAAAATGACAGCTAAAGAGAGCAAAACCAACACCAAAGCATTTTTTAAGTACATAAATTCTAAAAAAAACTAAAATGAAAGTGTAGGTACACTAAAAACTGAAATGTGGGTGTTAGTTAATGAAGACCAGGAAAAGGCAGGAATTTTAAATAACTATTTCTCCTCCGTGTATATTAAGGAAGAACCCATGGCAATAGATGTGCAAATGATTGCTACTAAAAACTTGCAGAATAATTGTAATTGGTTAACTCAAGACAAGGTGCTGCAGCAACTAAAGGAAGTTAATATAAACAAAGCTCCAGGGAAATAAGTGAACCTCTGTTTTTAATCTTTAAAAATTATTTTCTTTCAGGAAGTGTTCCAGAAGGTTTGAGGAAGGCAGATGTGGTTCCTATATTCAAAAAGGGTTCAAAATCCTTGCCTGGAAATTATAGACTTGTGAGCTTAACGAAGTATAGATCAGGATGTTGCAGTGGATGTGATCTATTTGGATTTTACCAAGGCATTTGATACAGTTCCACACAATAGATTAGTGTTCAAACTCAAGGAAATCTGTCTAGATGAAAATGTTGTTCTTGGGTAGAACATTGGCTTAAAAACAGAGTACAAAGAGTTGTCATTAATGGTAAATTTTCAAGCAGGACAGAGGTGGCAAGTGGTGTCCCTCAGGGGTCTGTTCTGGGACCCCTTCTATTAAACATTTTTATAAATGATCTTGAAGACAGCATTGAAAGTCATGTTTCAGTGTTTGCAGATGACACAAAACTCTGTAAAATAATACAATGTGAGCAAGATATTACTTTGCTTTAGAGGGATTTAGATAGACTGGGGGACTGGGCATTCAAATGGCAGATGAAATTTAATGTTGAAAAATGCAAAGTTATGCACTTCGGTGTAAAAAATACACAAGCAACGTATACCCTTACTGGAAGCGAATTGAAGATTATGCTAGCGCTAGTGTACTTATAATCTTAATTTTAGTAATGACAGGAGGCGAGTATTTTGCATATAACTCTCTTTACTAACTCCATATAGCAGTAAAGAAAAGTGAAAACATTAACCAATCAAATGCAGTAAGAGGTATGGTATTCACAGTGATGAGGCTCCTCCCCCTCTTTCGAAAGCGACATCAAAGACAAATATAGAAAAAACAGATAAAGTCTGAAACATAAAGTCTTGAAACATGCACCAACGGGTGACTTTCCGAATGCGAAGTCCTAATCGCTGAAGGACGGTCCAAACGTGTCCATCCTGAGTATGAGATGTAATGTCCCAAAGTTATGCTGAAAAAGAACGTGGAGAAGGTTAGGTACCGATCTGGCAACTGTTTGCAGTAATGTAATAAACCCAACACAATTTCCACTGCACTGATGTAAAACTAGATGAAAATTAGTATAAATATGACAGTAAACGATAACAATGATCTAACTAAACAAAGTACAAGCCTGAGTCATACAAGATGAGTAGGAAGATAGAAGAAGTAAGGAATACACGGAGTAAGTATACTTACTTGGATCCTTATCCCCCAAGGGTGTGGAGGGTGGGAAAATACTCACCTCCTGTCATTACTAAAATTAACATTATAAGTACACTAGCGCTAGCATAATCTTCAATTTTACCACATGACAGGAGGCTTCATATTTTGCATTTTTAACGCTGAAGCAGGAGAGACGTGGCTGCCCCCGCATTCGGTCGGAAGTAGAAGGTCCGAAAGGTCGATTCTCGTGACCAATCTGCAGCTCGTAGGATGTCTGCCAGGGATGCGCCTGCGGTGAAAGCCGAAGAAGCTGCCGCCCCGCAGACTGAGTGGGCTCCGAAGGTTTCCTCTACGCCTGCCAGGGACAGAATCCATCTTACCCATCTGGCCAGGGTGGTGGTAGAGACGGGAACGTGTGGCCTAACGTAGGACACCAAGAGTTGGCCCGTAGGGGAGACGCGCAAGCGGGTTGTGACCTCTACGTATCGATGTAGGGTAGATACCACGCAGAGAAGCGGTTCTGTAGGAAAAAAGGGGTAGAAGACCGATGTGGAGTCGGATTTCGTACGGCGTGAAACTTGAAAGGTAACTCCCTCCAGGGAGACCGAAAAGGCATCGATGTCGAATGCTCGTACGTCCGAAACTCTGCGGAACGAGACCAAACAAAGTAGGAGCGTCAGTTTGGCTGATAGTTGTCGGAGTGAAAGTCTGTCGTTGTCTGGCCAGTCCCTCAGGAACTGTAGGACATTTTCAACGTCCCATAGTCGGGAATATTTAGGTCTCGGAGGCCTCTGAAGTCTGATGCCCCTGAGGAGGCGGCACACCAATGGGTCTTTTCCGACGGGGATCCCCTGGGCCGGAACGTGGGCCGCCGAAATTGCGGAGCGTACTACGTTGAGGGATCGGTAAGATCGGCCCTTGGAGAAGAGATGTGAGAGAAAGTTCATGATGGCTGTTATAGGTGCCGTAAAGGGATCAAAATTCCGTTCACTGCACCAAGTAGACCAGGAGTTCCATGCCGATAAGTAACATCGTCTGGTTCCTGGTGCCCATGAGTCCCATAGGAGATCTCGAGATGTTTGCGATAACTCTTCGGTTTGCCAGGCTCCCCTGAAAGCGTCCAAGCCACCAGCGTGAGACGGTCTTCCAGGATGAGCGGGTGTTGATTCCCTCTCGGGTCCGTAAGGAGCGTCGGGTAGGATGGTATGAGGAGGGGATCTCTGTAGGATGACGCTAGAAGATCCGGAAACCATGGTTGACCCTGCCATAGGGGTGAGATGAGGAGCAGGGATCCGCGTTGGGTCTTCAGGTATTGCATCGTCCTGGCTACCATGGCGAATGGGGGAAAGGCGTACGCCCCCAACAGTGGCCAAGGTTGGAGAAACGCATCTACTGCCTTGCTCTCTGGGTCTGGGAGCCAGCTGAAGTACTCGTCTGTCTGCCTGTTGTTGCGTGACGCAAAGAGGTCCAGGTGGAGGGGACCCCTTCTGATCGAAAGGCGTTGGAAGATCGCTGGGTCCAGTTTCCAGTCGCTGCTGTCCCGCCAGTGGCGTGAAAACCAGTCCGCTGTCAGGTTCGTGTCTCCCGGGAGGTATTCTGCCATGAGGGAGATTTTCCGGGGTAGACAAAAGTCGAAAATTTCCTTCGTGATCTCTGAGAGGAGTCTGGATCGGGCTCCCCCCAGACGTTTGATGTAGCGGACCGCTGAGATGTTGTCCATCCGGAGGAGGATGCAGCAGTCTGTCCGGTCTCTTGCTAGGCTGCGGATCGCAAACGACCCCGCTAGGAGTTCTAGGCAGTTTATGTGGAGGTTGGATTCTTGGGAAGTCCAAGTGCCTCCTGTCGATCTGCCCTCGCTTGTGGCGCCCCAGCCCCACAGGCTGGCGTCCGATTCCAGGACAACGTCGGGTGCATTCCCGAAGATGGCTCGGCCGTTCCAAGCTTCCATGCTGTCCAACCACCATCCGAGTTCTTCCCTGACTTCTTCCGTTACCGGAATGTTTTGGTCGTAGGAAGGGTTCTGACGGAGGAAGGAGGCCTTCAGGCGTTGCATCGCCCTGTAGTGTAGTGGGCCCGGGAAGATTGCCTGTATAGATGCGGACAGTAGTCCCACGATTCGAGCCAGGCTGCGGAGTGGAATGGTGTTGCAGTGGATGACTCTGCGTAGTTCCTTTTTGATGGCTGTGATCTTTGAGATCGGGAGCCGTAAGGTGCTGGTCTTGGAATCTATCTCGAAGCCCAGGAAATGTATCGTCTGGGCTGGGAGCAGCTCCGATTTTTGGTAGTTCACCACGAAGCCTAAGGACGTCAGGAGCTGAATGGTATAACGTGTGTGTTGTGTTAGACTGTACCTGTCTGAGGAAAATAGTAGCAGGTCGTCCAGGTAGATAATGCAACGAATTCCTTGAGTTCGTAGTTGTGACACTACCGGCTTGAGGAGCTTGGTGAAGCACCACGGTGCTGAGCTGAGGCCGAAGGGGAGACATGTGAACTGCCAGGGTTGGTCTTGCCAAAGGAATCCGAGAAATTGGCGGCAAGACCCATGGACGGGGACCGACAGGTAAGCGTCTTTGAGGTCCAGTCTCGTAAACCAGTCCCTGTCTTGGAGTAGATCTCTCAGCAGGTGAATGCCTTCCATTTTGAAGTGCCTGTACGTTACGAAAGCGTTGAGTCCCTTCAAGTTTATAACCGGACGGAATTCTCCTGATTTCTTTTTTACTAGAAAAATGTTGCTGAAGAAACCCATTCCGTCGTGAGCTGGTTCTATCGCTCCTTTCGCCTTGAGCTCCCGTAGTTCGCCGTCGATTAGGCGGCGGTCCTCCTCGGAGCATTGAAAGGGATGCGGGTGTGCGAGCTGGTAAGGGGGTTCTACGAAGTCGATGATGTAGCCCCGAACCGTCTGGAGGATCCATGCGTCCGTGGAGATGGTCGTCCAGTTCTGAAAAGACAGAGCAATACGACCTGCAGTGTAAGGGGTGAATGAAACTAGAGACACTAGGTTGCTTACCTGTGGGGAAGCGTGCTCTGCCACGGTTACGAGGTCCTCTGCCTCGGTCTGCTCCTCGGGTATAGGAGAATGGTTGCCTGGAACCCACTTCCGGGTAGAATGGCTGTGGTCTGTGTGACCGGGGGCCAGAAGGCCAGAATCGGCTGGCTGCTCGGCCCCTGTAGCGGCCAGCCCGTCCAAAAACACCCCGGCTGGGGTAGCCTCTGAAGACTCGTTTCATAGACGTCTGAGCCTTATTGAGGGACGTAAAGATATTAACATGCTTGTTCAGTTCTTTTAAGAAAGGTTCTCCGAACAACTTGCCCTGTGCCAACGGTCCCAATTCTTTGGTGCCCAAATCCACCAGTTTTCCGTCAATACGGAGTAAAGCTGCCTTGCGCCTCTCAGAGGAGAGGGCTACGTTGGTATTACCAACAAAACAGAAGCACCGTTGTGCCCATTCCCTAATGTCATGTGCCCACTCTTTGACCATGCTAGAGTCAAATTGATCGGCCCTAGTGAACGCATCATCCGCCAGGTATAATATGCGGGAGAGTGGGCCGATTGAGTCCAGCAGTTTATCCTGGACCCCGTGGAATCCTTTCTCCACGCCCCGCCGAGGGTCGCGGCCACCTCGGGACATAAAGGTGTTCATCACCTGATCAAACTCCGGGGTCTGTGTTACGTGGTCGGGGAGCGAGGGGCGCGGGCATTCAGAGCGTAGACGGTTGCGCACCGTTTTATCAAGTGGTTTGCGTAGCCAGCGGTGCATAAACCTGGAGAGGTGGTCGGGGGGGTCCAGTCTCCAGAGCGTGGATGGCGGATATTGCGAGGGTCAAAGAGGCGTTGCCCCGTGGGGTCTAGGATGGTATCCCCTTCTTGAGCGGGCGCGAGGTCGTCAGGCAACTGGATGTCGTCCAGGAAGGTGTCTCGTAAGAAGCCAGAATGGGAGCCGGAGTCCGAGTCCCAAGCGTCATCGTGCGAATCAGAGTCCGCGGCTTGCCACTCGTCTAACACGGCCATAGAGCGCGTGTGTTCGTCCCCCTCATCCGATGAGTAGTGGGCAGGAGTAGGTGGGGTTGGTCTGTGGCGTTTGGAGGGTGCCTTACCCTTGCCAGGGGTATCGCCCGCTTTCTCACCCTTCCAGTGACGTTTGGTGGGGCGTGGATCCGCCTGTATGTGTGACTCAGAGGCCTCAGAGTCTTCGTCCTGAGGTTGGGCCAGTGTGGCTTTTTTAGATTTGTCAGTAGACGCCGACATAATCTTGGACAGCGCTTTCTCCATAGAAGCGGAGATGGTGTCCGCAATCAGTGACTGGAAGTCTGCAGAGGTCTGGGACGCTTCCATAGTGAGTTGTTGGCACAGGGCAGATGGGCTAGGGGTCAGGCGGAGTATGGATTCAGTATTAATAATGACAACACCCCAGCAGGGTGTGTGGTAGCACAGGTACAAGAAGTACCAGAAACCCCAGCAGGGTAAATTGGGTTTTCTAGCTGGGCCTCACCCAGAAATGTATATGACAGTGTGGGTGGCACAAAATCCACTCAATCTGTTGTTCAGATGGGGTTGGGATGCCCCTTTCCAAATACATATACATAGGTGGCACAAAATCCACCTGATGGCAGCAGTGAACTAAGGGCTTCACCCTGTTAGAACTGTGGGTGGCACAAAATCCACCTAGTAAATAAATAATAATAGTGGACTCACCACTTAGTAGGGCCAGCAGCCCCTGAATCCTTATAGTAAAAACGTCAGTGACCCCTGCCAGCTGTACTTCTTGCAAACAGAAGTCTAGAACCATACAGTACACCCCAGACGGCTGGGAGGTGTCTGTGGATGAGCGGGTTGCGGTCGGCGGCCGGTACTAAGCAGCCCGCGGGACTCCCAAAATGGCGGCCGAGAATCTCGCGAGACGCGAGATCCAAGATGGCCGCCGGGGAGCCGGGAAAAGAGGTTTCCCGGCGAGCCGGCGATGTAGAATGCGGCTGGGGAGCCGCAAGGGAGTACTAGGGGGCAGGGTGAGCATTACCCTGAGAGGAAAAACAGCTGGGAGACCAGCGAAAACGGGGAAAAAAACGGAGGAGAAAAAAGGGGGGGGAAACACAGAAAGCCCATCAGAGGAGCTGAGATACAGTAAAATGAAACATGTAGTGAGGTATAACAAAGACTGAATAAGACCCCCCAGGACAGGAGGGAGAAAGTCCCCCAGGAGAAAAAACAATACAGAATAAAGTAAATATAACATATAATATAAGAATACAGTATACAATATAAGACTACAGTATATAAAAAAAAAAAGGGAAGAGCCTGAAACTCTGAATACCATACCTCTTACTGCATTTGATTGGTTAATGTTTTCACTTTTCTTTACTGCTATATGGAGTTAGTAAAGAGAGTTATATGCAAAATATGAAGCCTCCTGTCATGTGGTAAAATTCTTGATTTTCAATCAACAGCTAGCGTAACTGACTGTAGCGGAATGCCAATATTAAATCCACGAATTCCGCTGGTTCAGGAAGTAATCCACAGTCAAGCGCTGGAAAAAGCAAGGCAATATCCCAAACCTCCCAGTAACCGGACGAAACACAGTTTTGAGAGTCAACTTAGGTCTTTATTTCAGCTCCACAATTTATACAAGTCCCCATGCAAGGGGTTTCCTGAGTCCCCTCCCAGGGGCATTCCCAGAGGGGACTACATGGGGGACTTACAGTACAGGGCATTTCTCCCATCAGGCACTGCTGCACGAGAGGGATCCTCCCACTGGAATGTACCGTTAAGTGGATTATCCCTCCGTGCAGCAGAACCGACAATTTTATATTAAAATGCATAACTGTGGTAATATACGGTCTATTTGCACGAATGGACGTTCGGTAGATAGCTGGGGTCTGAGCGCATCATTCGTGAGATTACCGCTCAGATCCCAGCTAAAACAACCGAGCGCCGCACGAAAAACACATTTATTAAAATACATGTTTAAATGACGATTGCCTTCCAGGGAACAAAGTACCGAACGGCCCGGAGCTCCCGAACGGCCCGGAGCTCCCGAACGGCCTGGAGGCTCAGCGGTGTTCGTGCCATCGAGTAGCCATTTTTAGTACCATGCGCTCAACGACCTAACACCGCTGAGGGAACAAAGGATCCAAGATGGCCGACCGCCGCATGGTCGGTAGTCGAACGGCGGCCACCTAGGAGAGCCTCTAATTACCGATTGCAACATTGTTGCAATCGATTAACAAGCGCCACACGCCTCTAAGTGTGTGGGCAACTACATGGGGGTGTTTTTTCGGTTCACGAACGGCCTGCAAAAGTGCCATTCGTGAAACAAAAGAAAAATCCAATACAAACAGCTATCTGCGTTCGGCAGATAGCCAATACAACAAATACATGTAAATTACAACCCGCATACATTCAACATAGTTAAGCCCATATCCCACAACTAGAGATGTTGCGAATTGTCGGCCGAACTGTTCGCGAACTGTCCGCCGGCAAACAATAGCGTGTTCGCGTTGGGCGAACATATCCGATTTCCGGTCCGCCCCCTATACGTCATCATTGAGTAAACTTTGACCCGGAACCTCACAGCTAGCAGACACATTCCACCCAACCAGCAGCAGACCCTCCCTCCCAGGAAGTGTCTGCTGACTGTGAGGTTCCGGGTCAAAGTTTACTCAATGATGACGTATAGGGGGCGGACCGGAAATCGGATATGTTCGCCCAACGCAAACACGCTATTGTTCGCCGGCGGACAGTTCGCGAACAGTTCTGCGGACAGTTCGCGACATCTCTACCCACAACCATATAGGCAACCCTTAAAGGCACAGTCTCTTTATAGTGTCCAAGTGACTATGTTTGCCACAATGCTCCCCCAGAACCAAGCCGGCATACACAGTCTGATCCCAACGAATCGGCTTGGGGATGTCCGGAGGAGGGCTCACAGATCACTTCTCAAGGTCTGTTTGTCTAGATAACCCGTCGGCGTAACTCCAGCGCAGCAGCCTGGCCTTGTCTCCAGCCACACGGTTCAGCCACACCAACGGGTTGTGATCTGTGAGTAAAGAAAAGGGTTGCCCATAGAGATACGGCTGTAACTTTTTGAGGGCCCACACCACGGCCAGGCATTCTTTTTCGATGGCGGCGTAGCTCACTTCTCGGGGTAACAGTTTCCGGCTCAAATATGCGATGGGATGTTCTCCGCCATCTGCTCCAACCTGGCTCAGTACTGCTCCCAATCCAAACATTGAGGCATCTGTGTGGACAAGAAAACGTTTAGTTGGATCAGGAGCAGCAAGTACAGGAGCATTTGTCAGAGCCGTCTTCAGTTGGTTAAATGCCTGTTCACACTCTGGGGCCCAGATGACCTGTCTGGGTAGGTTTTTCCGCGTCAAGTCAGTCAGGGGCTTGGCAAGGGCACTGTAATTGGGCACAAACTTCCTATAGTACCCGGCGGTACCTAAGAAAGCAAGGACTTACGTTTTAGTCCTAGGGGTGGGCCACTTGGCTACGGCTTCAATCTTTGTGGGCTCAGGCTTCTGTTGCCCGCTCCCCACTCGGTGTCCTAAGTATTGCACCTCCACCATCCCTATGTGGCACTTGCTTGGTTTTACGGTAAGCCCTGCCTCTCCAATCCGATCTATTACGGCCCCTATGTGTCGTAGATGATCAGCCCAGATCTGGCTGTAGATGGCAATATCATCCAGGTATGCACATGCATAATCCTGGAACCTGTCCAGTAGCCGATCCACCATCCGCTGGAATGTCGCGGGGGCGTTCTTCATCCCGAATGGCATGACTCGAAATTGGTACAAGCCAAACGAGGTGACAAACGCCGACTTGGGGATGGCGTCCTCGGCTAGTGGAATTTGCCAGTATCCCTTACAAAGATCTATTGTAGTGAGATACTGACCTCTGGCCATCTTATCTAGCAGTTCATCTATCCGGGGCATCAGGTAGGCATCCGACACGGTTTTGTCGTTTAGCCTCCAGTAGTCCACACAAAACCAGGTTGTACCGTCTTTCTTGGGAACCAGGACTACCGGCGATGCCCAGGGGCTATCGGAGTGTTTGATAACCCCCAACTGCAACATCTCCTCAATTTCTTTCCTCATATGCTCCCGTACGGATTCGGGAATCTGATATGGGGTCTGTCGCATGGGAAGCTGTCCCGGGGTTTCTACTCAGCAAGTGGCCAGTGGAGTGTACCCAGGTAAGTTAGAAAAGGTGGCCCCCTTCGCCGCTATCAGTTCCTGTACTTGGGTGCGCTCTTGAGGACTTAGCCGCTCCCCCAGCTGAACCCCCTGGGAGGGCTCCTTCTGCTCCTCCTGCTCTAACAGATCTGGGAGAGGTAGGTTCTCCTGATCTTCCGAGGCAGGCGTGCAAATGGCTGCCACGTCCTCGGTTCTCTCGTGGTAGGGTTTGAGCATGTTCACATGGAGCATGCGTCGCTTCCCTACCCCGGAGCATGGGCCGATCACATAGGTGGTATCGCATCTTTGCTCTACCACCTGGTATGGGCCCTGCCAGACGGCCTGTAGTTTGTCTGTGCGGACAGGTTTGAGAATTAGCACCTTCTGCCCCACTTGAAAACTACGGTCTCTGGCCCCCCTGTCATACCAACGGCGCTGACGTTGTTGGGCGGCCTGGAAGTTAGTGCGCACTGCCTGGGTCAATTCCTCCAGGTGATCCCGTCTGCGCTACTCTCCCCCTCCTAATGCTCTCTAATGAGGTCCAACGGTCCCCGTACCCTTCTCCCAAACAACATCTCAAAAGGGGAGAAGCCGGTAGATTCTTGGGGTACCTCCCTGTATGCAAACAACAGATGGGGAAGGAACAGCTCCCACTCTTTATGGGTCTCTCTGAATGTATGGAGCATCTGTTTTAGGGTACCGTTGAACCTCTCACATAATCCGTTGGATTGGGGATGGTAGGCAGAGTTAATGATCGGCTTAATGTCACATATTTTCCATAGCTGCTGGGTGACCTCTGCTGTAAATTGTGTCCCCCTATCGGAGATAATTTCCTGCGGGAAACCTACTCTGGAAAAGATTTTCATCAGGGCTTCTGCCACTGTCTCCGCATGGATATTGGTTAAGGCAATCGCCTCGGGGTACCGGGTGGCGTAGTCCACCACGGTTAGTATATACCGCTTCTCAGAGGGGCTGGGTTTGGGTAGTGGTCCCACTATATCTACGGCCACACGGCTAAAAGGTTCCTCAATTATAGGTAGGGGACACAGTTTCGCTTTGTAGCGATCCCCTCTCTTACCTACCCGCTGACACACATCACAGGAGGTACAATAGTGCCTTACATCTTTAGAAATCCCGGGCCAGAAGAAAGCGTGGGTTAAGCGATACCGGGTACGGGTCATCCCTAAATGGCCAGACAGAGGGATGTCATGAGCTATTCTCAGTAACTCGGGTCTATATTTCTGGGGTACTACCAGCTGTTTGGTTTGGACAGTCACAGAGCTCCCTATCGCCCTTTCAGCTACCCGGTACAACAATTTGTTTTCACAAATGTACCGCTCTCCCTCCCGTCCTACCTGGTCCGTGTCTACCCTATCCCTGTACACCTGCAGTGTGGGGTCTGTCTGGACCTCGGCTTCAAAGGGGGTTGGGGTGTCCCAGGTCATATGAGTTGAGGGGGGGTCATGGTCTCTTACCTGAGCCTCAGAGTGTGCTGGTGGAACCTTGGTGCGAGCCTGTTGCCGGGTAGTTACGGGATGAGCTTCTTGCGAAGGGGCCTGAGGTACGAAGGCCAAGTCATCTGGCCCAAGTCATTCCCCAATACGACATCTGCCGGTAACTTTTTCATCATAGCCACTTCCACAACCCCCTCCCCAGCACCCCAGTTCAAATGCACCTTTGCAGTGGGTAGACGGTACATGGCTCCCTCTGCCACCCTGACTGCCACAGATCCGCCAGTGTGGACTGTATCTGGGACCAAATGTGGAGCAACCAGGGTTAAAGTGGCTCCCGAGTCCCTCAGCTCCTGTACTTCTTCCCCCCCCCACAAACACAACTTGACGGTGATGCTGCCTGTTGTCCGTGGCTTGCACAGACATCACCTCATACAAACCCCCCAGAGGTTCCTCGGTCTGCAGGCTCATCAGCTCGGGGGTGTCTGGTTCTGCGTGGTAATAATGCACTGCTGCCCTTGGGGTGGAATTCTGCCGCACTTGGTTCCACGCCTGTCTACTCCGATTCTGGGTGCACTCCCGGGACATATGCCCCCACTGACGGCAGGTATGGCATCGGATGTTTGCCCTGCCATTGTAGCGGGATGGTGGTGGGGGGTTCCCTTGTGCTGGCCGTAACAGAGTGGAGTTTGTTGGTGCGGAGGTGGTCGGGTGGTGCTGTACAGGTGGTCTCACGGGACCCTTCTTGGTGGGCCCATGATACCTCCTGGCATCAAAGTGTTGATCCGCCAACCGGGCGGCTTCAGTTAGGGTGAGGGGTTTTCGGTCCCTTACCCATTCTTGTGCCTCTGGTAAAAGTCTGTTAAAGAACTGCTCCAGTAAAATTAGTTGGCGCAGTTCCTCCATGGTGGTGGCTTGGCTGGCCTGAATCCACCCTTGCGAAGCTTGGTCTAGCTTATGTGCCCACTCAGCGTGGGAATCTTTTTCAGGCTTCCGCAATCCCCGAAATTTGCGCCGATATGCCTCCGGTGTGATGGCCCGTTTGACTTTAAAATAGTCCTTGCTGTCCTCTCTGGGGACAGCGCGATAGGCCTCTGCTGCCCGCCCTGCCAACTTGCCTGCTAGCAGGGGTACCCACACTGCCTGCTCCAGGTCGTGTAGGTCACATAGCCGCTCGAAATCCTGCAGATACCTGTCAATCTCATCCTTCTCCTCACAGAATGCTTTAAACGCCTGGTACGGTATCTTCTGTTTCACTGGAGCGCAGAATGAATTAGCGATGGATTCTGCCCTGGATGGTGCCCCCTGGTGCTGTTGTGCCATAATGTACTCCTGTACGTCTGCCATCAGGACAGTCAAGATGTCCAGGGGTACTGGCTGAGGTACAAATTCCAGCCGGGTTCTCAGTTCCCTCTGATATGGGGTTTCCTCCTTGGCTGGTGGGGGTGGGCTGCTGTGTGCTCGGTCGCCCTCCATCAGTTCTGCAATTAGTACTGCCTTGGATTTATTGCTAGCGCTTTTCCCTGCCTCCAGCAGTTCCTTTAGCATCTGCCTTTTCAAAGTCGTGTAATCAGTCTCCATTCACTGATCTCTTTCGTCTGTTTGCTGCATACGAATTGCCATTCCCTTTTTCCGTTCGGTTATTTCTTTCATTTGAATGCGCTGTATTCGGCTGTAGAGTTGGATCCCGTCGCCAATTGTAGCGGAACGCCAATATTAAATCCACGAATTCCGCTGGTTCAGGAAGTATTCCACAGTCAAGCGCTGGAAAAAGCAAGGCAATATCCCAAACCTCCCAGTAACCGGACGAAACACAGTTCTGAGAGTCAACTGAGGTCTTTATTTTCAGCTCCACAATTTATACAAGTCCCCATGCAAGGGGTTTCCTAAGTCCCCTCCCAGGGTCATTCCCAGAGGGGACTACATGGGGGACTTACAATACAGGGCATTTCTCCCATCAGGCACTGCTGCACGAGACGGATCCTCACACTGAAATGTACCGTTGAGTGGATTATCCCTCCGTGCAGCAGAACCGACATTTTATATTAAAATGCATAACTGTGGTAATATACGGTCTATTTGCACGAATGGACGTTCGGTAGATAGCTGGGGTCTGAGCGCATCATTCGTGAGATTACCGCTCAGATCCCAGCTAAAACAACCGAGCGCCGCATGAAAAACACATTTATTAAAATACATGTTTAAATGACTGATTGCCTTCCAGGGAACAAAGTACTGAATGGCCCGGAGTACTTTGTTGCAATCAGTTAACAAGCGCCACACGCCTCTAAGTGTGTGGGCTACTACATGGGGGTGTTTTCGGTTCACGAACGGCCCGCAAAAGTTACGTTCGTGAAACAAAAGAAAAATCCAATACAAACAGCTATCTGCATTCGGCAGATAGCCAATACAACAAATACATGTAAATTACAACCCGCATACATTCAACATAGTTAAGCCCATATCCCACAACCATATAGGCAACCCTTAAAGGCACAGTCTCTTTATAGTGTCCAAGTGGCTATGTTTGCCACACTGACAATATGGACATTTTCACTGTTTTATAAAACTTTTCTTATATAGTGGACTGTCTGTCTGTCGCTTCTGTGTCATGAATGTTTTCATTAAGCCATAATGCAATTTTCTTTGCATTCTTGGAATTAGACTTCAAATTTCATTGCTCTGTCTTATCACTTTTCTTTTGACAACATTTTGCATTAATGTTTTTCCTGCGCATGCATACTAAGCAGTTACAAAGAGATCCACTGTCTGCAATCCACTGTCCTGGAACTAATGGACCATGCTGTGCTGGTGTATTAGGCATATCAGGGAGTTTACCAAATATGTATATTTGTTCTCTTATGATATTAATTAAGATCCACAATTTCAGCATTGTATGCTAATTATGATGTACCTGGCACCTGAACTCAAAGTGCCTTTTTCACATTAAAATCCTCTCTAATGATGATCTCTCTCTGAGTCTGGGCTACAAATAGCTCATTAGATTCTTGATATTTCAAGACTTGTGCCATGACAAAGTATTGTGTCTTCTCTATAAGAGGTTACCTAGGTATTTATTATTTTAAAGTTAAAGCTTCCAAGTACAAGTCCCTTCATGGTTCCCTTATTTACCACTATAATGTCTTAAAGCATAGAACTTAGTAGGGCTAACCATATAGATATCTTAGACATAATTTTATATAGTTAGTGTAAGAGATCCTCTATTTAAAATATATAAATAATTGAGAATACAATATAAAATAAGGATTGTCTTGGAAGCAATAGTTTTGTCGTTTTGGATATTTATTATATAAAAATATAAATATAAAATCCATTATAGCAGAGTTTATAAGATTAAACTAAATGCTTGCAAATATCATTAATAGGTTAACATACCCTTCTGAACATGTCATCATGTCAGCCTCTCTGTCATTTTAACATGGAGCAGTGTCTGTCTCCAAGTCTCTCCTCTGTCTCTTAACATTTAAAACTACACCTATTTATACCTTAGGTGTCTCCATTTTAGGGTTAACATAGTTCATATATGAAAAAGTAACACTTCTTTTACTTTATTCATTTTAGGACCTCCCTTAATTTGGCAAACATACAAGGCCATAACTAAAGGGTGCATACATCATGGAAATTTTCCTGACTTAGTTCAAGATGGCATCTTAACCCCTTAAGACCGGAGGGCGTACTATTACGTCCTCTAATAGGCGGCTCTAAACGCCGCCGGGCGTAATAGTACGCCCTCCGGTCTTTCTGTACTTACCCGGTCGCCGGCGGTCCCACGCCGGCGATCGCGGTGGTGGGGACTCCCAGGGAGCCCCCCGCGGCACGACCGTCCTCCAGGAAGCCCCCCGGCCGTGTGAGAGTGGGGTCCTAGCGAGGACCCCACAATCACATGGCCGGGGATAGCTGGCTTCTGTATTGCCAGCAGGGGGGCTGCCTGTAATTACAGGGGGTCCCCCTGCTGGCTGAAAATAAAAGTAAAATAAGTTAAAAGTGTAAAAAAATAAAATTATATATACTTAGATCATATATATATTATATATATATGATCAAAGTATATATATACACATATACATACACACATGTACAGCGTCTAGGTGTATTTTACTATTAATATATATATAATTATATATATATATTAATATCAAATTACACGTAGACTGATACTGATTAAATATATATATAATTATTGTTATATATATTTTTATATATATTATAAAAAAAATTAAAATGTAAATACGTTAAAAAATAAAATTACAAAAATAATTAAAAATAAATAATTAAAAAATATATAGATGTGTGTTATTTCGTTTTAACTGTATTGTGAAATTAATATATATATATATATATCAAAATACACATAGAACGAAATAATATATATATTTATACACATAAATATATACGTATATATCACTATATATATACCTATATATAAATAAAAATATTTTTAAAAAATTATATAGATATATACATATATACACATACGTGTATATATATACATATATTGATTCTACATATATATTTATGTAATATTTTTACATAATTAGGTATCTTAATTAATTACAATTAGCGGGACCTGCCTGACAACCCATGCCGAAAGTAAAGGGAATTTAATTTGTTAGCACTATATTTAACCCTATAACTTTCCAAGACACCATAAAACCTGTACATGTGGGGTACTGTTCTACTCGGGAGACTTCGCTGAACACAAATATTAGTGTTTCAAAACAGTAAAATGTATTACAACGATGATATCGCCAGTAAAAGTGAAGTTTTTTGCATTTTTCACGCACAAACAGCATTAAACGGACAATATTATTGCTATGATACTTTTTACTGTTTTGAAACACAAATATTTGTGTTCAGTGAAGTCTCCTGAGTACAACAGTACCCCTCATGTACAGGTTTTATAGTGTTTTCAAAAGTTACAGCGTCAAATATAAGGCTTGCGTTTCATTTTTTTCACATTAAAATTCGCCAGATTGGTTACGCTGCCTTTGAGACCCTATGGTAGCCCAAGAATGAAAATTACCCCTATGATGGCATACCATTTGCAATAGTAGACAACCTAAGGTATTGCAAACAGGGTATGTCCAGTCTTTTTTAGTAGCCACTTAGTCACAAACACTGGCCAAAATTGGCGTTTTTTTGCATTTTTCACACAAACAAATACTAACGCTAACTTTGGCCAGTGTTTGTGACCAAATGGCTACCAAAAAAGACTGGACATACCCCATTTGCAATACCTTGGGTTGTCTACTATTGCAAATGGTATGCCATTATGGGTGTAAATTTCATTCCCTGGCTACTATACAGTCTCAAAGGCAACGTAACCAATCTGGTGAATTTCAATTTCAAATGTAACGTGCTATATTTGACCCTGTAACTTCCCAAAACGCCATAAAACTTGTACATAGGGGGTACTGTCTTACACGTGAGACTTTACTGAATACAAATATGTGTATTTTATTGCAGTAAAAGCAAACAGTATTATGACATTGACCGTTAAAATGTCATGTAGAACTAAAAAAATTTTAAAAATCGTATTTTCTCCCATTTTTTTCATATTAAATTATGTTTCATAGCTAAATATTTGATATTAAATGAAAGCCCTGTTTCCCCGGAATAAAATGATATATAATAAGGGTGGGTGCATTTACTATGAAAGAGGTGTATTACGGTTGGACAGACATGTAGCGGAAATGCCAGGTTTTGTTTACATTTTGTTTTGTTCACAACGTGTACATTTGGCTCCGTCCTTAAGGGGTTAAAGTCTGAATAGCTTATCTGTTGTTTATACTAAGTCGTAAGTGCACAGTCATGGGAGATTCCTGGATTTGGGGAAGTTGCATTAATTTGGGATTACAACTGTATATTGTGTACTGAAAGAGTCGTAGTATAGCCTTGAAACTTGTTTATGCATTATTGTTATTGTAATTCGTCTGGGACAAAATGGCGCAAACATATTATGCCCTGGGGTTATTGCTTAAAGAAACAGTTATGAAAAACAATATGTTCCATTTCTAAAACCTTGTCAGTTTGCAATATCTCTTAAAGACAAAGTGCACAGTTTAAGAAATACAACATTTCATTCTAAAACTTGTAATATTTGCATTTGCCCATAACAGTGTTGCTAATGAGCAAATAAAAAACAGATTTTCAATAGACAAAAGATCAGTTTGGGGAGGATATCTTAAATATCTTAAATATATTACGATATGAGTAATCTTATTTAAGAGAATGTACTTAAAACGTGAATAGAAAGTATTTAAGAGTGAAAAAAGGGATGCTAAATGGGAAGAGTTGTATCGAATATGTTTGATAAAGAACTAATAATATTAGGATTTATATATTTGTGAGATTAGAAGACGAACATACTGATAAAAAAACTGTTTTATAAAAAAGCATTCAGCTCAGAGCTTCATCTTCTTTTTAGGAACTTTTTTTGGGAAGAAAGAGAACAAGAAGATCTTGGATGGAAAAAGAAGAGAGAGAATGGACAAACAACCAGAGACCATCACCACAACCAATAAAGAAAACATCACGAGAACAAGAAACCAGACAGAAAGAATATCCCCAATCACCATCACCCAAAAGAAGATCACGAAGAACAGAACACGAAGAAGCACTAAGACATCACAACCACATGCAGATGAGGAACTATCCAATGTGTTTAAATCTATATCAACACATTCTTACAAAAGAGGAATCATCTTTACTCCAGAAAGGTCTTAAATTTGCTCCTAATTCCAAATTATCAGAAAACTAACAATAAAAAATTCTTCTTAGAAAAGTAAGGTAACACCATTGAACAAGATGAACACTACGAACACACAAACTTACATCCAAAATCCACTTTTTATCCCTATCATACCCAAACTGACTACATAAGGGTCTTTGAAAAGAATGTGGAAAAAGATTTAACATCACTAAACCTAATAGGTAAAACCAAAGATAACCTTACAAAAAAGGAAAGACTAGCTTAAAAAAATTTGATGGAAGATGAACAAATTGTTATAAGAGCAGCAGATAAGGGAGGAGGCCTGGTAATACTAAACTCAGAATACTACCAAAGAGAAAATCAAAGACTACTCAATGATAACAAAACATATCAAGCTCTAAAAAATAATCCCTCCAAAGAGTTCCAACTAGAACTCCAAACATTATTAGAGGAAGGAAAACAAAGAGGCATTCTTAACAAAAA
Source organism: Pelobates cultripes (assembly GCA_933207985.1). Lineage (NCBI taxonomy): Eukaryota > Metazoa > Chordata > Amphibia > Anura > Pelobatidae > Pelobates > Pelobates cultripes. Next base: position 74,166,398 of record OW240919.1, on the reverse strand, counting down.
GAATTATTTATATTGTAAATTTTCTAGAATGGCAGTGTTCTACCATGTACCAAAAATACATACAACTCTCAGCAATTGTGATAGAATTTATCTTGATTCCAAGGCTCAAGCTTATAGGTGTCATATAATGATATCCTATATTAAAATTTGCTAACTTGGACTCAGGAAATGCTTCATGCTTAACACAACACTTAAGATCATATATGTTTTAGTTCCGTGAGCAGAGAGCCCCCAACTGAGATTTCTCTTCTCTAATCTTTTTGTTCTTTCTTACCTTGAAACTTATTTGTTATGTGTACATGTCTTTCATCCCTATGTCTTATCTGTACTCCCTTCCTATTACTGTTCTATGAGTATTTGCATGTAAGCACTTACTTTTTAATGTATAAAACCCAGCTGATGAATAAAACGGCAGATTCTTATTTTGAATACCAACAGGTGTCTGGTGTCTAATTCTTGCTTCTCAAAGTGCAATTGTAATAATAATTTGGGCTTCCTCTGAATATAACAAAGATCATTATTTGGATCCACAACACAATCCCCCAGGATGCACAATAATTTCAGGGATCGGTTATCTGACCTCAAATTGATCAGAGTACATAGACAAATTCCTACAAGCAATAGTCACTAAACTACGATCCCATTTAAGAGACACCACACATATTATACAAATCTTATCAGAAATTGAATGATAAAAAGAATACACTCTAGTCACAGCAGACGTCACATCGCTATACACAGTTATAGAGCACCTACAGGGTTGTGAAGCAATACAGTATGTACTTGCCACTTTTTCAGAATTAAAGAATGACCAAATAGACTACATAGTAAAATGTGTGGCCTTTATCCTCAGCCATAATTTATTTGGGGCAAAAAAACAGCACTTCCTACAGATAGAGGGTAATGCCATAGGGGCCAGATTTGTGCCAAGCTATGCCAATCTTTTTATGGGTAAATGGGAAGACGAATTTATCTGGACCAACCACCCATTTGGCACACATCTGGTCCTATGGCAGCGTTACATAGATGACTGCACTTTTATCTGGAGAGGAGATACTTTATCATTGGATTCTTTGAAACAATATCTTAATTTTAACCTTTATAGCCTTAAATTTACTTTTAATCAATCAAAAGAGAGATTAAAATTTTTAGACTTAGAGATTTATATTAAAAACAACAAGATAGAAACCAAAACATTTAGAAAGACAGTTGCTTGCAATAGTTTTATCCCACATAACAGCTTTCACAAACATACCTGGCTAAACAACATACCGTTTAGCCAATTTCGAAGAATTAAACGTAACTGCTCGGAACCTCAAATTTGTACTCAACAAATAGAAGAAATGAAGCTCCAATTCCAAGTAAAAGGCTACTCTGAAGATATACTCAACAAAGCCATCACCAAAAGTACAGAAATACCACGTCCACAAATTTGAGAAACTAAGTAAAAAATCCCCACCACTCATTCAAACATTCCAATGTTTATTACCAGGTTCAATAACCAATCATGTCAAATACAAAACATCTTACAGAAAAATTGGAATATCCTTAAAGGAGATCCACAATTAAAAATATTAGGTAATAAACCATTAATCATTCCTTCTAAGGCACCCAATTTAACCCATTAAGGACCAAACTTCTGGAATAAAAGGGAATCATGACCTGTCACACATGTCATGTGTCCTTAAGGGGTTAAGCACACTATTAGCACTAACAACTAAACAAGAAAAGCCAAAGGAAAAAAATTATGTAGGGTTAAAAACTGAAAATGTAAATAAATGCAGAGCCTGTATAAATAATCCTAACCAACCATTACATACTAAAGAATTTAGTCATCCCCAAACAAAATAAAAAAATAAAATCAAAGCACATTTGAACTGCAACACCACAGGATTAATTTATCTGTTAAACGGCCCCTGCAATAAAATATACATAGGACGGACTAAAAGAGCTCTTAAGACCAGAATTGGCAAACATATAAGGAATATTAAAAAAGGCCTTCATTCACACAAAACACTTCGATATTACACATGGAAAGAACCCAACAGGATTAAACTTCATGGCAATACAGAAAGTTAATATCCCATGGAGAGGAGGAGACTTAGAAAAAGAACTGGACAAAGCGGAAGAATTGGACAAAGCGGAAGCCAAGTGGATTTTTAAATTGGACACTCTGGAACCTAAGGGTTTAAATGTAGACTTCGAGCGGAATGCTTTTTTATAAAACAGTTTTTTATAGTACAATTGTTTACCAGTATGTTCATCTTCTAATCTCACAAATATATAAATCCTAATATTATTAGTACTTTATCAGACATATTCAATACAACTCTTACCATTTAGCATCCCTTTTATGAAATTTTTTATCACTCTTAAACACTTTCTGTTCACATTTTAAGTACATTCTCTTAAATAAGATTACTCATATCATAATATAATTAAGATATTTAAGATATCCTCCCCAAACTGATCTTTTGTCTATTGAAACTCTGTTTTTATTTGCTCATTAGCAACACTATAAAGTAATTTTATTGGTATGATTATAAATATTTATCATAAGCACAAATGCATAAACTTAGTATTACCTGATTTTAAACAGGAATATGTGAATACAAATATTATACTTCTTAAGATTTATCACCAGATACCCACTAAAGGGTTAACTCATTTTAATATTCCCTTTTTTAATATTAAATTTGAGTTAATATTGTCTGTTTTTATATTAATTACATATGCATATTTAACTAAGAAATGTCTCACAAATGTTGAATGTGTTCATTATTTCAAACATATAACCTTCAAACATATTTTTAGTGTCATTTTAAACACTGTAATCTGTAAAATGTATAACCACTAAGTTTTTATATGAATGTAAAAAAAATGTATATCTGTTTATTACAACTGTTTATCATAATTGTAAAAACCGAAAGAAAGAAGTTTGTTTATTTAGGCAAGCAAATGGTTAATAAGCCAAGAGGACTTTATTGGCTATTTAAACCAATTGCCACATCCGTACGTTATCCTCTGATGAAGTGAGACACAGCTCACGAAACGCGTAAGGATTGAACCCTTTTTGGCACTTACTGCAAACCACTACCGAGTTGTAACTGGAACGCACAGTGGGGTGAACGGTGACATGCACCCGGCTCAAAGCAGTTTCTTCTCCATCATACGGCCGGACTGAAGGACCTGTGATACACCCCTAAAAACAGCAGACTTTCCATATACACTTGGTATAAATTGTGAGTGCAATTTTAATACTATTTATTTTGAATAAAACATTTCTATACATAAAACACTATGGATTTCTGTTTTTTGTTTTATATGATAAATATCCTCTATCACTCCTAGATACCCATTAGAGCTTATCTAATATTCTATCTTATCTTGATAAATTGTATATCTACAGGATGTTTATTTTGTTTTTTTGTTTGTATTATGAATGTATATTCTATAGATAGTAACTGTTGTTCTTTTTTCTTTTAATATTTAATTATATATGCCATGCAAATACTGATGTCTGTAAAATAGATTTGTTCTATTTTAAAAATAAAGATGTGAATTCAATAAACAGCTCAGATTTTTTTCTTCATTACTTTCTAGATTTTATTAAACAATCTGAGATGATTTTACAAAATAAAACCTAAATTATTTCCGTGTAAACAAATACAAATCAATGTTCTTATAATGTTTTGGTAAGAGGGGGTTATGTTATTTTTATAAATATTTAATTGACCTTATCTTCACATTCTCTCCATCAAAAATTATGATATTCTCTAAATCCTAAAATAAAAAGCATGTCTTCGGAATAACAACCAAGTGTCACAAACAGGAAATTGTGCTAACATCCAAGTAATAGGAGGTTAGAAAGGTTCTCCCTATTCTGATAATTTTTCAAAATGAGTCTCTCGTTATCTCCTTATTCCGACCTCCTAGTGGTTTTGTTATTAAAAAATATACTTGCCTGAGGACACCAGAGTAACATCAGTTTCTTCTGCTCAAAATTATTATGATACGGGCTTTATCATTAATATGTAGTATCTTTCATTAACTTAGCTATGATACATGTCTAGCCTACAAATGCATTGATTTAGATAACCACAAAAGCAACTGATTTAATATTTCTAAGACACACATTGGTGATATAGTTGCACAGAATCATATGTTAAAAAAAATATTTATGTCCATTAAGTTCAAGCTTTCACACATCTCTTTTTCTACTTTTGAGCCTAGAGAAAAAAAAATCCCTTATGCATTTTCCACACTGAGAATTCAACTTGTAAATTGATCTATGTTCCTGGTAAACATCTGGTCAACCTCCATCATCCATGCTTCTTTTAATAAATCTCTAGGGATTGGCAATGGGCTACAATCAGTCTTTGATGATTACAGCAAGTATTGGTTAACAAGATGATGAACTCCTCAGGGTAGGTATGAAATATGTAAAATACAATAAATCACAATGGGATATGAATGGATAGAAAACTGTGTTAGTTAAGGAAGAATTTTTAATTGAGCCCCCATTGATAAAGAGAATTACTGATTGTCAGAAAGGAAACAGATGATGATTGAGGGGTAAGATATATAAGATAGATATATGATAAATAAATATAGCACCTAGAAACAGGGCTTTTTCTGTTTGTAGCTGGTCTATACTAGATGTGGAGATTAATTCAATTCCAAACTGCAGTTTGTCCTAATTTGGATTAATTGGGTGGTCAGCAAAATTCTTGAACTCCAAGCCAACTCCAAAATGTAACAGAATCACAAACAAAAAGAAACATGCAATGACCAAGCAAATCCTTTTATTCATGATTCTGAACTCCATCCATGGTGTGAATTTAATCACCCTCCAGTCCTGAAAAGGCCTGGAGAACATATGAACTAGGAACGAATATAGATTTTGTTTTACTGTTAAAAAAATCTATTTATATATTCTATATTTAATATAGAAAAGACCCTCTTGGCACATAACAGTAAACATCCTGGAGCTTTATCAAGGCTCTGCAGATAGCACTACCGAGCCATAAAGCAGCAAACTTGGCTAGTAATGTTGCCGCTACTCAAAGCTTGTCGCATTGACCACTGGTGACCAGAAAATGTGTCCTTTACACAATATGAAGCTGAGGGTTTAACCTATACGGTGGTGTGCTTAGTTTGAGGCAGCTCCTCTTCTGTACAGAGAGTTCCTCTTTCTTTTGTTGTCCAGTAGTATACACATAAGGACTTGCTCTTTTCTACACTTAGCCTTTTGTTCCGCTTAGCCCAGACATACAACACCAGAGTTGTGTATGTGCCCAGCACTCTGATATGTTCCCACTGTGTGACTGTAGTTTCCCACTAGGTCCTCATACTCTTTTACATATTTGCCATGGCTTTATTTAAAACCACTGCCTGTTGTTCAGTAAACCTTTTGCTTTGTCCCTATACTCAGTCTTCTTCAGTGTTGGTTACAAGGTGGAAAAAGCTGTTCATTGTGTTATGTAGTATCTTTCTCATGGATGGGTGATATCACAGAGGAAGCTCAGTCATATAGAATCAGATTGCTGTTGTAGCTCCTGTGGCATGCCCTGGTGGCATGAAGATGGAATTGATGCAGTAATAGGTTCAGGTCCTGGTCCAGAGTCAGTCACCTGTTCACCTGGGAAAAAAGATGATTGATGACTAGGGGACAGTGCCTAAATGTTGATTTTACTAATTGCTAATGAACTAGGAACGAATATAGATTTTGTTTTACTGTTCCTTTTAAAAAAAAAAAAAATCTATTTATATATTCTATATTTAATAAATATATATTATATAACAACATATAGATTTATTTTACTCCTCCTCATGTTTTCCCTCTATTGGTTACTTTTTTCATTGATCTGTAAACCAAATGGCAGGAAATACTTTGGTGTACTGTAAAATATATACGTAATATATTTTGGACCAAGAGGGTGCACTCACCTGTGCATGCATACATTATAAGGGTGCTGCTGGAGCCAATTCATAAAACATACAAATCCAGTGCACTCACTTATTCACTAAACATCAATTTCAAGTCTCACAGAATGTAATAGTTTTATTTAAAAATTCTTCACCTAGTCAAAAAATAATGAGGGTTTAGTTACAGTATACTATCATGTATTATATTATGTTTATATTTTACAGCAAATTATTAGGTTTGCTTCTAGAACATATTACCTGACATAAGCATATTTTACTCTATTTGTCTGGTATTTTTTAAAATGTTGTATATTTAAAATGTTTTGATTTTTAGATATAATTCACCAAGAGATTTTTTATGAAGCTACTATTGATTTATGAACATAATAAAGTGTATTCACTGGTAGGAAATATATCCTGAATTTATCCACTCTTAATCTGTAATTTACGTATTTTCTGCTGAATGCTCCACTAATTTATACATCACTGTTATGTACAAGGTGATAATACATTTGGCTATTACATATATTTAAAGCTGAATAAAGAGCATATAAAATTTGATTCTTAAATTTAGTATATGCTTAATGAACTGGATGTAACTGAATCAATGGATCCATCATCTGTCTATGTTACAAAGAAGACTACCCATTTAAAATCCAGTCTTGAAAATACATTTCCAAGTTTTGCTAGAGTTGGGACACACATAACTAAACATGTATTCAAATCTGTGAAATAACAAACTCCGTAATATAATGACTTGAGCTTCTAAGGTGATTCCACGGTTTGAACATGTTTATAAATGATCTTGAAAAAAGTGCTTCAGTGTTTGTAGATGACACAAAACTCTGTAAAGTAAAACAATGTGAGCAAGATATTACTTTGCTGCAGAGTGATTTAGATAGACTTGGGGACTGGGCACTCAAATGGCAGAAGAAATTTAATGTAAACCAACATATAAAAAAATCACCCAGATCAGGGCTATCCGAGGATGTGACTCTTGTGGGGTTTCCATGGATCCTGGGGGTACTTTTGGGGTGTTTGTAAATTGTGTGTTTTTCTGTACCTGGAGAAGTATGTTGAATGTATTGCTTATCTGTGCCTCTCCCCCTCTCTCTTTTTACTGTCCCATTGCTTTCTCAGCAGGGTGTTGTCCCAGGGACATTGTCAGATCAGTTTAAACTGGCTGCTTTGTCCCTCCTCAATCTCCCATCAGCCCTTGCTATTATCTGACCCCACCCTTCCTTGTACTATAGTGCTCTATGTAACCTATTGTATGCAAATTAGGCTGTTGGGGGTTTAAAATGTGTGTATAAATTGTAAGTGCTGGTTTGCATTAAACAGACCTGCTTTACCTCTTCATGAAGTTTTGGCTCATGTTTGGTGGATTGGACAACTACACTCTGGGGATTTCTATAATCACAATACTATGGCTCATGTTTGGGGGATTGGAGAACAACACTCTGGGGATTTCTATAATCACTATACTGCCCTGAGTATAATCTCTAGCTCTTCTAAGAGCTGTTCCTGCTGCGCTCTCTGGAGTAGAAGAGGTCTGCCCACTGGAAGCTGGATCCTGGTCTTGGGTCCAGGGTGGGTGAAGGACGGCGAGACCCCGGCACAGCTGCATCACTGGAAGTGGGGTCTGCAGTACTTATGGTGTCTGGAGGAGTGCTTGGAGCCCTCGGAAGCCCTAGAAGCATAGATTGATGTAGGTATCCGGTCAGGGTGCCAGGCGGTCCGTCATACACCTCCACACCAATTCGCTCCTGGAGAAAGGGAGAGCATAGGCTGGCTGTACTCTGCTCAGATGCAGATGCATAAATAAGGGAAGGGGTAGCCATGGCTATAGTTTTGCCTGCTACCCACTAACCAGACCATAGCAGATCGCTGTGGTCAGCCTCAGGAAGAGTCAGAGGAGCCAACTCTTCCACTTGCAGGGTGCCCGTGGTGACCGAAGTCCCATCCAAGACACATCCCTCCAGATAACGCACACTGCCACTGGGGAATGAGACTGGTTGTCTCCGTTCCCTGAACCTCACAGAGCAATACATTTCACCCCCCTTAGTATACCCACAGCTGCATGTTCAGGCACAATACACGAAATACATAGAAATACAAGTGCGAACACATAATACAAGGGGAAAACACACAAATAAGCAGTGGGCATGGTACTTAGTGACAGTGGTCCATCATATGCCACTGTCACTAAGTACAGGTAGAGAATGGCATTTATAAGCTTTCACCTTAGGCTAAGGTCTCTTGTTCACAGGACCAAGCCTGGAGTTCACACATTTTCCTTGCTGTGGTATTAGCCACCAGCAACAGCACTTCTGTACTAACATCTTGGAAGCTCCTGCCAGAGGTTCAAAATATGGTTTAGTCATTGCCTGTAAGACTAGTGGTAGGTCACATATTGGCATGAACACCCTCAGTGGAGGCTTGAGTTTAATCGCTTCTTACATGAAGCAAAGCACCAGGGGCTCCAATGCTCAGTCAATCAATGAAGTGCTGATATGTGCTCCTCTTGAGTGTTATAACTCAGTCCTTTCCTGGCCTGATTGAGGATTAATGCCAACCTCTATTCGAGACCAACAAACAAATGAATGCCAAGTTAGTAAAATGTAAAGTATTTATAGGACTGTAAGATGATCTTAATGATCGTCTCAGGGATGCCTATACTTATAGAGACTATGGCATTAACACCAGAGCTTGAGGATCTTGGTGTGTCAAGGGACCTTGTAATAATAGGTCTGGGTGTTCTGGAATTTCCCTTGGAGGTTCCAGAGTCATCTTACTCATCATAGGGATCTAGAAAATGTGTGGCCTTACATTGTCTCCTTTTGAATTTACTTTAGAAAAGTTGAAAACAAGATAAATATGTACATCAGACTGACATTCCAAATTTGAGTCAGAGTATCCTGACCATGAGCATTCTGGTCCCAAAATCTAGAAAAATGCTTCTGGGCATGGTAGTTCCAAGAAGTGGCCATCAGATCTACATAGGGTATTAGTCAAATCTGAGTAAACCCTGAGGATAAGCCGGGACATAGTTGCCATTCCACCTTGTCCACTGTTACTCGTCTCAGGTAATCAGTCATTGCAGTCATTGTATTCTGAGCCCTTGGTTTTTCTTCTGTGCCCTGATCATTACGGGCTGTAATTCCATCATCAATAGGTGGCTGTGAGAGCCACCTTGACGCTTGATATAGGATACAGTGACATTGATATTTGAGCAAATTCGGACCCACTTGTTCTTCAGCAACCCTCTAGAGTCACGAGCCCTGAAAATGACTATTCATTCCATAACATTGGATGGAAATAGTGTTCCTTCCCTTATCCACAGACCTTGTGTAACATGGTCCAGACAATGTTTATTCAATCCTTGAAAAATGGAATCAGAGCTTATCATTGCCCAATGAGGTTCTGTTTACTGGAAACCCAGAGATATATTCTTTTTTCGACTAACCAGGTAAGGTGTAGCTCCACTGATGGTTCCAAGCTTTCTCTTGTTGAACTGAGATAGGAAGTTCCTTTGAGGAATCCTGAGATGCCATTGAGCTCATCTGACAAGTCTGATGGTGGAAGCCAGGATTCCTAGTAGTTGCATCTACTTTATTGCTGTTACCAAGCAAAAATGAAGAAACTGGAAGAGAAAACTTCCACAATCTGTGGAATGGTTCCTGAGATAGGGAAAATGCAGAGTATAGAAATCTCCAACCATAAATGTCATCCTTTGGAACTTCTGAAAGAACAATATCACTCTGCGTGCCTGCCTTCTGTGGGTCTGATGCTACCAGAAGCAGATTGTCCATATAAGGGAACCAGGTGGTGTTCTGGACTCTCAAGACCACCAGTGCACCTTGAGAAAATGTTCTTGGGGCTTCAGTGAGTCCAAATGGTAGGGCACTAAATTGGAAGTTCTTTTCAGAGATAATGGTGATGATCTAGGGCTGTTGGAATGTGATAGGAATGTGAGATATATAGATGTAAGGAAATGTTCTTCCAAATTTCTGAGGATCCAGATCTGATTGACTCCAGCCCAAAGGCTCTGACATTTAGCCTTTTTTGGCCCTTCTTAGGTCCAGTATAGGCTTCCATGTGCCTTTTCTTTTTGCACCAGAAGAGAGGTAAATATTGTCCCTGGAAGCGCTCTTGTTATGGAACCTAAGAAATCACCTCTTCATCTAGAAGGTTTCTTACATATTCCTTCAGTGCTATTCATCTGTCTGAAATCTATTGTTGGTATAGAGACTCCAGTGTCTGAAGAAAACTCCAGTCTATATCCCATCTGGACTATGGATACCCCCCAACTCTCCAGATTGTGATGAGCCCAGGTATGTCTGATCAGAAAAAGTAAGGCTCCTAGTGCTGCAGGACAGACACAAGCTGAAGAGCAATATGACTGCTTAATATGTCTATTAACCTTCAAAGGCATATTTACCAACTGCCACAAGTTACCTCTGGAGTATTCCCAGCAGAGTCAGTAACTTCATGTATCTCAGAAATGCTGGTCACTGGAGGTTCTCTTGTCTGACCATGAGGAGCTGGGTTTCTTGGATCTTCAGTCCTGAGGTACAAATACCTTGCAGTCCTCAGCTGCCTTTTTAATGTATTCATCCAAAGCTTTCCCAAACAGCAGCTCCCCTTCAAATAGAATGGTGTAGAGGGCAGACTTGGAGTCATCATCCCAAAAACAGAACCATAATGCTCTCCTAGCTGCTATAGATAAAGCCATTTGTTAGAGAAAATACCCTAGTTACATCTAGGGAAGCTTCTGTGAAGAAGTCAGTTGTCACCTGAAGACTCCAGACTGCATCTTCAATATTGGCTCTTAATATCTCTCTCCACAGTAGCATTTAGATCTTTAATCACACTTTTCCTGGCTCTAGAAATAGCAGTGAAAGCTACAGCTGGATGATATCCTGCATCAGCAGGCAAATACATTTGGACAAGTCTGCATCGACTTTTGATCCATAGGCTTGCATAAAAAAGCCGAGTTGTCAAGTGGTAGCATGTCCCACAGGCTACCCTGAAAATAGGTGCATCAACCTTAGGTGGTGTAGTCCAGGGTGTGGAAATACCTTCACCACAGTGTAAGGTTTGGCCTCTTTTTCTTACCTCTAAAGCCTCTGAAATACTTTGTAACTTCCTTTGTAAGTCATGCCAGCATGTCATGTGACTGGGCTGGTGTAGGTGATGCTGAAGCGGCTACCTTCTGGAGACAGTCAGTGCATAACCGTTTTCCTTCCACCGCTTTCCCATCACAATCAGAACATGGTGTAGATTCAGACAATACCCTGCAACTTCATTTGTAAGCTATGCCAACATGTCCTGTGGCTGTGCAGGTATAGGTGATGCTGAAGAGGTTACCTTCTCAAGACAGTCAAGGTATAATCATTCCATTGAATTCCCATCACAACCAGAACATTCAGACATGAAACAAACAATAAAATAAATAATATTACATGTGGCAAAGCTCTAAACTACAAAAAGGCACTGTCAAATTCTATTACCAAGAAAACAGTCAAACAGATTAAAAACTGACTGAAAACAGCACTTACAGATATCTAGAAAACCTGCAAATACCTTCCAAATAAGTTTGGAATGTTTACTGTAATTTTTCCTCCATTTTAGGTACTTCCTGGCAATTGCCCTTATCCAAGATGGCTGTTGCAACTTGTATTCCCATAATGCAAGTCATCGTTATTGGGCCCTTTAAGGCACAAACTGCACATGCGCGGGCGTCTTCCATGTGCATTTGCCATTTAGAGACAGATTATGGAGAGAGCTCAGTCTGCCGCATAAATGGCCTCTGAACACCCAGGGAACCGGGAATAAATTGCTGGGACCGAAGGGAAGCATACGAAATAAAGTAAAAGTGCCTAAAAGGTGATTAAAAGGCAACACACAGTGAAAAAGTACCCAGAGTTTAAGGGCACCAGTGCATAAAGTCGCCACTTCATAAAGGCATCACAGTATACAAAAATATATATAAAATACAACACAGGTGCTCCCCAGTGGGCAAACAAATATAAAATTGATTTACCCTAATCGAGATTGTAAGAAGATCCCTTGAGTCTTCAAATATAATACATGGAGAATACAATCTACAAAAGAGGTAGATAAAACCAAAAGATGGTGTAGAATATTTAAAACACCATAAAGTGCGCTAGTATAAAATGCACTCACAGAGTGGAATTAAGTTGCAAACATATAGAGGTCTTTAGGATTCAATGAAGATGGAATGTTCTTCTTTTTAAACCTTAATATAAAGGGAGAGACACACAGGACAGTGCACCAATTTAAAAGATGACAAAATTTTTTATTTAAGTTGCACTCACAAGATATGTAGTAAAATCAAGCGTATCAAAGACTCAGATGAGTCCAACTCCAGTCACACTTCCTGGTCTTGAAGATGTAGCCGGAAACAAAATAAAACAACACAGATACAAAAAATACAAAAAACAATAAACATAAAAAATAATAATAATAAAGTCCAATTTTAGGTATAGCCTTGGTTTCTCCGCCCAACGCATTTCGTCCTGGATAAGGACTTCCTCAGGGGAAATCAAGGTGTAGTGTGTATCCTCCTTCGTCTGCTTCTTATATGAAGAGGTATGAATTCCCGCCGTGCGGGCGCTAATCGTAAGAAAATTTGTGATTGAAATCATCTGTTTCTAATCACACACGGCTTCCGGGTACCAAGCCTCAGTTTCAAACGTGCGTTCCAAAAGGATGTAGTTCCGGCACTGTATGGAACGCATCTTGCGTTCCATGGGCATAAAAACCCGGAAGTCGATGTTCATGTATAGTACAACGAGAAATGAATAAAAGACATTGTAGAAAATTAATCGGAAAAATATAACCCCAATAATGACAAACCATAATACCTTAATAATCTAAGTGAAAAATAAATCTAATCATATCGAAGACCAATGATATAAAAAATATATTATATAAAATATAAAAAGTCCATTTAAAATATATTTTTATATCATTGGTCTTCGATATGATTAGATTTCTTTTTCATTTAGATTATTAATGTATTATGGTTTGTCATGATTGGGGCTATATTTTTCCGATTAATTTTACAGCATGACAGGAGGCTTCATATTTGCTTAACTCTCTTTAATAGAACTCCACAGCAGAACATTAACATAGAGATAAAAACACCAGAGACAAAAAAAATCAGGAATCTATAAAAGGCTTCTCCCAACTAACTATTTCCTCTTTCTTTGCTGCTCCGCAGTCAGTACAGGTCAGAGTACCACTGCCTCCTGTTATATATGGGTGGTTGTGGATATTTTACTATATTTATATGTTTATTACTGTATTGATTTATTTATTTAGAGTGTATTTTTGCATTTACCTACTCAGTGCTCTAGTGATTGATTTATTTATTTAGCTAATCTGTATTTTCTTCACCTACATGCTTAGTGCTGTAGTGATTGCTTGATTGATTGATTTATTTACTCTGTTTTTCTGCATCTACCTTCTAATGGCTGCAGGGATTTATTTGTTTAGAATGTGTTTACATTCCTACTGCCATTATCATTTATTTATTTAGATTGTATTTTTCTGTCCCTACGTTTTTGCTGTAAGGATTTATTTTCTCTTATGACTTTTCTGCATTTTCCTGTTTTGGACCCCCCTGTCTGGGGATTGTTTTTTGCTCAGGTTTGGGGGGGTTTCCTTTTTTCCCTCCCTCCCTCTACCTTTTCCGGGTGGCTTTGCCCCCTTCACTTTTCGTCCGTTTTGCGGCCGCCAGAAAGCGGTCATCTGACTGCTTCCCGTTGCTGACTGCCGGGGACCCCGGAGTAAGACTCCGGCGGTCCCATGTGTTGGATCCCGCCTGCCAGTTTCCATCCACCGAGCGAGATCCTCTGCTTCAACCCCCCCACCCGACCCACACTTCCGCTCGCAGTATGACTGCTGCTGCGGCGTGAGTAGGGGGGGTTACCTTCCCATGCAGTGCGGCGGCCCCAAGCATCCACTTCCCCGCGACCGCGTGGTCGGGTGAGGGCGGGGCCGGCCCGTTACCAGACTTACCACATTAGGTCCGTCGATGGCATGCACATGCTGTAGCTTTGACTGGGACTCAGCTATGACTTGGGCGCATTTCACCCTCAGGCTGTCCTGGCTTTGTGCCCCATGTGGCTAGCAAGTTAGGCTACTGGGGACCATAGTGGATGATATAGATCACAGGCATGCTATATTAAGCTGTGCACAACCCCTCAGGGGTTACAGGCACAATTGGCAGTGTTACCACGTATACTCATCTCCCCCTTTTTGTTTGTTCAGATGATTGCTTGCAGCATTCTATTTTATCATATTGACCAGTGGAGCAACTCTTGTGAGGTAACTCAGTTGGTGAGTTCCCTGACTACAGGTGTACTCAATATGCAAGTTCACGATTTACGGAGTATCAGGCACTATTTAACTGAAGTGAGTTATCTACATTTACACAATGGAATGCTATGTACAGTCACACAGAAGAATGCTATGTACAGTTACACAGTAGAAGGTGTAACGGCTACCCGGGTAGAAGGAGGGTATCTGCCGTTGGAGACGTCCTTTTTCCCTGTAAGCTGCTGTGGAGAAGTAAGCTGGTATAATCCTATCCACGATATCCAGAGTAAGAGTCAGGTTCAGCTGTAACAGGAGCAGAATAACATTCCCAAATAATCCCCTTCCAAGAACGAGACAAGGCTACGTTTTGAAGGGTCAAGAAGATCTGAGGACTGGAACACCCAGCCTGCTTTTATTGGGATCAGGTACACACAGGATACTCCCAGGGGGAGGATAAAAACACCCAATCATATACCTGGTAACACCCCCACGTCTCCTCCCCTCAGATAACATATAACATAATTAAAACGTACAACATTTTACCCCAGTTCTGGATGTTCCCCAAAAACAGGGGGTACAGCTTTAAATCCGGGGTCGCTTGATAGCTCTCATTCAGGGGACCAACATGTCCAAAAATCAGCCCATTCGGATGAATAGTTCGGGAGATACAGAGTTCCAAAGTTTTGACCGACCGCACAGACCAACTAGCCGAAAATAGTTCCATGAGTTTTGGCCTTGCGGTCGGTCTCCGTTCGCCTGGTAAAAAGGTCTGAAATTCTTGCCATCCATTCGAATCTCGGGGTTCGCCGCAATCCCCATAGATGATTGAACATAACTACCGAACGTCCGGTGATTCGGTAGTTTCCGTGCGAACTTCTGGAAGTATGGAGGACTCAGCGGTGTTCGCCTGTTTGCGTATCCGATTTTAGTTCCACGCGTCGACAGGCAAACACCGCTGTTCGCACGTAAGATGGCCGCGGCCACGTGTAAAGTCCCGAAATGGCGGCCACCTATACTTTACACAGGGAATTCATGCGAATCCATTCGAATGGTTGAAATGCACTAAATGTGACGAATTCCTGCTGATTTTGGTTAGTTCACTGGCCCAGGCATACAGCATAGTTCTGTTACACTGCTCCCCTTTTGTGGAACACTCCGGCAGACCCGGATTGACCTTTTTCGGGTCAACTTGGGGCTGTCCGGTCTGCCTCTAAGGTAAAAGTTCTGTTTGCCTGGACAGTCCGTCTGCATTCCCATTGAACCGGCCTGGGCGATACTGGATGGAGAAATTATACGGTTGTAGGGCTAGGCTCCACCTCAGTAGTCGTCCATTGTCCCCAGCCACTCGGTTCAGCCATACTAGAGGGTTATGGTCTGTGATCAGGGTAAATTCCTGACCATAAAGGTAGGGGGTGAGCTTCTTTAGGGCCCAGACCAGGGCTAGACATTCTTTTTCCACTGCCGCATAACTCACTTCCCTGGGCAATAGCTTTCTACTCAGGTATGCGACAGGGTGTTCTCCCCCATCTTCTCCGACCTGGCTTAGCACTGCCCCCAGTCCGTACATGGACGCATCTGTGTGGACGACAAATCTTTTATTAGGGACGGGGGCAGACAAAACGGGTGCGTTGATCAGAGCTTGTTTCAGGGTTCGGAATGCTGCGTCACAGGCGGGAGACCACAGGACTACCCTAGGTAAATTTTTCTTCGTTAAATCGGTCAGAGGTTTGGCGATGGCGCTGTAGTCAGGGACAAATTTTCTGTAGTACCCTGCCGTTCCCAAGAAGGCTAATACCTGGGTCTTAGTGTGAGGGGTGGGCCAATTCGCTACGGCCTCTACCTTGGCGGGTTCTGGTCATTGTTTCCCACACCCCACTCTGTGTCCCAAGTACTGAACTTCAGCCATACCAAAGTTACATTTTTCTGGTTTCAGGGTTAGGCCGGCGGCCCTAATCTGATCCAGCACAGCCTCTACGTGTCGTAGGTGTTCTTCCCATGTCTCACTATAGATCGCAATGTCATCCAGGTACGCGCAAGCGAATTCCTGGAAGCCATCAAGGAGGCGGTCCACTAAGCGCTGAAAGGTAGCTGGGGCATTTTTCATCCCGAAAGGCATGACCTTGAACTGGTACAAGCCAAACGGGGTGACAAACGCCGACTTAGGGATAGCGTCCTTGGCCAGGGGGATCTGCCAGTACCCTTTGCACAAATCGATGGTGGTCAGATAGCGTCCCCTAGCAATACGATCTAATAGTTCGTCTACTCGGGGCATGGGGTATGCGTCTGTCACAGTTCTGTCGTTAAGGCGTCGGTAGTCGACACAAAATCGGGTCGTTCCGTCCTTTTTGGGGACTAGGACGACTGGGGATGCCCAGGGGCTGTCGGAGGGTTCTATAACTCCTAGCTTTAACATTTCCTGAATCTCCTTTCTCATCTCCTCTTTCACGGCTTCGGGAATTCTATAGGGAGTCTGTCGGAGAGGGTTTTGTCCTGGGGTCTCTACGTAATGTGTCGCTAAGGGTGTGTAACCGGGTTCCTGGGAAAACGTCAATCTTTTTGCAGCTAGCATCTGCTGGAGTTGCTCTCTTTCGGTGGGCGTTAGTCGCTCCCCTAGCTGTACAGTGTTCAGCAAGGTTTTAGACTCGGGGTTAGCTAGTAGATCCGGGATGGGGAGACTGTCCGGGTCCTCAGTGGCCGGGATACATATGGCTGCTATGTCTTCGGGCCTTTCCTGGTACTCTTTCAGTAAGTTTATATGGAAGGACTTCTGTATCCTCTCGTCCTTGCTACTGGCAATTACATAGGTGGTGTCACAGATCTGTGCGACCACCTTGTAAGGGCCTTGCCAGGAGGTTTGTAATTTGTTCCCTTTAACGGGTCTAAGTACTAGGACTTTCTGTCCCACCTGGAAGGTTCTCAATCTCGCGCCCCGATCGTACCAATGTTTCTGTCGGCCTTGGGCCGCCTGGAGATGCTCTCGGGCCATCCTGGCTAGGTGCCCCATGCGGTCCCGCATCTCCAGTACATATGGTACGATGGGGACCCCCTCATGTTCTGTCTCTCCCTCCCAGTGCTCTCGGATCAGGTCGAGGGGGCCTCGTACCCGCCGTCCGTAGAGCAATTCGAATGGGGAGAACCCTGTGGATTCTTGCGGCACCTCTCGATATGCAAACAAGAGGTGTGGCAAGAATCGCTCCCAGTCCCTGTATTCCGCTGTAAAGGTACGCAGTAGTTGCTTTAGGGTACCATTAAAGCGTTCACAGAGACCGTTAGTTTGAGGGTGGTACGGGGAACTAAGGAGGGATTGGACACCGCAGGCCTTCCATAACTGCTGAGTTAGGTCTGCGGTGAACTGGGTCCCTCGATCCGACAGGATTTCCCGGGGAAATCCTACTCTGGTGAAGATCCCAACTAGAGCACTGGCGACAGTGTCAGCCTGGATATTCGTCAGAGCGACGGCTTCTGGGTAGCGGGTAGCATAGTCTACTACAGTAAGAATATATTTCTTACCAGAGGGACTGGGGTTAGGTAGGGGTCCCACTAGGTCGACTGCCACCCTGCTAAATGGTTCCTCGATCACTGGCATGGGTAACAGTCGGGCTTTGGGGTGATCCCCTCTCTTTCCCACCCTCTGGCATACATCACAAGTGCTGCAGTAGCGGCGCACATCTTTCGAGATCCCTGGCCAAAAGAAGGTCTGGGTGATCCGGAAGGTTGTGCGGTTACCCCCTAGATGCCCTGCCAACGGAATGTCGTGGCCAATTCGGAGAAGCTCCCACCGGTACTTTCTGGGTACCACTAATTGGCGCTTCTGCGAGGGGGCACAGCCTCTCTTCCTGCCTTCGGTCAATCTGTATAGCCTGTCCCCCTCCCATACAAAACGTTCTCGCTCGTCCCCCCTACTGTCAGCTAGTTCCCTGTACTTTTGGAGGGTGGGGTCCTGCCTAGTTTCCCTCCCAAATTCTTCTGGGGTGTCCCAAGCTATGGGTCTCTCTGTAATGTTAGTGTGGGGTGTCTGCTTGTGGCTTACCTGGGTCTCCCGACCTGTTGTAGGATCGTCCTCGATACGTGTCTGTGAGCGGGTGGTCACGGGGCAAGCACCAGCAGTAGTGGGTAAAAATGCTGAAGCTAGAGGGCCAATATCGTTGCCCAATACGACCTCGGCGGGTAAATTGTCCATGATGCCCACCGTGGTCTTTCCTGACCCGGCTCCCCAATCTAAGTGTATCCTGGCGGTGGGCAAGCGAAAAACAGCTCCCCCTGCGACACGAACAGCCACGGTACGATTTGACACATGTTCTGGTTTTACAAGGTGTTTCTGTATTAGGGTAATGGTAGCGCCAGTGTCTCTTAGGCCTTGTGCTATCTGTCCGTTCACACGCACCTCCTGACGGTGATGCTGACGATTATCTGGGGAAGCTGCTTGTATGGGGTTGGCCTCATATAATATTCCCAGGCACTCTTCAGGGCTTCCTTCAATTTCTAGGCAGTGAGCAGCCGCTGGACGTGGCGGTGTGCTTTCGGTGTTAGGTGGGCGCCTCCAGTTATTATTGGCTGATCCCAACGGGCAATACCGGGCAATATGTCCTGTGTTGCCGCAGCGATGGCCAGGGCCGGATTAACATAGGGGCTGATGGAGCTGCAGCTCCAGGCCCAGGCCCATGGAATAGGCCATAAAAAAAAATTTTTTTTTTACACACTACTCTTAGGTTTGCCTCCTGACTGGTATTTTATTGGCACAGATGGTTTTGAGGCTGCCTGGCCGTGCCGGTATTGCAGTAATACCGGCAATACAAATGCAGGTAATTTTCTCAGAATAAATGGAAATTACTCTCCAATACCAGCACCGGCCAGTAGGGGTCACTGTGTGTGGAGGGAGGCAGGGATAGGAAGTTACAGAATATCCCTGCCTCTCTCTACTACTCACTGATCCGTGGGGGAGCAGCTACACAGCACAGAGAGTCCAGACAGCAGCTCTACAGCTCAGGTAAGTGAGGGATGGGGGAAAGGCAGCAGGGACACATGGGGACACTGAGACACTAGGGGACACATGGGGACACTGAGACACTAAGGGACACAGACACTAGGGGACACATGATGACACATACACTAGGGGACACTGAGACACTAGGACACAGACACTGGGAGACCTGGGAACACTGAGACACTTGGGGACACTGCAAAACATGGGGACACTGAGACACTAGGGGACACTGAGACACTTGGGGACATGGGAACACAGACACTAGGGGACACTGAGACACTAGGACACATGGGGACACAGGCACTGTGAGACCTGGGGACACAGACACTTGGGGACACTGGAAAACATGGGGACACTGAGACACTAGGGGACACATGGGGATGCTGAGACACATGGGGACGCTGTGAGACATAGGGACATTGGGAGACATTGGGACACGGAGACACTATGTCCCCCAGCCAGTGTCCCTAGTGTCTCAGTGTCCCCAAGTCTCCCAGTGTCTGTGTCCCATGTCTCTGTGTGCCTAGTGTCCCCATGTGTCCCAATGTCCCCATGTCTATGCCCACAACTGTCCCCATGTCTCCCCAAGTATCTGTCTCCCAGCCAGTTTCCCCTAGTCTCCCAGTATCCCCTAGTCTCCCAGTGTCCCCTAGTCTCCCAGTGTCTTTGTTCCCATGTCTGTGTCCCTAGTGTCTTAGTGTCCCCAAATGTTTCAGTGTCCCCATGTCTCCCAGTGTCTGTGTCCCTAGTGTCTCAGTGTCCCCATTTCTCCCAGTTTCCCTAAATGTCTCAGTGTCCCCATGTCTCTGTGTCCCCGGGTCTCTCAGTGTCCCCATGTCTCTCAGTGTCCCCAGTATCCTAGTGACATGGGGACACACTGAGACATCGGGACACTGGGAGAAATGGGGACACAGACACTGGGAGACTAGGGGACTGGGTGACATGGGGACACTGACACTGTGATACATAGGGACACTGAGACACTGGGTGACTTGCGAGACTGAGACACTGGGAGACAGGGAGACACTGGGAGCAATCCGTCTATACAGCAGAATCAAACTGTGAGTAGTTTGTTGGTGATTTTACAGAATTTTCACTCCTTGTGATTTACACGCATAACTAATTAATTATACAAATGATTAAGGTTGGTATTTTTTTCCAAGAAAGGTGGCAACCTTAACTACTCTTTGCATACTCTTGCTTAAAGGAGCACTATAGTGTCAGGAACACAATCATGTATTTCTTACCCTATTATGTTAAAACCACCACCCTGGCCCCTTCTTCCCTCCCTAAATATAGTAAAATATTACTTGTATTCAATTCTGCAGCTGCTGGCTCAGAAGTGGTGGTCTGAGCAAATTACAATACTTCCCCATAGGATTGGCTGAGACTGTCAACTAGGCAGATCAGGGGCAGAGCCAGCACAAGTCCAACATAGCCCTGGCCAATCAGCATCTCCTCATAAAGATAAATTGAATCAATGCATCTCTATGAGGAAAGTTCAGTGTCTGCATGCAGAGGGTGGAGACACTGAATGGCAGTGCTGCACACTAGGCAGTACTGCCCCAGGAAGCACCTCTAGCAGCCATCTAAGGAGCGGCCAGTGGAGTTATTTTCTCTGAAAAGACAGTGTTTTCTGCAAAAAGCCTGAATGGAATGATTCTACTTACCAGAACAAATACAATAAGCTGTAGTTGTTCTGGTGACTATAGTGTCCCTTTAAGTTTGGAAGCTTAAGAGGGATGTATGGGAACAAAACTTGTGTGCACTGGCTGACATTAAAGTTAGTTTAGGTAATGCAGACGTTGGTCTCTCTAACACTGTGGCATGTCCCCATTCTTCTACACTCACTACAGACACCTTTTCTCTGTCTCAGACTATACCAGGAACTTCTGCCTGCTAGTAAGAAGGTAAGGAGATAAGTGGACCAGCGAGTGCTAGGGGACAGTCCTTAGAAAGAATGGAGTGAGCGCATCATTAGACGCATTTATGCCACGCTTAGGGTGCTGCCTGCATAGTATGCCCTTAGTTGGACAGCCTGCAGGATTGGCAGGCAGCCTGACATGCATTCATGCCAGGCTGACCTTCCAATTCTTTGGACAAACATTCCCCCTTTTTGGGCATGTTCACCCCTTTTGGCAGGTCTTGTCACGTGATTCGCACCAGTGGCCCACCCTTTTACCCCGCCCATTGACTTCCTGCTTCACTGGACACTGCTGTTAGGGGTTATGGATTTACTTGAAAGATGAAAGCATAAATTAGAGAGAAATTAGCATAGAGTATGTGTTTTCTTATAGCTGCATCCTATGAGTTTCCCTCCAGCACCATCTCCATCAGATACATGACGCTTGGGAGGTATGATTGTTTTAGTGTTTTTGGTCGATAAGATTCCGTAATTAGGCCCATCATAATTGTCAGCACCAGGCCCACTGTGCTCTTAATCCGGCCCTGGCGATGGCACGTTACTTTGTAAGATTCCCGGGGATGGTTGTTATGCCCCTGGGGACGTGGAGGCCCTGGGGGTACTGGGGCCCGAAATTCTGTGCGTGCAGGGTAGGTTGTAGTGCGGGCCTCTGCTCTAGGGGCTGGTCGTGTGTTACTTTGGCTCACCTTCCTTGTCTCTGCATACTCATCTGCTAGTCGCGCTGCCTCAGTTAAATTGGCAGGGCGCCGGTCTCTTACCCAGTCCTGTATATCTGCAGCCAGATCTTGAAAGAAGTGTTCCATCAGGAACAACTGTAATATTTCTTCTCCGGTGTTAGCATTGCACCCTCGCACCCAGTGTGTTGCCACCCGTTGTATCTTGTTTGCCCATTCCATGTGGGAGTCCACTGCCTTCTTTTTGGACTCCCGGAAGCGACGGCGATATGCTTCTGGGGTGACCGCATATCGGGTGAGTAGTGCAGCTTTCACCCGTTGATACTGCGTTATATCTTCCGTAGTAAGTGCCCGAAAAGCCTCATTTGCTTTTCCTGAGAGCTTTCCAGCCAGAATAGTAACCCATTGGTCTGGTGGTACTTGGTGTAGCGAGCATTGTCTCTCAAAGTCCGCTAAATATCCGTCAATTTCTTCTTCATTCTCTACAAACGCTTTAAATGCAGTGAACGGTATTTTCCTCCCTGTAGCAGCGGGTGGGGGGTAGGAACTGCCTGTGTAATGGGCTGTCTAGCTCTTACCAGTTCCGCTTCTTGTCCCCTCTTAGTTTGTATCTCCTCCCTTGTTTCCCGGAGCAGCTGGTTTATTAGCTCCGTGGATCTTTCTGGATACCAAGCTAATCTCCGCTGTACAATGGCAGAAATTTCATCGTCCTCGCTGACAGGTGCAAGAGGTTCTGTTACCTCCATGGACCTATCCATTTCGTCCAGTTCTAGTAGGTCAGCTATCAGCTCCCTCCGTGGTCTGTTGCTGGCACTCCTACCACGACTCTCCAATAAATCCTTTAATGTGGGTCTTTTCAGCTTGGCGTACTGAGCCTCCATTCAGCACTTGTTCTCTGGATAAAAGGACCATCCCACCGCTGCCAACCAATGTAACGGCTACCCGGGTAGAAGGAGGGTATCTGCCGTTGGAGACGTCCTTTTTCCCTGTAAGCTGCTGTGGAGAAGTAAGCTGGTATAATCCTATCCACGATATCCAGAGTAAGAGTCAGGTTCAGCTGTAACAGGAGCAGAATAACATTCCCAAATAATCCCCTTCCAAGAACGAGACAAGGCTACGTTTTGAAGGGTCAAGAAGATCTGAGGACTGGAACACCCAGCCTGCTTTTATTGGGATCAGGTACACACAGGATACTCCCAGGGGGAGGATAAAAACACCCAATCATATACCTGGTAACACCCCCACGTCTCCTCCCCTCAGATAACATATAACATAATTAAAACGTACAACATTTTACCCCAGTTCTGGATGTTCCCCAAAAACAGGGGGTACAGCTTTAAATCTGGGGTCGCTTGATAGCTCTCATTCAGGGGACCAACATGTCCAAAAATCAGCCCATTCGGATGAATAGTTCGGGAGATACAGAGTTCCAAAGTTTTGACCGACCGCACAGACCAACTAGCCGAAAATAGTTCCATGAGTTTTGGCCTTGCGGTCGGTCTCCGTTCGCCTGGTAAAAAGGTCTGAAATTCTTGCCATCCATTCGAATCTCGGGGTTCGCCGCAATCCCCATAGATGATTGAACATAACTACCGAACGTCCGGTGATTCGGTAGTTTCCGTGCGAACTTCTGGAAGTATGGAGGACTCAGCGGTGTTCGCCTGTTTGCGTATCCGATTTTAGTTCCACGCGTCGACAGGCAAACACCGCTGTTCGCACGTAAGATGGCCGCGGCCACGTGTAAAGTCCCGAAATGGCGGCCACCTATACTTTACACAGGGAATTCATGCGAATCCATTCGAATGGTTGAAATGCACTAAATGTGACGAATTCCTGCTGATTTTGGTTAGTTCACTGGCCCAGGCATACAGCATAGTTCTGTTACAGAAGGCTATGTACAGTTACACAGTAATATATTATGTACAGTTACACAGGAGAACGCTATGTACAGTTACACAGGAGAATGCTATGTACAGTTACACAGAAGAGCGTTACGCACAAATACACAGAAGAATGTTACGTACAGTTACACAGTAGAGTGTTATGTACAGTTACACAGAAGAGCGTTAGGTACGGTTACACAGAAAAGCGTTATGTACGGTTACACAGAAGAGTGTTATGTACGGTTACACAGAAGAAGGTTACGTACAGTTACACAGAGGAGTGTGAATTACAGTTACACAGAAGTGTGTTATGTGCTATTAATCTGAAGAAGTGTTATGTACGTCTTATCTGAAGAGCGAAATATACATTTTATCGGAAGAATGGAATGCGCAGTTCCTCACCTGTACATCTCTGAAGGTCCTGACTTGTTTGTGCCCCAGGACTTGACCAGCTTTGTCCGTGTCTTACTGATTGGCCTGCTCTGCCTGTGCCCCGTTGATTGGCCTGCTTTGTCTGTGCCCCATTGATTGGCCTGCTTTGTCTGTGCCCCATTGATCTGGCCTGTGCTGTCTGTGCCAGAATGTCTGCATCCCAAGCCTACTGCCACATACTCACACTTGTGCATTGCATGCGCTACCCAACTTGCCTCAGTCACTATATGGGGTGCTGCCCCTATCTCCCTGCCGGTGACACTTGTCCTCTATACTCCTTGAGGTTGCTTTGCCTGCGACCGCTGCACAGGAGAACCCTTATCCGGGTTAACAGCGCAGACAAGGACTACTATGGCAGTGACCGCCTCCATGGAATTAGGCTTTAGCCAGGGTCCTCCCTTAAGCTTATAGGGAGCGTAACGCTAGAGGGCCCACCTTTAAAATGGCAGGCGACTTGAATGAGTCAGACTCTCCTAGAGGAGAGCAGGCAAGGGCACATAAGCACTACTGGAAGGGTGAAGGCCCTGAACCAGTGACTTGAATGAGTCAGACTCTCCTAGAGGAGAGCAGGCAAGTGCGCATGAGCGCTACTTGAAGGGTGAATGCCCTGGACCAGGCTCCCAGAAAGTTAAGACGCCGAGGAGCGGCTAGCCCCTCTGCAATCGGCCAGACAGCCCTGTCTATATGGCGCAGGGGAGGCGATGACCACCGGACGCGTCAGTGACAACCTTCTTAACAAGGCAGATGACTTGAAGGAGTCGGACTCTCCGAGAGGAGAGCAGGCAAGGGCGCATAAGCACTATGGGCAGGGTGAAGGCCCGGAACCAGACGCCCGGAAAGATTAGACTCCGGAGAAGTGTCTAGCCCGGATATGATCGGCCTTGACAGCCAGATGACACTGCCTATGTGGAACAGGGGACTGACATATTATTTAGATTAGGTAGCTCGTACAACTGTTGTCGGTGGGCCTCTTTCTGCTTAGTATTCCCTTTACGATTCCTGAGGATGGGTATTCACCTCCCCAGTGGGGACACCCATTTTTGTCATGCTCCTATGGTGGGTTCTGTCGGGTTTTGCCCATTCACTGACTCTGGATTTATTTCCGTTATTATAACTTGTTTTTCTTTCAGATGCGTTCGGCTGTTTGGACCTTAGTTGTCTATCAGCCTTAGTCGGACCCGAGGGTCATATTCTTACTTTGGTAGTGCTCCCACTTTTTAGGCAGTGTTCGATGTCACCGTTTGTTTAAATGGTTCTCCCCTTTTTCTCGCCCTTAATGTACTGCTTGGTTGTGGTTGGCATTGGCGGGGCGTATAGGTTTTTTTCGGTTTACTTTAGTCAGTAACACAGCGACTTCAGGTACCGACATGGTGGGCGTTTTTCTCCAAGACATTATGCTTTTCTGCCAGTTAAGAGGAGCTATCTTCGCAGAGTTTAAGTTGGTACGGCGCATCATGTTTCTCTGGTCTTTGTTGTCCGAGCATTAAAACAGCAAATATGAAGCCTCCTGTCATGCTATAAAATTGTAGATTATACTAGCTTTAGTGTAACTATAATCTTCATTTTATTAATGACAGGAGGAGAATATTTCCCTCCCAGTTTCTCCCTCCCCTTGTTGTTTGTTGGTTTGACTGACTTGTTGTTTATTCACCTGGCCTCCTGGGCTAGGTTGGTTATCTGGGGGAGTTGGAGTTTATCTGGGATATGGTACCGTCAGTATTTTATGATGGGGATTCAGGTTTTTTCACTATCTGGGATATTATACTGTCAGTATTTACGATGGGGATTCATGTTTTCTAAGTACATTTCATTCGCTAATCAGTGTTTTCAACTCTATTTATCTCATTTCAATTTAATGGTTTGGCTACAATTCTTAAATCCGACTACTCTACAAGATGAAGGTCAACCCACTGGTTCCACATTTCCAATTTCGGATGGCATTCATCGTTATGTTATGTTTTTTTTCTCCTGTTATTGTATTTGTGGTGTATCGTTCATGTACTTTATTTGTCGCAGCGTGAAAGAGGAAATAGTAAGTTGGGAGAAGCCTTTTATAGATTCCTGATTTTTTGTCTCTGGTGTTTTTATCTCTACGTTAATGTGCTGCTGTAGAGTTCTAGTAAAGAGAGACTTAAGCAAATATCCGCCTCCTGTCATTAATAAAATTAAGATTATAGTTACACTAAAGCTAGTATAATCTACAATTTTCTTCTATGTCTTTTATTCATTTCTCGTTGTACTATACATGGACATGGACTTCCGGGTTTTTATGCCCATGGAACGCAAGATGCGTTCCATACAGTGCCGGAACTACATCCTTTTGGAACGCACGTTTGAAACTGAGGCTTGGTACCCGGAAGCCGCGTTTGTTTAGAAACAGATTACTTCAATCACAAATTTTCTTACGATTGGCGCCCGCACGGCGGGAATTCATACCTCAACATATAAAAAGCAGACGAAGGAGGATACACACTACACCTTGATTTCCCCTGAGGAAGTCCTTATCCAGGACGAAATGCGTTGGGCGGAGAAACCAAGGCTATACCTAAAATTGGACTTTATTATTATTATTTTTTATGTTTATTGTTTTTTGTATTTTTTGTATCTGTGTTGTTTTATTTTGTTTCCGGCTACATCTTCAAGACCAGGAAGTGTGACTGGAGTTGGACTCATCTGAGTCTTTGATACGCTTGATTTTACTACATATCTTGTGAGTGCAACTTAAATACATTTTTTGGTCATCTTTTAAATTGGTGCACTATGTCCTGTGTGTCTCTCCCTTTATATTAAAGTTTAAAAAGAAGAACATTCGATCTTCATTGAATCCTAAAGACCTCTATATATTTGCAACTTAATTCCACTCTGTGAGTGCATTTTATACTAGCACACTTTATGGTGTTTTAAATATTCTACATCATCTTTTGGTTTTATCTACCTCTTTTGTAGATTGTATTCTGCATGTATCACAGTATACAAGCATTACAGCATAAGGCACAGCGCAGCTAAGCGGACAAGGGCACATGTAGGAGTGTGGGCATAGATGCATGGGATTGGTTGAGAAAGAGTGTGTGGGTGGGATTATGTTCTGTGTAAGTTAGTGTGGGGGAGGTCTTACCTCAGTGCCACTTGGCATTCGGGCCAGCAAACAGTTTCCCGCCCGCCCTATTGGTATATTTCGTCACAGCTAGCCGGGGGTATGTCCTTGCCAATTGAGTTTTAGTGGTTACGTTTAAGTATATGGAATGAGATGAACAAGTTTTTTTAGATCTCAACCTCCCCTGCTTCAAAAGGTTAAACATTAGGTTGCCTGAGGTGTCGTGCCCATCGAGCATGGATAAGGTCGGCTGATGGCGGGCATTGGAAATATATGATTTTTATGACGAGGGGGGAGGTGAGATGAAGTGGTGATTAGGAACCACTGTATGTTTATTGGCAAGGACGGTTGGGTCACTGTATAACACTATGGGTGGAGTTATATATGTATATACGTTAATTTATGCTTATTTATGTCTAACGTTTTGGTTACAGAAAGAAGAGATTTAATAAACAAAGTTATGGATGTGTTATGCAGTAATTTAGTTTGTGATAATAAATGCTGTGGCCTGTTCATCCATACTAAATGGTCTGTCGTTATTGGGGGGGTAAATGGGTTTAGATTTGTGCTAGGCTGCATCGCGATTCCCCATTACGTACATACATGCATAATGCACCACAGTTTGAAGAAATCAAAGTGTTAAAGTACCATTGTATAAAGGCTCCACAGTATAAAAGTACCATAGTATAAAAACTCCACAATATAAAGAGACCATATTATAAAGGCACCCTAAAATAGCAAATACAAATTAAGTAATGAAGAGAAAAAGAAAAACATACGTGCCCATAAGAAACTGGAGCAAAATGGCTGTAGGACAGGAAAAAGACTGAGAACATTAGGAATGGAACCTCCTTTTAAAGCCTTTGGTGTTTTTCCTGTCATTTTGGCTGTAAGGGGCGGAGCTAACCCATTTGTATATGCTGCCATGATTAGCCAGGAAATATATATACACTCACACACATATACACACATACATGTGGAGAACATTTATAAATTAACAAACTTCAGATTTCCAGCAACCTTGTGAAATATGCTAAAGTCTATCTGTTCTAGATATGTCATTGTAACAATATCTCATGATGCTAGAATGATTACAAAACTGTAGTTTTTTTTAAAATATTTATTTTTAAAATAATTTATAATAAGCAATTTGATTGGAATTTAAATATTTCACAATTTTTTTTTTAATTCTTTATTTTTGTGGTGCAAAGAATTAATAGACTTTCTTGCAATGTCCCAACAGCAATAGCAAGGATGGCAATATACACGTTTTAACAAGTACAGGGCATAGAAAATTACTGCACATAGTTTTGTTTAAGTGGCTAGGTCACATGTAGGTCTAACGTATTCATATTGTACAAAAACATCCTGTCACCAATATTAGCTGCCTATACATTTGCGTGTTTATGTGGAAACTACTTGTGTAAGCCAGTGTGGGAGCAGGGTTGTTGGTGAGCGAGAGCTAAACTGGAGACTAAGTGTGTGTATAAAATTGGTTGACAGCGATCATATCTTGTGATGTCATGTATAGGGGGGGGGGGATTTTTCATTGTAAAATTTTACCTTTGGTTGAGGGTGGTCGTATTTGTAATGGAATATTGCCTTAGTATACATGCTAAAGTAAAGATAACTGATGGCCTGAAATTAACTGAAAACTAAACTTTGCCAATAAACAGTGGATAACAAGTTGAGTTCCCCATATGGGTTTCGGCGTTGATTCTTACGCTCCGGTGTGGTCACCGGTTCACCCGGTTGCTCAGGTAACATCCGCTGTGCCGGAGGCTGGCTGTTGCCCTCTAGGTGTGAATGTTTTTGCTGTAGCAGGATTCCATTTATGGGATGCTCGCTCTGCCACGTCTTGTCCAGTGGTGACCAGAGAGTCCTGAGGTAGGCCCAGAGTAGCTAGCAGCCCGGCCGCTTCCATAAGATCACAAATGTCCTGTGTAACATTGTCCTTAAGGACCTGGAGCCTATGCACCATTTGCCAGCGGTATGGTATCTTGTGGTAGTCAGTCATCTTGGGCCTAACCACACTGCTAGTCTTGCGCAGGAGGTCGCAGATGTGCAGGCCCGGACGTGGCTTGTCAGGCTTTAATTTATTTATTTTTCATTCCATCACGATGCCTGAGTATCAGGAGGCACCGCTTGAGCAGGTATGGAGTATTTTGTCACTATAAGCATTTTTAAGTGACAGAGACCTTTTAACAAACATTATAGACAGAAATGTTTATTTTGAAAGGCTAACTCAAATTAACTTGTTCTATAAGAAGAGCCGATTTAGCTCTACTTCCATGAACAGCTAAAAATGGTTGGCACTAAAGCTTGATCAATGACCTGTATAAAAGTTGGTGTATCCTTTACCAACTTAAACTAAAATGACTTGTTTCATTCTCATGCACACAAGAACGGTCTGCAATCTCAGATAGGT
Source organism: Pelobates cultripes (assembly GCA_933207985.1). NCBI lineage: Eukaryota > Metazoa > Chordata > Amphibia > Anura > Pelobatidae > Pelobates > Pelobates cultripes. The sequence goes on along the minus strand of OW240919.1, from coordinate 74,136,702 downwards.
AAGATGTCACTGTCATACCACTCACTGTCTGCAATCAGGGGTAAGTCACTTTCTCAGAAGCAAGATGAGGCAAAGGCCGCTGGCTGCACTATCTGCTACTCTCTGCCTGCTTGTTTTGCTTATCTTTGCTTGCTTTGATCCTCTCTGCTTTTGCTCCTCTTTGTCTTTGCTCTGCTCTTCTTCCTCTCTGCTTTTGCTCTGCTCCTGCTTCTCTCTGATATTTCTCAGCTCTTGCACCTCTCTGATTTAGCTCTGCTCCTCTCTGTTTTTGCTCTGCTCTTGCTCCTCTCTGATTCTGCTCTGCTCCTTTCTTAATTTTTTCTGCTCTTGCTCCTTTCTTCCTGCTTGCTCCTCTCTATTTGCTCTGCTCTTGATAATCTGCTTGCTTTCTCTACTCCTCTCTACTTGCTCTACAGCAGATTCCACTGCTTGTTGGTTTGTATAAATTGGCTTCCATCAGTTTGTTTGTACGCACTAACATTACTTACGATTCATACAACATGTCTGTTTTAGTGTTCAGTTAAACATGGAGCGTTCAGTTGTTATGCGGCTCTTTGCTCCTCTTTGAGGCCATTCCTATAATTACAACCGTATGCCCTATTATAGTGAAAAGTATTCCCCGGGTCTATGCGAACATTCTCATAATTGTATGTATATGCTTAATGAGCTGCTGGTCTCTAGAGGCTCTAAGGGAATACTGCACGTTTAAAAAACTTTCTGATCAAAATGCTTTTCTATTTAAATTTACTTTAGCAGCGCATTGTTGATGATTCTGTTCTGCCTATTAGATGTTGTAACAAAGATGTCTTTTATAGGTTGCCATGCTTGAACCTTCTTTTTGCTGTGCCTCTGAGGGTTTTTCAAGTGTCATAGATTCTGGTTGACTCAATGGGTCTTTTGTTACTTCTGTCAATTAGTACTTAGTTATGCTTTCTTGGAGGTTCTGATGTTGGTTGTATTATATTACAGATTGAAGTCACTTTGCTATTCAGCTATCCTCTCCTCTTTTGCGATTTCTTCGATTTCTCATCGGTTAGTGGTTTTTAGATTTGTCTTGGGATCCACGATCTGACCTTCACTGCCTATTTAACCTAATATGTTTCTTTCTATGTTATTAGGTACTAGGCCCTACTGGTTCTACTACCACTTACGCTTTGCTGGTTCATTTTAGGCCTAGTCTATAGGCTGGTAGGTATCCTATATTATTTTGTTTTTCTGCTATTTAACAGTCACAATCTGGGTACTACAACATTGCTATTACTCTCGCAGGTATTGCTCGGGTTTCAACTACTCTGTCCTACTCTATACCCATCAGATATGACCGGTATGTGAATTCAGTGGTTGTTACACCTCCCCCCACCATCCTGCAGCTGGTACTAGGGTGAGAATGTGTCTGTAATTGGTAAATTCATTGGTCCACTACAGAACCCAAACATTATCAACCAAGCACACATGGTGACAGGTAATATTATATATACACAAATCTAGTTATCAGTGATTCGAACAACAGCTGAGATTTAGAGGACTGCTAGAGTGTGATACATTAGCAGCCTAGGAATGACTGTGATACTGTTGAGGGAGTGACAGCTATGCCTAACGCAATACACTGCCACACTCCCTGTGACCTATCAAGGCAGATTGTCAGCACCCTGCCTTGGTGTGCACCCTGTACATTCATATAAATAACACACTATTAATCAATATTTTTCATGCTTATTGAAAAGAATCATGGCTAGTTCTCTGTATTTCAGTTTGTAATATAAGAACCCGTGTAAAATCCATGGTTTTCACATATATTGTTTTATATGTAGCATATGGTGCATTCAATGTCCATGTCGTAACACAGAGAAATGGCTGCAGAAATGTTATCAGAGCAGCTGCTCCAGTGTTGATGTTAATATGGCCCAGAACCTTTAACCTTAACCATGCTTCCTCTGACCTTTCCACCTGCTCCATTTTCCAATTGTTCATTCATAGAAACATAGAAACATAGAAACATAGAATGTGACGGCAGATAAGAACCATTCGGCCCATCTAGTCTGCCCATTTCATGCTGGTTTTCACAAGACAGTTGTAAAACTTGATGCACAACAAAAGTTTCTGTGAGGTGTAGTTCATATAAAAGCATTTTTATATGTACTATAGGCTAATAAATGAAGTGCAATGAAGAAACACCTTTCCTGCCCATAAAGTACTGCTGTGCAGAAAATTATGGGAAAAAGCCGTCACTTTGAAACATCCCATAAAAACGTAGTAGCGGATTCTGACTGGTTGAATACTTCTTTGTTTTGCAAAGCCTACAAATTGCCTATATAGCCTTGTCTATGTAAAGCCTGCGAATGTTTTGCAAATGAGGGTATTTGTTAATATTTTGCTATTTTTACAGCTACATTATAATATACTAGTTGCTCTTGTATACATTTTGAATATATTATCAATGCTTTGCATTAAAAAAAATCAGTTATTTCAGCCTTCAATTCCTATGTGATAGAAATTGCTCCCGCTGCATTGCAGATGAGCAATCAGGGAAATATCGGAAACACAAATATTTAAACATTACAACAGCTCAGAGCATATGCACAACTTTTGCACTTATTTTCATAAAATTGTCTGGAGGAACTGCATGATTTTTGTGAGTATGCTCTTCTGTTTATGACTTAAAATAAATGTATGTTTTACAGTCCTGGTATTTCTCATGGATGTTTCAAGATGTGGTAATCCTGCAAGACTTTAATGTTTCTTTTTTTCCCAAAAATACAAGGTAATGTGAAATCTGAATTGCATGGTATATTCTAAATCAGTCTGACGTTGAAATTGGTTTCTGTATGCCTCTTTAAACATGTTTATTATTTATTTTATACTTCAGTTACTAATCAATTATACTTTAAACTAAAAATAAAAAAATAAATAGAGCAGATTCAGGAAATAAGATTTTCCATTATCTACAAAGTTCATTTAACATATTCTCAGGGAGGTCATTTTGTCACAAAGCCCATGGTCATTAACACATTTTAATCAGATAGTGCTTTTTAATTTCCTGTGTTCTTTACAGAAATTCATAATCAATTTTATTTTTTTGCAGACGTAGAGGATGCAGAAGGTAAACAAGCATTAATTGCTTTTTCTTTTTTTTAATGCAATCATAAACCAGCCTATATTATCAAAATTAATCATTACATTTTCAATCATTGAAAACATAATATTTTTTAAACGTAATAAGCATTAACAATACACAGTGCAGTTTATATAGCAAAGTTACCATTCACCTCTATTATAGTCATAATATAAGACGTGAAAAATGTTTATGCTCTGTTTGATATAATGTGTTATTGCTAGGTTTATGGAGCTACAGGAGCCATAAATTCTTGGTTGTCTCTTAATTGTAGAATATGGAACGTTTTGCTTTCTTGATAATCTTTGGTACTATACTATATATTTTCTTTTTATAGAAATATGTTGCTTACAAATGCACATGTATAATTTAATATGCACACTGGTGATTTGAAGACATTTACTTTAAATTAAACACAATTCTTCGGGATATAAATCTGTTAGCACTGTGCACATTGGAAAAGGAAAAGGCATTTATCTTATGATGACAAATGAACACTTGAGGGAAAATAAATTAGGTATTGAAGCAGGAAATCACACTGGTTGGTAATGGTAATATGCAAAATAGAATAAGTTAGCAAAACACCACATGGAGATACAGTTACAGAAATAAAAGTAGAACTTTATTAAACATACCTACATGTATCGCTTCATCTTTCACAGCTTAAATGTGGATGGACTGAGAGCACATATGTCTTTAGTTTAATAAAATCACAGTCAAGCACACATATCTGTATTAATACAGCTGGTACTAACAATGAAATAAAGGCAAATCATTTATACGTGTATCCAGCACTGATTGCAAGACTCCAAGATCTTCTTAGCTCTCTCTCTGTCTGACCTAGGTACTTTGCAGTAAATTTGGATTACAATAAGACACTATTCCAAAATGTACTGAAGAATCAACTTCTCTGCATAAGTTGGAATAATTACTTTAAAAAAAGAAACATACACAAGCAAGTAAAATACAGTTGACATTTTATATATATGATGGTCAAAGAAGAGGAGCACCAAGATGTCAGGAGAGATATTTCACCGCCTTGTCATACCATGCTGCCACAATAGGGTAAATCTCGAATAGAGCTGTGGTTTCTTTAACCCCTTAGTGATCAGATCGTTTTCAATTTTCTTACCATTAAGGACAATATATAATATGTTTGGGTACAGTAAATGAGTAACAGCTAAACACAAACAACGCAGAAATGTTAAAGAGCCCTGGTCCTTAACAGTAAGAAAATTGAAAAACAGTCTGGTTACTAAGGGGTTAAACACTTATATTTGTGCTCAGCATTGTCTCCTGGGTATAACAATGTACAGGTTTTATGTTGTTTTGAAAAGTTACAGGGTCAATATATGGCTTGCCCAGTTCAGTTTGCCAGGTTTGCTGGGTCTGTGTTGCCTTTTGAGACCATATGGTAGCCCAGGAATGTGAAATAACACCATTATGGCATACCATTTTCAAATGTAGACAGCCCATGGTATTCAAAATGGGGTATTTCCAGTCTTTTGCAGTAGCCACTTAGTCACAAACACTGGCCAAAGTTAGCTTTTTTATTTGTTTTTTATAAAAAATATTTCAATTTATATTATATATATATATATATATATATATATATATATATTTACACACATGCACACACACACACATATACATATAAATATAATAGTACACTTATAATGAAATCATATATATGCATTGTATATGTATAGTATGTTATAAAATGCTTTCATTATTTTATAATATATTATACATATATAATATATGTATAATATATTTAATTTATTTTAGTTTTTTTTTACTTTTTAGCAGCCTGGGGGACTATCTGACAGCTCAGACAATCCCCCTGCTGGCAGCTCGTAGACTCCTATTGTGGCGATGTGATCATGGTGATCTCATGGCCCTGGAGGGCTGGGGTGGCTGGAGCTGCTGCAGGGGGACTGCTGGGGTCTCAAGCAGTCCCGACCGTGATCACCGCAGACCGCCAGTTCAGGTAAGTCCAGTGCTTCTATTTGCCGCGGAAGTGCTAGGTACGTCTGCGGTTCTCAATGACCGTTTTTTGTCGAATGTACCTAGTACGTCCATGGTCGTTAAGGGGATATACATATAATGAAATTATATATACACTGAACAAAATTATCAAAGCAACACTTTTGTTTTGGCACAAATTTTTCATTAGCTGCACTCAAAGATCTAAAACAATATTTGAGAGAAATAGGCATTTTGTGTACATAGAAACAGTCAAGATATTTGAGTTCATCTCATGAAAAATGGGGGCAAAAACAAAAGTGTTGCGTTTATTATTTTGTTAAGTGTATATATATCTAAGTGTATTTTGATTTCAATATATGTATATTAATATCAAAATACAGTTAGAATAAAATTACATATACAAATTTTTTTTACATTGTTTTTACAGTTTTTATTTTAATTTTTTATTTTTTTATAATAATATATATACAATATATATATATATATATATATATATATATATATAGTTATTATATATATTACATATATGCATGTGTAATTTTACTCTAAGTGTATTTTATAGTAATATATGTATAATTAGATATCAAAATCTAAATCTAATTAAAATCTTGACTTTTCTCTCCAGGGAGAGGGGTGATGATTTTCTGTTTTACTCTATACCAATAAAAGGTTTATTTTTATTTGGTGCCGTCCTGCCTGTTTCAAGCACACCATTCAACTGTTCTACAGAATCCTGCCGAGAGGATTTGAAAGCATTTATAGTTGGAGCAGACTTTATTCTGCTCTACCATTGTGAGTGGTATTCTCCTATTATTATTTTTTGATTATATTTATCACACAGTTTTACACTATATTGTGTCTTTTTGTTCTCCTATTTTCTATTTATATGTGGGGCGATTTAAAGAGATACTCCTTCAATCTTCAGCAATTTCTATATTCTAAGGAGTAAGTGTTTCTCTGTTTGAATCTCACAAATTGAGCACATATTCACAGAGTATAAATTATTGGATATAATTCATTTGCACTTTAAGAAACAAATATATTGTATTTGCACTTTATTCACCACTGTCTGACCAATATCTGTTTATAGATTGTTTATATTGATGAATTAGCACTTAAAGGCACAGCACACTTTTTTCTTTTTCTGTGTATACTATTTGAGTGGTTTTAGAGCTATTTTCACTTTTATGAGAGCTTGCTAGCCTTTGTCAGTGATATTCTTTATTATTTTTATTGTTTTTATAGCGCCATTTTTTACTTGATTTTCTTGTACTTGTTGCACTTTATCTTGTAAAGCTCTGCTCAAGTAAGGCAGCTAGCAATATGTCACTATTTGAATATAGGGAAAATATGAAATATGGTTTTGAAGATTCAGACACCCCACATTATACCAATGCAAAACTTACTGATAATGATGATATAGAGGTTACTTTTAAAGATTTAGAGAAACTTCTAGCAAAAGAAATAAAATATAAATGGGAGATAGCCACTCTGGAGAGATATATTAAAGAGAAAATTACTCCCAGGGGACTAAGATTTTCTAAAACTCCCACTTTCGAGAATGAAGAAAAAAATCAAAGATATGTAGAAATGTGGAATAATGCCCTTGAAAGATTTTCTACAGAAATGATGGGCATTATCATAATGTGTAGAAGTGATGCTTTGAAAGATCTGGATAAAGATATCAAAAGTATTCAGAAAACTTTAGAACCTACTGTAGAAACTAAAGATTATGAGGAGTTGACCATACAGACAAAGAATAATCTTAATAGACTAGAGGAACAAGTGAGACAAGTTAAATATAAGAAATTTAAAAGAGATATGGATGATTATAAGTTTAATAAAGTAAGAAACTACCAAAAATCATCTAGAGAAAATAGATATTACAAAAATAATAATACCAACTATTATTTTCCCAATACAAGGAAAATTAGGACAGACAGTTTTAATGAGTATGGTGGGTCCAAATGGAAGACACCTGAAAATAATAATAATAATAAAAAAAGGAACGAGTGGACTAAAGTGGAGTACAGGCATAAACCACAATATAATAGAAGAGACACAAGTCCCCCACAGAGGAATAGAGGAATAGAAGTTACAAATAGATTTGAAACTTTAACACGAGACCAACCTATACCCAGACAGAATGTTTTTTTAGGAAGGCAGAGAGAGAAGGTTTCTTTCTCACCCCAAAAAAGAAGGAGAGACAGAGACCCAGAGGATGCAGGGGAGGGGTTGAATTTCAACAACGAAAAAAGAGGAAGGATGTCCAATTGGAGGGAGTGATGAATCTCTCCACATATAAACCAAATATAGATGAAATTAGGATTTTGAATAAGGGTTTGAAATTTGCACCAACAAGAAAATTTAATTCTTTTTCAGCCTATGTGGACATATTAAAATACTCTAGGACCTTGACCTTAAAAAGATTTTTTAATATGAATAAATTTGTAGATTTTAAAACAAATGGAACGCATACAGCTCTGAGAAATAAATCCAATTTCTTTCCTAGAACCTATAAAACCAGTGCAGTTGATATCTTTGAGAAGTCTGTGATTGAGGACTTAGAAAAATTAGATACAGAAAATAAAAAGAAAAAATTTAGGAGCAATCTAAGCGGACAAGAAAACAAAGCCCTACAGAATCTAAGAAAAAAACGAGAGATTATTATTAAGCCCGCAGACAAGGGTGGTAGTATTGTCATTCAAAATACTAATGATTATCTAGAGGAATGTTATAGACAATTAAAAGACACTAATGTATATATTGAATTAAAACAGGATCCTACTCAAGAGATAAAATCCTCTTTGTTTGCACTACTGGAGAGAGGTAAAGAGACGGGTGTGTTAAATGATAAAGAATATAATTTTTTAAAAATTGAATTTCCTAGGACACCAGTCTTTTACACTTTACCAAAAGTGCATAAAAGTATAACACAACCCCCCGGTAGGCCAATTGTTTCTGGTATTGGCTCAGCTAATCTCTCTAAGTATGTGGATATTTGGTTGCAAGATTTGGTCAAGGAAATGCCTTCATATTTAAAGGATACTACCGATGTCATTAAAATTATTAAGAATGTAAGTTGGAAAGAGGGCTATTTTCTGGTGACCTCAGATGTGTCAGCATTATACACATCAATTCCACATGACTTAGGTTGTAATACAATTCAGGAATGTTTGATAAAGTCAGGAAAATTTTCAGAAGATCATGTCACATTTCTAATAGAGAGTATAAGATGGATTTTAGATAATAATTATTTTACTTTTAATTCTAGATTTTATTTACAGCGTCAGGGTACAGCGATGGGGACCAGGTTCGCCCCCAGCTATGCAAACTTATTTATGCTTGGCTGGGAAACTGATGTTATTTTTAATAGCACGGTATGGGGAGCGGACCTGGTCACACATCATAGGTATATAGATGACCTATTTTTTATATGGAAGGGGACTTTAAGTGATTTGGAAAATTTTTTAACTAGTATTAATAATAGTAACTGGGGTATTGAACTAACCAGTCAATTTAGTACTAAAAGTATTAACTTTTTAGATTTGGAGATTTATACAGAAGGGGATTTTCTTAAAACAAAATTTTTTTTAAAAAAAGTGGACGCCAATAGTTATGTTTTATATAATAGCGGACACTATACGCCTTGGTTGAATAATATACCAAAAGGACAACTACAAAGGATTCGGAGAAATTGTACTGACAATGATATTTTTAAAGAACAAGCTGTTGTGGTTTAAATTCAGCAGATAGAAATGTTTTCTCTCAGGTATGAAGACAAGGAATGGACACAGCAGAAATACGAGCTCGGAGGGCAGTACTCATTCACACAAGTGTATGGCAGAATACTACACCTAATTTTAATGGGGAGAACACAGATCTTATAACAAAATTCTGTACACATCCAAAAGGGGTTGTCTTCACATAATACAGTCATGTCCTGTCAATTGCATATTCAAAGAACTTAAAGCACATTTGGCATTAGCTGGTCAAAAGGTGTTACTCGATTACACAAACACTTCCCAACAAGGTGTTATCAGGATATGCAGTGCAGACGGGGGGAAACAAGAAGAAGATACAAATCAGGATCAAAGGCCAGCTGTTATAATAGAGCATCCTGACATTACTAAATCTACTGTGTAGTGTGACACAGGATATAAGGGGAAAGGTGCTCATTAATCCATATCATTCCAATCTTTTATTCTGAAAGAATAACATATCAGTAAATTAATTGATTGTCTATTATAGCACTCAGGGAAGAAAAAAAAACTTCAGAACCGTTATTTCTGAAGAAAATCTCCGGGGAGCCATGGCTATAATAAGACCGTCCCTCCCTCCTGGACGAATTAAGGTTTATTAAACAATTATTTAAATTTAGGGCTTGGTATAAATTCTTTACAGATCCAATAAAATGATTGTCTGTTTCCCATGATGAAGAAGATAAAGCCTGCTTAGAGTGAAATATATTAATAACATATTTTACTATCACTGTTCTTTGGGATCAAATAATATTAATCAGCGCATAACCAAGTTCCATGGAAAAAAGAATAATTAGGGTGCACCGAGCACTATTGTTCATTCTGGATCAGTCTGAGGTTAATCGTTCTTTGCTTGGAATATCCAGAGTGCTTGATGGGACATCTTTTTACTCTGCTTGCATGAATCTGCTTCTGGTTCTCCTTGGTCAGAACGGCTCTTCTGGTGATGGCAACAACTGTTGTCAGAGGGCTGTACGGTAGATCAAAGGTTCCGGATTTGAAGAAGGTCTTCACCAAGACTTTGTCTCCAGGCCTGAACGGATGTGTGGTAGTACCTGAAGGATGAGGAAGAGATAGAGACAAATCACCATAGAGGCCATTCAATGTGTCTACAAGGTTCAATACATATAACACAACATTTAGGTCTCCGCTCACCATCAGAGCACCTTTGGACAATCCCTAAGACAGTTTTAGACAAATTTGCACAAAATAAATATCCCGAAATATTACTTAAAAAAGCATTTGATGAGACTAATACATTAAGTCAACAAGAATTAATTTCCAAATGTAATACTACTAAAAGATCTGATAATTTTGATTTAATACCCTTAGTCCTAGATTTTAATAGTGATAACAAAAAAGTTAAAACCATTATAAATAGACACTGGCACCTTCTCAAAAAAGATAAAGAGTTATCAAAAGTGATCCCTGATAAACCTTTTATTACCTTTAGAGGAGCACCAAGTTTTAAACAAATGTTAACTTTTAATCACCCTAAAGCGGAAGTAGTTACTACTTTCTTAAAAAATAATAAAAATGGTTTTTATTCATGTGGTAAATGTGTGGGCTGTAAATGCACTAAGAATAGAACTATTAAAGGTATTAGTAAATTTAAAACAAAGCATAAAGAAGAAGACTTCCAAATAAACGATTTTATAACTTGTTTTAGTAAAAATCTTATTTATCTTTTAATTTGTCCGTACAGATTGCAATACGTTGGCCGGACTATTCGTCCTCTACACAAAAGAGTGTATGAACATATAAATAATATTAAAAAGGGTTTTGAACAGCATAGTGTTTCAGCTCATTTTAAAAGATATCATAAATCAGATCCAAGTGGTTTAACATTTTTAGGGATTCAGATAGTGAAAAAAATCTTGGAGAAGAGGTAACTATATTTTGGACATTGGGAAAGAAGAAATGAAATGGGTACACATATTAGGTACCCTAGAGCCCAATGGACTTAATATAGAATTTGATTTATATAACTTTTTATGATTAGTCTCCCCTTCCTCTTGTATATATATATATATATATATATATATATATATATATTTATATATATATATATATATATATATATATATATATATATATGTGTGTATAAAATATTTTTTTTTCTCTTTCTCTCTCTCTCTGCTTTCACATTTTATAACATTTTTCCATGAATATTGGGATTTTTTAGATTCATCTACTATTGGTCCATATAATTATATGTCTGTTATGAATTTTCATATGAAGTAATTTCTATATCTCTTTTTTTCCCATGTAGTAGGATATTCACTTATATATGTGTATTAAACGTAATCAATTTCCTTTATTGAATGGTATTATTAGTATTATATATGTAATATTTTAGATAATGGACATTTATATGTAGAGACATTTAGGCAATATGCCCTGGAGTCCATAGACTTTTATTACATTTGGGACTAATCCTGTGCATTGAAGAAGATACCACGCCTACATAGACGGGTATATATCTTGAAAGACGGCAACCACCTGAACGTGATTTGAGGAAGCCGCCAAGGCGAAACACGTCATCACGTTTTTGGACGCACGACGTCAGTACGTGTTACTAGCACCTCCTATTCCCGGAAGCATCTAACCACTGGAAGACCGCAAGTGCATGCCGCGAGTCGAAAGTGGGTTTGAACCATCTTGACTTTCCAGGGAGAGGGGTGATGATTTTCTGTTTTACTCTATACCAATAAAAGGTTTATTTTTATTTGGTGCCGTCCTGCCTGTTTCAAGCACACCATTCAACTGTTCTACAGAATCCTGCCGAGAGGATTTGAAAGCATTTATAGTTGGAGCAGACTTTATTCTGCTCTACCATTGTGAGTGGTATTCTCCTATTATTATTTTTTGATTATATTTATCACACAGTTTTACACTATATTGTGTCTTTTTGTTCTCCTATTTTCTATTTATATGTGGAGCGATTTAAAGAGATACTCCTTCAATCTTCAGCAATTTCTATATTCTAAGGAGTAAGTGTTTCTCTGTTTGAATCTCACAAATTGAGCACATATTCACAGAGTATAAATTATTGGATATAATTCATTTGCACTTTAAGAAACAAATATATTGTATTTGCACTTTATTCACCACTGTCTGACCAATATCTGTTTATAGATTGTTTATATTGATGAATTAGCACTTAAAGGCACAGCGCACTTTTTTCTTTTTCTGTGTATACTATTTGAGTGGTTTTAGAGCTATTTTCACTCTTATGAGTGCTTGCTAGTCTTTGTCAGTGATATTCTTTATTATTTTTATTGTTTTTATAGAGCCATTTTTTACTTGATTTTCTTGTACTTTTTGCAATATATGTATAATTACCCTAATTTTACCCCCCAAAAATGGGAAAACTTATTGACTCGAGTATAAGACTATGGTGGGAAATGCAGCAGCTACTGGTAAATTTCTAAATAAAATTAGATCCCCAAAAATTAAATTAATATATTTATTTACAGTGTGTGTATATAATGAATGCAGTGTGTGTGTGTGTGTATGAATGCAGTGTGTGTTTATGAATGCAGTGTGTGTGTGTGTGTGTATGAATGCAGTGTGTGTGTGTGTGTATGAGTGCAGTGTGTGTGTGTGTGTGTGTGAGTGCAGTGTGTGTATGAATGCAGTGTGTGTGTGTATGAATGCAGTGTGTGTATGAGTGCAGTGTGTGTGTATGACTGCAGTGTGTGTGTGTGTATGAGTGCAATGTGTGTGTGTGTATGAGTGCAGTGTGTGTGTGTATGAATGCAGTGTGTATGAATGTAGTGTGTGTGTATGAGTGCAGTGTGTATGAATGCAGTGTGTGTATGAGTGCAGTGTGTGTATGTGTATGTGATGCAGAGCCTTGGTGGGGGGTGGGCATATTATTATTATTTTAATATTAATTTTTTTATATTATTAATATTTTTGTTATTTTATTTAATTTTAATTTTTATGTTATTTGTTTATCTCATTCCCTGGTGGTCCAGTGGTGTGCACTGTGTAGGAGGGGGCTGGCAGGAAGCGTTTACTTACCTTACCTGCAGCTCCTGTCAGCTCCCTTCTATCTCCTCCGGTCCGGTCAGCTCCACTGTAATTCTCGTGATCTGAGTGCCATGCGGAGCATTGCCACGGTAACCTGTGGCAACGCTCTGATCCCGCGGCTCTCGCGAGACTTACAGTGGGAGCTGACAGGGGAGCTGACCGGACCAGAGGAGAAGGGAGCTCACAGGAGCTGCAGGAAAGGTAAGTAAATGCTTCCTGCCAGCCCCCAACAGGACCGCCGTGCTTGTAATGAGCCCGGTGGTCCTTGTCTGTATTATGGCAATGTAAGTTGCCATAATACAGACACTCTCTCGAGTATAAGACGAGTGGGGGTTTTTCAGCACAAAAAATGTGCCAAAAAACTTGTCTTATACTCGAGTATATACGGTAGATATAATATATATATTGTGATAAAGTGAAGGCAGATAGGCCTATAACATTTAACCCCAGGGGGAGTATGTGTAGTATGTGTTGTACGCAACACAATCCACCGTTTAGTTATGGGCCCCTGGGGTGGAGCATTTGGAGAGCAGGGTGGGCCAAAGCTCCACTCCTCAGTTTATACACAACTGGGGGAAATAATGTCCAGGCCAGAGTTTTTTAGAGATGTCTCCAACCCACTGCTCAGCTGCATATAATCAGCTGTAGCAGTGGTAATAAACCCCTCCCTGCTAGCCAGGTGAAGAGGGATTGCTGGCTTCCTCCCTGGAAGCAGGTAGGAGTGAGGCTGTTCTCTCCAGTAAGAGAGTCAAGGAGACTGAGCACTGGGAGTGCAAAAGGGAAGGAGTCAAGGCTGGCTTGGAGCACTGGGAGTGCAAAAGGGAAGCAGTCAAGGCTAGCTTGGAGCACTGGGAGTGCAAAAGGAAAGCAGTCAAGGCTGGCTTGGAGCACTGGGAGTGAAAAAGGAAAGCGGTCAAGGCTGGCTTGGAGCACTGGGAGTGTAGAAAGGGAAGCAGCAGGCTGTCAGAAACACTGGAGTGCTGAGAGCTGAAAAAGACGCTAGGTTGGTGAAACCACTTTTTTTTGTTATAGATTAAAACCTTGAGAGAGAGGGAACTTGATGTCAGTTAGTGCTCAGACCGAGCTAGGTTTTTGTTTATAGGATTTTGTTACATTTTTGTTTTTCATGTGCTGCTGTCTTTGTGGAGTTTAACAATAAAGTGACTGGAAATAAGTTGCCTTAAAAGACTGTGCATGCTTGGTCCCAAGAGGACCGTGCTACCTGCAGACAAAGATCACAAAATATATATATATATATATATATATATCTATATATATATATATATATATATATATATATGTGTGTGTGTGTGTGTGTGTCTGTGTGTCTGTGTGTGTGTGTGTATATTATATATACATATATGTATATATATTATTTTATTTTGACTTTTTTTACTTTGTTCATCAGCAGGGGGACTGCCTGTCAGCTGGCAGCACTATGGATATCTATTGCAGCCATGTTACCGCTCTAAAAGGGGTCTTAATTTGCAGAGGGGGGACTGTTTGGGCTGAGTCTAGACAGTCCCCCTCAGAAGAATACTGATCGCCGACTGGGGAACGGCGAAAATCGGTAAGTGCATGGGGAGGAGAGAAAGTGAGGGTAGGGGTTATTTTTTTTTTTTTAATTAATTTATTATTTATTTATTTTAACTAAGTACCTCGACCCCTCAAGGACTTAGTACAGGCAGATCATCGGATGCCTGCTTGCTGGATGCCACGTGGGGCAACCCAAAAGTAATCGCTTCAGGGGGAGCGATCACTCGGGTGCCCAGCAGTGAGGGGGGTATTGCTCAATGCCTTGACATTGAGGCATCGTGTAATACCCATAGAGCAGCTGGAAACGGACGTTCTTTAAGGACCGTTTTTTTGTCGGACGTACCTGATATGTCTGCGGTCAGGAAGGGGTTGTGATAGAATTTATCATGATTCCAAGGCTCAAGCTTCTAGGTGTCACATAATGATATCCTATATTAAAATAGGCTAACTTGGACTCAGGAAATGCTTGACGCTTAACACAACACTTAAGACCATATATGTCTAGTTCCGTGAGCAGAGAGCCCCCACCTGAGATGTCTCTTCTCTAATCATTTTGTTCTTTCTTTTTCTTGGAACTTATTTTTTATGTGTACATGACGTTCATCCCTATGTCTTATATGTACTCCCTTCCTATTACTGTTCTATGAGTATTTGCACGTATGCACTTACTTTTTAATGTATACAAACCCAGCTGATGAATAAAACGGCAGAGGCTTATTTTGAATACCAACAGGTGTCTGGTGTCTCATTCTCGCTTCTCCAAGTGCACTTGTAATAACAATTTGGGCTTCCTCTGAATATAACAAAGATCATTATTTGGATCCACAACAGGGTTAAAGGCTGGCAGGGCAATAGTTTCCGGGAAATTGCTTGTCACAGATGGGCGCATAAGAGAACTGGACATATATGCGTTACAATAAGCATATACCTTATGAAAACAGACATGCAGAGTAAATACTTAGTTGTCATCTGGTTTGTTGTAATACTGTTATAGAAATTGATTGGTATAAATTACCAGGACTAGGCCAGCAAAAATGTACATTGACAAATAAAGCGAAATACATGTAACCATATTGTGTAATAAACAAACAACATTAACCCCTTCACGACCGAGGACGGTTCAGGACCGTCATCGGCATTTTTGCGTTGCCGACCGATGACGGTCCTGAACCGTCCTAATGGTCTGAGTTACTTACCTGATCGCCGTCGTTCCCCCGGCGGCGAACAACATTGCTCCGGTTGTGGGGAGACTGCCTGCAGCCCAGACAGTCTCACCAAACTGAATTAGGACCCCTGTGGCCATGTGATCGCTCAACACAGCGATCACATGGTCACAATAGGTGTCCATGTGTCTGCCTGCAGGGGGACTGTCTGTGCTGACAGGCAGTCTCCCTGCTAGTGTAAAATCAAAATAAATAAAGTTAGTGTTAATAAAAAAAAATAATAATTATATATGTGTATATATGATATTATATCTATATAATATATGTCTATATATCATATATATATAATGCCATACTAAGTGTATTTTTATATTAATATGTACTTATATTAATATAAAAATACACTTATAATTAATTTACACACGTGTATATATATATAATAACAATATATTGTATATATATATTATTATAAAATATAAATAATAAGTTATTTAAATTAAATATTTTTTTTTAAATAATAAAAAAATTAAAAAAATTATATATCTATATGAAATTTTATTCTAACTGTATTTTAAAATTAATATATATATATATATTTATATATATATATATTTATATCAAAATACACTTAGAATGAATTTGTATATATATCTATGTATATATAAATAAATAAAAATAATACGAAATATACATATGTCCATATACAAAATTACATAAATAATTAAATAAATATACACGTAGACTTCAAATATATAAATATGCATATATATTTAAATTTAACGTGCGTGTTTATGTAATATTTTTACATAATTCAGTAATTTTATTGATTGCAATTTGAGGGACCTGCCTGCCAACCCAGGCCGAAATTCCAGAGAATTTTATTTGCTAGCACTGTATTTTACCCTGTAACGTTCTGCGACACCCTAAATCCTGTACATGGGGGGTACTGTTTTACTCGGGAGACTTCGCCGAACACAAATATTAGTGATTCAAAACAGTAAAACATATCACAGCGATGATATTGTCCGTGAAAGTGACTTATTTTGCATTTTTCACACACAAACAGCACTTTTACTGATGATATAATTGTTGTGATACGTTTTCCAGTTTTTAAACACTAATATTTGTGTTCAGCGATGTCTCCCGAGTAAAACAGTACCCCCCATGTACAGGTTTTATAGCATTTTTGAAAGTTACAAGGTCAAATATATGGGTCAAATATTTTTACATTGAAAATGGCCAGGTTGGTTACGTTGCCTTTGAGAGCGTATGGTAGCCCAGGAATGAGAATTACCCCCATGATGGCATACCATTTGCAAAAGAAGACAACCCAAGGTATTGCAAATGGGGTATGTCCAGTCTTTTTTAGTAACCACTTAGTCACAAACACTGGCCAAAATTAGCGTTCAATTTAGTTTTTTTACTTTTTTCACACACAAACAAATATGAATGCTTACTTTGGCCAGTGTTTTCGACTAAGTGGCTACTAAAAAAGACTGGACATACCCCATATTGAATACCCTGGGTTACCCCATGTGGGGTGTTATTCAGAGATTTATGACAGATAATAGTGTTACAATGTCACTATTGATAGATTTTAAAAATGTATGTTTTAAAACCGCAATATCCTACTTGTACCTATAGCCCTATAACATGCAAAAAAAGGCAAAAAAGCACGTAAACACTGGGTATTTTTAAACTCAGGACAAAATCTTGAATCTATTTAGCAGTTTTTTTCATTCGCTTTTGTAGATGAGTAAAAGATTTTTCAAGTAAAAGTAAAAAAACATGTATTTTTTTCAATTTTTCATCATATTTTTTTATTTTTTTTAAATTAAAATAAATGAGATTATATAAATAATGGTATGTAAAGAAAGCCCCTTTTGTCCTGAAAAAAACAATATATAATTTGTATGGGAACAGTAAATGAGAAAGCGGAAAATTACAGCCAAACACAAACACCACAAAAGTGTAAAAATATGCCTGGTCGCAAATGTACAACATCGCAAAAACAGTCCAGTCCTTAAGGGGTTAATGTGAGAATAATTATCCAAGATATCATGCAACAGCAAACCTGACAATTTAACCAGTGAAGATGCTCCTAAGGGGTTCAATATAACTAGATAGAATATATTGTGATTCACAAAAGGAGGCAAGAAAAAAACAAATCCTAGGAAAGTTAATAACCCCTGAAGAGTGACAAACTACCGATCTACATGTTCTTCTACAAATACATGAAAGTGAGTGGCATGAAAAACAAACCAACGGGTCCTAATAACCAAAATAATGTAAATGTAAAACCAGTTATATAGATGATAACTGAAAACACATGAACAACTCAAGTGTAAGGTCCTAACAGAACAGAAGCCAAAGTGTCGAACATTAAAACCCATGAATGCCAAATAGAGGCTGCAAATGTACTGCTAACATTTTAAAATTACATGAATACAAATGAACGAATGTTAACAAATGAACTAGCAAGTGGAAATTGGTGAAGTAAAGTTAAATGCTGAATGGGTACCACAAAAAATACGAAATGTAATACTGAACCGTATTTATGGGAAACATGCGAGTAACTCCCTGAACTAACATAGAAACAAGTGAATAGAAACATACGTAATATAATAGAAAGAGAGCCATTCCCTGCACTTTTAGGCCCAAACAGCAATTTCGACGTGCTCATACGTATATATTTTTTTTTGAACTAGCTGAATGCGCGCACGGCTCCTGCCGTGCATGCGCATTCCGGCGATGACGTCGTTAGGAAGGAGGAGAGGAGGAGGAAAGCTCCCCGCCCGGCGCTGGAGAAAGGAAATATTCTAACCCCTTCCTCTCCCCAGAGCCCGGCGGGAGGGGGACCCTGAGGACATACTTCTTCACCCTCAATACTGAGTTTGGTCTCCTATTGTAGGGAACTGCTATATCACTACAAGGGATTGCTATAATCACTATACGCCCTTGGATTTGCTTAGCTCTTGTAAGAGCTATTCCTGCTTGACTCTCTGGAGGAAGAGAGGTTCACCCACTGGAACCTGGAGCCTTGTTGTAGGTCCAGGGAGTGTAGGAGACGACGAGACCCCAACCAAGCTGCAGCAGTTGTGGTGTCTCGGGTGCTAATGGTGTCTGGAGGAGTGCTCAGGTTTCTTGGTGAGCACTAGGAACATCTGTTGGTGGAGGTACCCAACCGGGGTACAGGAAGCTCCATTACAGCAACCATCTTATTTATGAGGTGAGTGAACAAGTAGGTAAACTATCCTAAATTTGCATTGCTGTTGCTAAAATTGTCAGTCATGCCCCTAAATGAAGTAATAATGGTCACTAACTGCCTTATTATTGTTCTGTCCTCATGCCCCAGTAGGGAGTTAATGCCAATGAAATGGTAGGAAGATGAACTATAGACTGTCACAAAACTTTTTTCCTTCATTTTGAAGAAAAATTCGACCCCATGTTGACATGCTGTCATAGACAATGTGTGGAAAACCCTCTTTTGTTCATGCCTCAAGAGTTGGCTAACCTTCACACTATGGTAGATATGCATGACAATTATCCTACAATGCTCAATTATAGTTTGTGGAATTCTCTGCCTGAAGAATTGGTTTTATCAGAGTCCATACAGATGTTCAAACAGCAACTAGATGCATACTTGCAAAAACAGAATATTCAAGGATATAATTTTTAATGGTAATAGCTACTTAATCCAAGGATACATCTGACTGTCATTTTGGGGTCAAGAAGGAATTTTTTTCCTAGTTTGTTGCAAAATTGGAAGTGCTTCAAACTGTTTTTTTTTTTTTTGCCTTCTTTTGGATCAACAGGAAAAAAGAAATGTGAGGAAAGCTGAACTTGATGGACACAAGTCTCTTTTCATGTAACTATATAATAGATTATTTTTATTATTGTTATTGCCATTTATATAGCGCCAACAGATTCCGTAGGGCTTTACAATATTATGAGAGAGGGGATGTAACAATAAATCGGACAATAACAAGAAAACTTACAGGAACAATAGGTTGAAGAAGACCCTGCTCAAACGAGCTTACAGTCTATAGGAGGTGGGGAATAAGACACGTTAGGATGGAAATAGCAGTCAAATTGGGTGGGAGTGAAGCAAAGCTAGAGGAGAGAGTAAAGCACTGCCCTATAGGAGAGAACAAGAGACAGGTATGTAAGGTAGAGGTTATGCTGGGAGACCATAAGCTTTCCTGAAGAGATGGGTTTTAAAGCCCTTCTTAAATGATTGAAGACTAGGGGAGAGTCTGATGGTGGTAGGCAGGCTATTCCATAGGAAAGGAGCCACCCATGAGAGGTCCTGCAAGCGCGAGTTGGCCATACGGGTGCGAGCAGTGGTCAGGAGGTTGTCACAGGCAGAGCGGAGGGAACGAGGAGTGGCATACCTATGGATTAGTGAAGAGATATGAGGGGCTAGAATTGTTCAGTGCTTTAAATGTATGGGTTAGCACTTTGAATTGACTCCTATAGGATACAGGGAGCCAATGTAAGGACTGACAGAGGGGTGAGGTGTGAGAGGACCGACTAGAGAGAAAAATCAGTTTAGCTGCAGCATTCATTACAGACTGTAGAGGGGCAATACGGCTTTTGGGGAGACCAATCAGGAGAGGGTTACAGTAATCCATGCGGGAAATTACTAGAGCATGGACAAGCTCCTTGGTAGCATCTTGTGTAAGAAAGGGGCGGATGCGGGCTATGTTTTTAAGTTGGAACCTACAGGATTTGGCAACAAACTGGATGTGAGGCTCAAAGGTAAGGCCAGAGTCAAGTATACCGCCAAGAAAGCGTGCTTGCAAGGATGGACTTATGTGGATATCACTGACTTGAAGGGAGAGTGAGAGAGGAGGATCAGTATTAGGTGTTCCATTCCCTTTATTCATTTTGTTGCTCGCCTCTGCACTCATTTTAGTGCCATAATATCCTTCTTTAGAATAGGTGCCCAAAATTGCACAGCATATTCAAGATGTGGTCTTCCTACCAGTGATTTATAATGAGGCAAAATGCCATTTAATTGGAAGCCACTGCAGGGAGTGGAGAACAGGTGTTATGTGGCAAGAGCAAGTTTGATTGGTCAGTAGTCTGGCTGCTGCATTTTGTACTGTCTAAAGGCAATGGAGTTCTTTTTTCTGGAAG
This sequence comes from Pelobates cultripes, assembly GCA_933207985.1. NCBI lineage: Eukaryota > Metazoa > Chordata > Amphibia > Anura > Pelobatidae > Pelobates > Pelobates cultripes. The sequence goes on along the minus strand of OW240919.1, from coordinate 74,115,961 downwards.
GCCCCAGTAAAGTACATTGCAGTAATATAGCCGAGAGGACACAAATGCATGGATTAATGTTGGCATATCATCCGGTGGAATTAAGTGTTAAATCCTGGCTATGTTTTTCAGATGAAAGTAGGCAGATTTTATTACAGAGGAAATCTGTTGTTTAAATGATAGTCCACAGTCAATCAGCACTCATTTCATACCTCTGATGGACTAATGAGTTTGGAGCCTCCAAATTCCAGGCCAGTTAGGTGATAATTGGAAATTTTTGTTGCCCAGGGTCCCCTCACCAAGAATAATATATAATAATAAAATAACATGCAAAATAAGACTTAGAAAAACAAGTAAAATCAAATCTAAAGGATGAAAATATTTGCCAAATATCTAGTAAAGAGTAATTTTAAATAAGTTGTCTGAATTTCTCGGAACGTCTTATTATTCCTTTATCTTTTATCTGACCAGTAATAGTTTTTTTTTATCCAATAATAGATCGAGTATGCAGTTGAAGTCTCCAAAAACCAACAGAATTCCTTGTTTAATCATGTATATTCTCTTTAAAACATTACTTATAAATTGTATTGATGACTGATTTGGAGCATAAAGGTTGACTAATGTATAAGTTATATTATCAATGTCACATATGAAAATATGATATATCGCTCCTCATTATCTTGTTCCGTATAAATGTTATTAAAATTCAAATTCTTAGATATCAGTATAGCCCCCCCATTTTTTTTTGATGCTCGAGAGATGCAGGCAAACCACCGGTTAAACTTTAGATTTTAAATCAATATTATTTCATGCACACCACATACATCAATCTTCTGTTTCCTTAAATATTCCATAAAAACAGCTCACTTAAATGGGGAGTTAAGTCCATGGGCATTAATTGTTGCAATTCTAACCATAATCCCAGATTGCTATTCTCCCCCGGTTCCCAATTCCCCCTGTCCCGAGTCCGATAGTAAAACTTGTAGTCACATAACAAAAAAATATCAAAAATACATTAAGATCATAGAAGACCCCATTACTTAGGGTACAAATGTCGATACCTTTCCAAAACAAGGCACCAAGAGATAATTGCCATATACAAATGGTATCAAGAGTGGAGGATGAATTTGGAGAGTGCATTCTTTCTAAGAGAGAAAGAACAAAAAACATATATGTTATCTCCTCCCTTACCCTTTACTTCTACTTTATTGAAATTTAATCATATCATTCTTCAGTCAAACTCTCCTTCTTCCACTCATTCACATCAGGAACATAACTTGAAATTGGGCAATGGACCCACCCACTTGGAACTACCAATATTCAGTCACTTAAGCCCTAAATATAATTTTGAATTCATTCAGAATAATCAAATTTGTTGTTAATATTTTGTTTTCCCTATCTATTAAATAGTATTCTTTTCTTGACATACTTCTTCGTTTTCCCTATTAACTCCTCCCTTCTTAATCGATCTCCCTTTTCCCTCCTTTTGGGGGAGAGTGAAAAAAAACAACAACACAAAAATTCTTATCTCATCCAAGGGAAGAGAAAAGAATGATATACTTTTCCTCTCTTCCCTTTCTCTTCCCTTCCTTATATGGATATAATCAAGTTAGGGTCTCTTTTCTTTTTCTTTATAAAATGTTTTCTTTAAGCCAGATTTTGCGTTTTTCAGGAGATTCACATACAATTATTCAAAAGAAATAATAATTTTTCGTAGGGTATCCCCATTTGTATTTGATTTCTTTATTAATATCATTGTTAAATCTGCGTAGTATCTTCTTTCGGATCTGGTATGGAAGGACAGATCTCTGAATATTTTTATTTGTGCATATTCAGGAGATAAATGGGTGTCTCATTGCTTTGATCATTTGAACTGAGTCTAGATGATACGCAGTAAATTATAACTTCACAAGGCTTAGAACTGTGGATTACAGATGCTTTAAAAATCCTGTGGCATCTTTCCAGAGGTTCTCCGTATCTTGATGTGTCTATGCCGAGTTTTTTTATGAACTCTATTACATACATTTCCAGTCCATCATGAGATATGGATTCTGGGATGTTCCTAAGCCTTAAATTATTTCTTCTGGCTCTATCTTCAAGTTCGGCAATCTTTTTAGCCATTATGCTAATTCTGTTATGTTGTTTTTTGGCAATATCTTCTTGTTGTTGAATTGTGGCCTGTAATTGTGTCGTACATGCTTTATTTTCTTGAAGTTGTTTCCTTAAAGGATCACTATAGGGTCAGGAATACAAACATGTATTCCTGACCCTATAGTGGAAAACCAACCATATAGGTGGCTTGCCCCCCTATAAAAGTTTAAAACTCACCTTATTTCGAGAACTGAGCGGGTCCGCCAGCACTGGCTCTGCCTGCGCTGACTCTGCCTGTGCTGGCTCCTCCCCCTTTGTGACATCATCAACATAGTTGATTTCTAGCTGATTAAAAAGAATATGCCGCTGCTCCCCAAATGGAGTGCACACCAAACAGTTAATACCTGCCAGAGACAGGAGCCGAGAATCCATCTGGCAAGAGTAGGGACTGGCACCGGTCCATGAGGATGAATGAAAGAGATAAGAAGTTGTCTTGAGAAAGACCGCACAGGCCTGGTAACCTCCACATAGTTACTCAAAGCCAACACCACACACAGATGAGGATCTGAAACAAGAAAGGGATAAAAGGCCGACAGTGAATCTGACTTTGTATAGTGAGAGATCCGAAAGGTAACCCCTTCTGGGGAAAAAGCATCAATGTCAAAGGTGCGCATGTCAGAGACCCAACGAAAAGAAACCAAACAGAAAAGGAACATAAATTTGACCATCAATTGGCGCAGAGAGAGTCTGTCATTGGTCATCCAATCCCATAAAAAATGCAGAACAATATCAAGGTCCCACAAATGAGAATATTTGGGAACCGGAGGACATTGAAGTTGAATGCCCTGAAGCAATCAACAAATAAGGGAATCTTTACCCACAGGCCACCCAGAGAGCCGAATGTACCTCATTAATAGACAGATAAGTCCGGCCCAATGAAAAAAGAGAGGATAGAAAGCTCTCCGGATCTGTTAGCCAACTGAAGAAGTCTGAAGTTTGATAGTTGTTGAGAGAGGCAAAGAAATCCAACCAGAAATATCCCCTCCCAGAGTCGAGAGTAGCAGATGGCAAACAATCTTGCCATAAGCTCCAAACAATTAATGTGCAGAGAGAGCTCTTGAGCTGTCCACACCCCTCTTGTCAATGAGCATCCGTAGGTTGCACTCCAGCCCCACAGGTTGGCATCCAACTCCAGAACAAATTCTGGGTGATTGCCAAATATGACCCAACCATTCCATGCATGCATGCTGTTCAGACACCACTGTCGTTCCATCTCAACTTCGTCCATCACTGGAACCAGTTGGTTGTATGTGAGATTTCTTCATAGGAATATCGTCTTTAAATGTTGTATAGCTCAGTAAGTCAGTGGACCTGGGAAGAATGCCTGAATGAAGGAAGACAGTCCCATGTCTGTGTGAGCAGTCAGAGCCAGATGGAGACGGGATGGAGAACCTTGTGAATCCCTTTGCAAATAGCTGAGACCTTCAAGGTGGCTAGTCTTAGAGTACATAACATTGAATCGATCTTAAAGCCCAACAACTGAACCATATGTAAGGGGACCAGTGTGGTTTTGGACTGATTCACTATGAAACTAAAATATTCTATTAGATCCATGGTATATTATATGTGGCAATGCAGCTTCACCGTGTCTGAACAGATGGTTTGTGAAACACCAAGGGACTGGGCAGAACCTGAAGGGGAGGCAAGTGAACCCCGAAGAATAATAACTACATGTCACAAAGCACTAAAACTGAAAACCATACAATACAATTAGACAGTGAGGGGAGCAAAAATTCTGACCTGTCTTAGGGATGGAGCAGTGAAGAAAAATGGGGTGCTTTATACATGCACTATACAGAATCTGGACCTGTATTAGGATTATAAACCAGCTTCAAAGCCCATGTTAAGACACCCCTGGCACACAGGAGTGAAACCGCCATTTAGTTAAGCTTCCCCTTCCTCAGTAATGCAGGCTCAATTCATGTATACCTCAACCGCACGAACTGGAGCCAGGGGATTGCGATTCCAAACTCCCGAACAATAAATCCACGAATCGCGGCTAACAGCCGAACAAATATATTCTCCAAGCGGCTTACGTTTCCAGCAATCAGTCGCTAACTGTGTGTAGTAAATCCCCCACAATAACGAGACCAAGCTCCGCATTGAGGGTGAAACAAGAACTGGCTTTACTGTGAGCTACCTGCCCGTATTTATGCAGGTCTCCCACCTGGTGGATACTCCCCTAGGGGACCAAATGGGAGACTGCAGTTACAGACAGACATGTAGCACTTTAGGACATACAGGCACAGAATATTCCCACAATGCATCTTGGTTTCCTCCCCTCTGCCCTGGAGCTAATTGAGAAGTAATTCAATTATCTCCCAGGACAGAGGCAAATCGCCATTTTAAATGAAACATAAAAAACACATAAAAATGAGTAATTATACAAATACTGAATATATTACATTCGTGTAACGTATCCCCAGATAGCCTGGATCTGCGTGCATATTCCTACCGAATAGCGCTCAGATCCCATACGCACAGTTCAATCACCATGGAGTCAAAGTCTTCTACAGGTCTTTCGGTATGCGATTGACTCCATGGGATGGCTATCTGGGTTAAGTTCAGTCATATCATCCAAACTCCCGAACGGACCGGTGTTCGACGAATGAGAATGCCTCGACGAATGAGAAGGGCGGTCGGTAGATTCAACGGTGTTTGGTAGAAAAAGTGTCAGTTTTTAGTTCCATAGAATCTGCGCCGAACACCGCTGGTCTTTCGCGTGTTCCAAAATGGCCGCCGCCTCATGGTCGGCATACGAACAACGACCACCCGGTATTCGGTTATAATTAAGAGGTGTCTGCGGTTAACCACAACGTTCTAATTGGGATCAAGAGGTTAACCAGCAGCACACTTCTCTTCTGGGTGGCCGTCCGTTCGGTAAGTTCATTCAGTAGGAGTTCAAAAAGACGAATAGGGGCAAACGCACAGGCAATTCCGCGAAGGGAGGCAAACTAGACGAACCAGCAATACTAGTCTTACAGATGAATCTGTCACAGCCCACATAAAAGAAAGTTTGAGAAATATCTGATTTAGGCAAAATCGATGGGGATTTAGTTAAAGTAGAGGATCATTCAGCTACCACAATGCCAATATACCATATATTTGGCAGTTCTTTTTCTGAGTGAGTGCAGCACTCCTGCTTCATATTTATATATTGGCAACTGCATGTGTGTATTCATGTTTACATACTTTATTTAATCCAATTAATTAGTTTAATATAGCAGAGCTGAAAAATGTCTGAAGTAAAGAATTATTCTAGGTAGGCTCATTTATCCTTACATATTTTCATTGTCAATAAACTATCTACCCTAGTTAAGTGAATATACCTATTAGGTAGGTTACAGTGAGGCACTATTATTGGCAGTAAACATTTCCACTGCACATTTTACATTGTATATTTCAAATATATGCAGTAAATCACACTCCCCTTCATTCTTTTCTATTTGTGCTGCTTTTCACTCTATTTTACAATGTGTTAAGTCTAAAACCACTTCATAAAATGCCTTTCACACGCTTTTTAATGTCACTGGTATGGTCTGATTTGCATCACTATAGACCTCACATACCCTAAAAGAGACCTGTCATTTTTTAGGTTACAATAAAATGTTACGGTGTGTGATTAAAGTGTCCGAAGTAACCTTGTACCATTCCAGTGTAGTTTTTTAAATTGTTTTAGAGAGTTTACCATAGTCTCCTGGGTTTCCATTCTGCATCCGGTCTAATCTTTCAATAGTAGCCAATGAGAGCAGCCTTGCAAGAGAATCTGGACGCAGGCTGTGCAGCCAAAGCAGCCAGGCTCAGCCTCTGTAAAATGTTAAACTACTCTAAATTGGTTTGCATTCGTCCCGCTATAATCACTAGACTTGGGCATTCATATTTGTGCAAATGAATATTCGGACAAAAATTGGCATCGTTATCCATTCATCTGAATAATGAAAAATGAATGGGGAACAAACAAATGAATGGGTGCAGAACAAAATTCTTCCACGTGGCAATCGTTTGTTCGTTCATTTGCAATTCATGTTCAGCATTTTGCATTACACTGTCTGTAATTCAAAAGTCCAAACACTTCACTAATGGAATGAATGAGCCATTCATACATTTGATTGCATAAGTGTCTCAATCTTATTCAGATGAATGCATAGGTTAATTAATTATGGAGGGGAACATATTGCCCTCCCCCAGCCCCCACACATTGCCGGTGGATTGGGGACCTAAGAAATAATAGGGGGGAACCTATTGTTCCCCCCAGTCCCCACTTATTGCCAGTGGGTGGAGGCCCTATGTAATAAAGGTAGGGAACCTATTGTTTTCCCCAGCCCTTTCCCATTGCAAGCGGGTAAGGGCCATAGGGAACCTATTGTTTCTCCACAGCCCTCATCCAGTGGGGGTGAGGCCCTAAGTAATATGAGGATGGGGGGCCTAAGCAATAATTAGGGGAAACCTATTGTTCCCCTAGCCCCCACCCATTAGCTGTGGGTGGGGGTCCTAATAATAAAATGGGAGACATACTGTTCCCTCGGTGGAGCCTATTGTTCCAACCAGCCCCCACCCATTGGTGACAGGTGGGGACCAGAGGCGGCTCTCTAATTAGGTGGTTTAGGCGCCCACCACCTGTGGGCAGACTGTGTCTGGTCCTCGGTCAGTGACCGGTATGCCGCCGGGTGCGAGGCCCCTCCTGGCTGAAAGTGCCCGGCCAGCCACCGCAGACACTGGTCTGCAGCTCCGCAGTGAGCAGAGCTGCAGACCATGTGTCTCGCAAGAACTGGCCAATCAGAGTGTTGCCGCGTGTTACCACGACAACGCTCTGATGGTCTCGCAAGATTACATGGTCTGCAGCCACCCTGCCACCCTCAGCCTCACAATCACCTTCAGCATCACCCCCCCACCACCATCAGCCTCACCACCCCCACCACACTCAGCATCACCACCCTCACCACCCTTAGCCTCCCTCTCATATCACCTCCCTCCCTCTCACATTACCCCCCTTCTCACATTACCCCTCCCTCTCACATTACCCCCCATCTCACATTACCCCCTCATTACCCCCTCCTTCTCACACCCTCACTCTCACATTACCATCACCCCTCTCACATCACCCACCACACACCTGCCTCTCCCTCTCACCACCCCCCCATACACACAACATACTTCAAGCAGCTACCCCATACACACAGGGTCTCAGACAAAAACACAAACATGCTCACAGAGACATACATTCACACACACACACAAGGATAGTCTCTGTCAGACACACTCTTAAGCACTGTAAACTGTGCATCATTGTGTATATGTGACACTTTTTTGTTAGTGGGGCCTCATGTTTGAGTTTCGCCTAAGGCCTCATAAAGTCTAGAGCCGCCTCTGGTGAGGACTAATGGTAAAAAATAACCCCAACCCAGTGACTAGGGGTCCCTAAACCCCAAGTCACCCCTAACCCCAATGACTATGGGTCCTAGTCTTACATCTTCTTCTTTCAGCCCCCAAAATAGATCAAATAAAAATTCAAAAATTACATTGAATTGATAAAATAGAAAGGAACAGAATGCAAAAAAAAAAAACACGCCAAATTGTTTTTCCAGACAATAATAATTCATTAATCTTCACCCGGTGTGGGCTTCGCACAGACTAAACTCTGCAGTGTGGGAAAAGGCTTATTATGACTCAGAGCGCTCTGATTGGTTGGCTATGGGTGGGGGAAGGGGGGAAAAAATAGGTCCCCACATTATTTTAGTTAGGACCCCCACCTGCCAGCAATGGATGGGGGCTGAGGGGTACACTAGGTCCTGCGTTTAGTATAAAGGTTGTTTTTTTACATGCCCCTTCTCGCGGCATAGCGAGTAGGGGTAGAAGGGAAGTTATAACCTTCCCTATTTACTAATAATAAATATTTTCTACTTTTTTACTTTCAGCTGTTTAGTAGATAGCTCCCTAATACTTCTGTGATTGCGGGGGTATCTACTAAAAAGCTGTAAGGTGCAGTCACAGCCTGGATAGGTTCGGAATTTCATTCCCCAAATGAAAAATATTGTAACTATAACATACCATATATATTGCATTTACAATTTGGAAAAAGATTTTGGAAAAAGATTTGGCCCAGGAATGTATTACTCACAGTAGCCCACTAGGATGAGTATGGGACCAGAGCGGTGGCTGTTGTGTCATCTCAGATGATGAGCACGCCCCTCTCAAAATGGGTATGTAGGTTGAACGCTCTGCCAGGGCAGCCCATGCATAGAGCCCTACTGAATTGCTCTTGCATGATACAAAGTGTGTGTAGTGCAAATAGTGTACTGAAGTGTGAGAAGGGTAGTGTGTGAAAAGTGCAGTGTGTGTGTGTGAGAGGCGTAGTGTTTTCTTGTGAAAGAGGTGTGGAATGTGTATGAGAGGTGCAGTTTGTGAGGGGTGCTGTTTGTGTGTGTGTGAGAGAGGTGAAGTGTGTGTGTGAGAGAGGCATAGTGTGTTTTGGTGAGAGAGGTGTAGTGTGTGTGCATGTGAGTGGTGAAGTGTGGATGTGAGGGGTGCAGTCTGTGTGTGAGAGGTAAAGTGTGTGTGAGAGTTGTAGTGGGTGTGTGTGGGGGGTGCAGTGGGTGTGTGAAAAGTACAGTGTGTGTAAGTGGTGCAGTATGTCTGTGAGGTGTGCAAAGAAAGCATTACCAGGCAATGTATTAAGGCCAGTAAAAACGTGTTTTAAAACACTCTTTCTTCTACTGTACGTCATCACGCTATTTACCATGGTAACTATATTACTATAATTTAGTCACAAATTCACAAACATATTGAAGTCTTTTCAACACAACATTTCAGGGATGACAAGGAAGAAGTGATGTTAATATTAATCAGAACTTCTGACTGTCTGCTCTTTAAGGTTTGCAAAACAGTGATGTTACCCTCATTGAGTACAGAAGGCTGACAGCAGCTTCTGCCGTGTCTTTTTAGGTCAATGCACCAAAATCAAAAAAATGGAATGTCACGTACATAGTTTTAATCACTCATCTATGTCACAAAGTGCGTTTGCAAACTTGTCAAATCTCTCATGTGTTTTAGAAAGCGAAAACACATGATTAGTTTGTAGATCACTAAAAGTGCTGTCCTGGAGCTGCGGTTTGAAGGTAGCAGCATTGCTTTTGAAGCTGATGAGTACAGTCACGACTAACCTTGGAAAAAAAAAATCACTTTATCTCACTGTAAGCCTGGCACAAAAATTGGTTTTAAAACTAAAAGGCAATGAGTCACTGAGCTGGAAGAATATGTTTATTCTGTAAGCATTGTACATTTAAGAAAATAATTATCTATTTTGAGTGTACCAACTCAAATCTACATTTGCGTTCTTGTCAGTTTACATGCAGGATCAAATGTACATTTAAACATATATGCTTTAAATTCAGTTTCTATTATATATATATATATATATATATATATATATATATATATATATATATATATTTGGTTTCAGATAAAGTAGTAAATCTCTCTAATTCAAAAGTCCATATGTCTACTTAAACAGGTACTATTTGCATTTGAGTTTAATACACTTCTTCAAGTTTAACTTTCACTCTTGCATTCAGTATATGATTTGAAATGTAACCATTGCTTTAAATATCAAAACACTTACTGTTCCTTAGACTGACACCTCATTTTTACAGGAAATCCATAACCTGCAAATCAGATGGAAGTATGGGATACAAACCTTTTATGCTCAGATTTCTGAAAAGCTAGTAAAAAGCTTAAAGGATTAGCTAAAGTTAACAGCCAACTCTGGCACCAAGCCCAAGACTCCCTGACTGCAAACCTCTGAAGTAAAAAAGATGGGAAGAGAGAATGGACACTCTTCCAAGGTTTGAGGTTAAACCAATTGTTAATGGTTTAACCCTTAAGTTTCTATGCCACTCAGGACCTCATGGCACCATAACAGCTTTATTGCAGTTAATATAGTGCCCGGTGAGTCCCTTTAAAGAAAAACTGCTAAAAATAATATTTAAAATAAATACTACATATGTTATAAATTGTAGGTATTATTTTGTACTGTACAATTGTAAATTAATGCATTTTGAATGCATTATCTTGCTTACACTTGCTCTGTGGGGGGTGGCCATTTTATTGCTTTTTGGTTAAAAGGGGTCTCACAGATCTCCGAGTGTGACTTTTCTAATAAGAATAAAATCAAATAATTTCCATGCCCCTAATCCTAAGTGACTGATTTTCCCCCATACTTTATGGTTAGAGGTAGCTTTTAAATTGGGGTGGAGGATTAATCTGTAACCTATGGTTCAGTAACACGTGGATCATGCTAGCACATTTGGTAATTGCTGGATAGATCCGTGCATTTAATTTCAAATGAATTGAGATTCTTCCCCATTTTGGGCAAACAGATGTTTTCTTATTTTTAAAATGCTTATGGACATATCACAAAACAAACAAAACAGTGACGCCAAAACTGCTGGACATCCTGGTGTTTCTAAAACCTTAACAGCAGTTTATAGATATTTTTGGTGGGCTTCCTTACGCAAGAATATCACCGATTACGTTCGGGCATGTACTACTTGTGCCAGTATGAAGTCTTCTCATAGAGTTCCCTGTGGGTTGTTGCACCCGTTGCCCATACCTGAGAGGCCTTGGTCCAATCTATCCATGGATTTCATTGTTGAATTACCTCCTTCGAATGGCAAAACAGTCATCCTGATGATAGTAGATCGATTTTCTAAGATGGCTCATTTTGTGTCTCTTGTCAAATTGCCCTCATCCAGGGAACTTGCTTCTATCTTCGCCAGGGAGGTGTTTCGGTTACATGGCATTCCTGTATCAATTGTGTCCGATAGGGGTAGCCATGTAACCGAAACTGCTCCCTGGCGAAGATAATTCATTTCCAGATTTTGGAGAGCTTTTTGTTCAGAGATGGGTATTTCTCTCTCGTTTTCCTCCGCTTACCACCCCCAGTCTAATGGAGCTCCTGAACGTGCCAACCAGTCCCTAGAGCAGTATCTTCGTGGTTTCGTATCCCACCATCAGAACAATTGGGCTAACCTGCTTCCTTGGGCTGAATTTGCTCGTAATAACGCTGCTCATGAATCTTCCGGTAAAAGCCCTTTCTACGTTGTTTATGGCCGGCATCCTGTTGTTCTTCCAGCTGCATTTTTTCTTACAGGGTATGCTAGCCCTGGATGAACATTTGGCTGGTTTACGTACTACTTGGGAGCAGGTTCAGCGTTCTTTGGTGGACTCCACTGCTCACCAAAAGGTTCAAGCTGACAAACATCGAAGGGCGGCTCCGTCCTATGTCAGGGTTTGGCTTTCCACTCGCAATATCCACCTTCGTGTGCCTTCTATGAAGTTGACCCCCCGTTTTATAGGTTCTTTCCGTATTTTGCATGAAGTTAATCCGGTTTCGTATGCCTTGGATCTTCCTAAGAACCTGCGTATTCCTAACGTCTTTCACACCTCCTTGTTGAAGCCCCTCCTGTGTAACCGATATACCCAGCATGTTCCTCCTCCTCCTCCTGTTTCTGTGGAGGGTCATGAGGAGTTTGAAGTGGCTGCTGTACTTGACTCTCGTTTTCTCAGGGGTCGGCTCCAGTACCTGGTGCATTGGAAGGGTTATGGGCCTGAGTAACGCAGTTGGCTTACCGCTGACGCTGTTCATGCTCCTAGCCTTGTGCGTTCCTTCCATTCTCGTTTTCCTGCCAGGCCTGGTCCTCCCCGCCCGGTGGGCGTGTCTTCAGGGGGGGTACTGTAGCGGTACTTACCTTACCCGGGGGCCGGCCGAGGTTCTCACTTCCCGCCGCACGCAGCTCCCAAATGCAGGCGGGCACGGACCGCGAGATGAGGTCACGTGTTCAGCCTAGCTCTAAGAGCGTGCCGCGCGTCTCGGGCACACTCTTAAAGGGGCAGTGGGAGCCAAAAAATTAAATGTGCTCCCATTGGCCCCTGTCATCCCACGTTCCCCAGACACTCACATTTTGGGGGCGTGGATATGACAGGGGCCACTCAAAGTAAAGTTTAGGGTATTTATATTTACCTCTCCCTTAACTCCCTGCCCTATCGTGGTTTCTGTTTCAGTTCCCCTTAGCGCTTGTTGTGTTCAGTTGTGATTTTCGTGCTTGACCTTGGCTTTGTATCTGACTCTGTTTATCTCTCTATCCCTGTTTTGTTTTGTTTGCCGGCTTACTGACTACTGTGTACCAGACCTTGGCTAGTTTTTGTTCTCACTGTCTCTTTGTTCCCTTGACCTCGGTTTGTTCTTGACTCTGTCTATTCTCTGCTTACGGCGAGTCCGGCCATTCTAAGGTCCGGTAAGTCGTATCTGCTCTATCTGTCAATTGTTGAACTAAATCCTGCGTGTAGGGGTAAACTACCATGACACAAACCACCTGTCCTATGAATTAGTGACCCCTGAATTCCTTTTTAATTCTTCTGAGAGACTTTCCAATTTTTCAATTGCCATGGTTATCTTCCCATTGGGGCCTGTGTTGTCTGGGATGAAAGTACAGCATGTCATGGTGCCCGGGTGTATTTTACACACTCCTCCTTCTTCTGCCAGAATCATATCTAGGGCCATTCTATTTTGAAAGGTCATTTGGGAGGTAGCCTGCAACTGCTCTGCCAGGCCCTGGAGGGCATCTCTGGTATAGTTGACAAAGCGGTTATAATAGATGTAATTGATCCAATTTACATTTTTACTAGCAGCGATGAGCGGAATCAAGGATTCAAATCCTGCCACAACTTCGTCTCTTGTTTTAAATTCATTTGGCACCCCCCTTGGCACTCCTATGGCATCTATGTATATGTGAGGATCAAAGCTGCCCTTTACAGGAGTGTCTCTTTTTACTCTAAAATATGTGTGTGGTGAATCCAGAGGACCCTGGTGATTATCTGATATTATGTGTATGGGAATAATAATTTTGGCCAAGGTACACTCTCCCCACCATAGGCCTGTCAATCTGGATCTGAGTTGCATGTCTCCACATAGCCAATAAATGTCTCCCAGGGATCTAACTTGATTTGTTAACAGGGCAACCGGAGGCTCTTGATAAGTAATACAATATCCAGAGGGGAATTTTCCCATAAATGTACCCGTGTCCCTGTGCATGGCGTAGCAAGTGTAATTACCTGGATACACCGTGACTCCATCAGGTGACTTGATATCCTTTTGGGTTAGTGGGTATACCTTTTTCCATGATTCACATGCTGATGAATTGCTTTTTGACTGTACATAGAGACTTAGGAAACATGTTTCAACGTCAGGAGGTAGGTTTAGAGGCACTGTAACCAGATGGGGTCTGGCCCAAACATAACAGTTAGTTTTATTATGAGAATTGGCATTATAGCTCATCAATTCAAGCCATAGGTTAGTGTCTGAAAAACCAGTCTCTACTGCCAAAGTGTCTTCAAATGTAGGGTTAGCTATAGCTACCATGTCCTTAAGTCTTGATATGCGGTTTGAAAGGGTTAACGGTCATGTGTCTTGTGTCTACCCACTCAGGTGATTTGTACATGTCTTGTAAATAGAAAGTCCCCAATTAATGTTATGAACCACCCCCTCTCCAGTACATTCCCATTACGTACTCACCAGTGTCTTCGGGGCTAGCGTGTTCTATGTTTAATGTAAGCTTTATTGGAGTTGACCCTGTTGATTTGCGTATAGTTATTCTGTGTAATAAGGATTTCCCATTTCTGTCCACACTATTAAAGGCAGTCTGTGGTTTGTAGCATCATGGTCGGCCTGTGTTCCAACCCGCCGCTTTCCAAAAACTACAGTGATGTCCCCAATGGTCACCAGTCACACAAATGTATGGGTCCTTTTTATTAGGTATGTCTTTGTATATTGTTGATTGTAATGATTGTGGAAATACACAAGAGACAATATCACAGTAATCAAATGTAAACGTGGCTACATGTGTGTTTGAAGAAGTATACCAAAATGTGTAAACATGATTTTCTTTGGTAATTGCAACTTGTTGGGCATCTAATAGGCCTAGCAGCAGGAAAAGGTACAGGAAGCTTATGGCTCAACGAAATTTGCTTCCTCTTCTTGCAGTGAGAGGCATGTATCCAAGAATTCTTCCCGGCCAGTTTTACTGAGGTAAACGTGGTTAGGAGGACTTGGAATGGACCATCAAATCTCGGCTCAAGAGTGTGTTTCCTCAGGAATTTCTTAACCAGAACCCAATCACCAAGAAGTAACTTGTGGGTGCCTGTATCAGACTCTGGAATGGAAGAAAACACTTGTGCATGGATTTTGGTCAAGGCTTGAGAGATAGTAGTTACATAATCTACCATTGCATCTGACTGGAGCTGATGCTGCTGAGGAAAGTAACAGCCTAGCCTGGGAGCTGAACCAAACAAAATCTCATAGACCTCCCTCTTTGTGTATACCTCATACTAAACAAAGCTATGGGAAGACTTTCTGGCCAGGACAGGTTAGTTTCTTGGGCCATCTTAAGCATTCTGGCTTTCAGAGTGCCATTCGTTCTACCTTACCACTACTCCGTGGGTGATAGGGTATGTGGAATGTGTATTATAAGAAATGGGGAACATGAAACATGTTAATTTCAAAATAGTGTATTTATCCAAAACAGAAAGGAAAATGTCAGTGGGCAATTGACCACCCACTCACTCCTTCCATCTGAACAAAGCTTTTACACACGTCCAGTCTGTAATGCATTTCATGTGTGAGAGGTTACTAGTGGGCAGATGGAACGTGATCCCCTCTTGTCCAGCCTGTCTCACACACAGACACTGGAGAAGTTAGGACAGCAATGCAGCTTTTCTATTAATATTAAAGGTAAACTTGCATTCCTGACCCTCTTGCCTCCTTACATAGAGTAAAAACTCACTCTTATTCCAGTGATGTGTGCATCTGTTGGCCCTGGCTCTGCTTGGCTGAAATGATCAGAATTAACAATCTCAGCAGAACCAATGCTTTCCCATCTGAAAGCATTGGATGAACTTAATTCTTCAATTCTATTGATATCAGCCATGGAGGTGGGGTGAGGGTGGAGCCAAAGAGTGTTAGCCAGTCAGCATCTCCTCATAGAGATGCATTGAATCAATGAATCTCTATGGGGAAAATTCAGCATTGACCCAGAAAGCACATCTATTGGCCATCTGAGTGACTGCCACTGGAGATGTCCCTAGGCAGCATTGCAAATGCAATGTTTTCAGGAAAATGTCTGCAGGCTATAGACACCAGAACAACAACATTAGGCCGTATTTGTTCTGGTAACTATAGTGTCCCTTTACCTGTACTACAGAGGACACAGGCCTATTTAAGCTTGAAAAGACACATTATAAATGTTGGAAACAGGTGCCCCTAGTGGTGAAGGTGAAGGAAGTTTCTTACTCTGCCTAATGGGTAATCTGGCCATGTCCACAATAACATCCAATGGCAGGAAGCAGAGAAGTGTTTCTTCTAGAAACTCCCTATAGCATTTGGTTAAACTATTATAGTGCCCTATAAGTATGATTTGTGTTTAATAAAGGAAAGCACTCTTCAGCAACTAATAGAAAAATATGTTTCAGTCTGCATCAGTAATACAAATGATAATTCATCCCATTTGCATTAACATAAATATTTAGCATTAACTCAACACTGATTTATGCGATCTAGAAAAATGTCTTACAAATAAAATCAGCCTGTCTTATCGTCACTTCACAGCTCTAACAAAGTACATTTTGACATATGGGTGATACCACCTGTCACTAAGTGTTACGTGTCATGCTTACAGGAAAACAGTGTGATGCACCAGTTGCTGACAGGCGTACGTATTCTAAAATTAATTATAGAAAGCCAAAGAGAGGAAACTTTCTTTGACAGTAAATTTTACGCCTTCAGTAGTCAGTAAATGAGTGCAGCAGCTTTAATTTACTTGATGCAATTTTGTTGCCAGCAAGATTTGTGAGGATATTATTGTTTAAATAGCAAGGCAAGAATTGACCAAAATGACCGACAACCGAATAGATAAAAATTTGTCAAGAAAGCCTATGGCCTCCATCATTGTAATTAGAAAATTTAAAAATAGATAAGCCCCCATGGTCTACCCATGGTTTACAGGTGTGTGCTCTAATTATAATAAAATTGTGGAACTTAGTGTTTCCCCAGCACTATCTATGATCATTTGGTGGGAGCTCTAATTATACTAATGCACAAACCCATGGGCTGCAGGTGGGTGCTATTAGATAAGCATTAAACATGTGCAGGGTGAAGAATAGTGTTGTCCCGGACTGTTCGCCGAACGGTTCGCAAACGGTTCGCCATGGACTCATCATTGAGTACACTTTGACCCTGTACCTCACAGTCAGCAGACACATTCCAGCCAATCAGCAGCAGACCCTCCCTCCCAGACCCTACCACCTCCTGGACATCATCTATTGTGAAGCTGCATTCTTAGTGAGCTGTCCAGGAGGTGGGAGGGTCTGGGAGGGAGGGTCTGCTGCTGATTGGCTGGAATGTGTCTGCTGACTTTGAGGTACAGGGTCAAAGTTTACTCAATGATGAGTCCGTGGCGAACCATTCGTGGTGAACCGTTCGCGAACCGTTCGGCGAACAGTTCGGGACATCACTAGTGAAGAATTTTGGTTCTTTCAAAACATTTTAGCAGAAAAAAATTAATTTAAAAAAAATAAACAATATCATTATCAGAAATTAGTTCATGCCCCTGTTTGGCTCTGCCAATTTCCTGTACTGAAAAAAATTCTAGAAGTTCATGGGGGCATCGAAAACAGCAGAAATAATGCTGCATAACACTGTTCTGACATGCAAAAAATATATACACAATAAAACAAATAAACGTACCAAATAAATGTTGCTTGTAACTCTTTCAGAAATGTGCTCCGCGAAAAAATGTTGAGGATGCTGTGACGAGACCAATCTCGCCACTGTGCATTGGAGGAGCCTGGTTGCCTGCCTGTTGCCTTTTGACTGGACCGGCATTTAAATACTTTATTTTCCTATGCAGAAAGGTCTATTCCTGTATTTCTGCCCTGGCGTTCGGAAGATTCTTGGATTTACTGAATGAACTCATTTAACCCAGATAGCTATGCCATGGAGCCTATTCGTGTCATAAAAGACTTTGGCTCCATGGAGATTGAACTGTATGTGTGGTGTCTGAGCGCCATTCAGTAATAATGTGTGCTCAGACCTAAGCTATCTGGGGATATGTTGCATGTCTGTATTTTATGTAATAAATGTAACCTTGTGTATTTGATTGTATTTTACTGTCTTTTTACTGCCATGTACTTAACATAGTTTTGCCTCTGTCCTTGGAGATAATTGGATTATTGGAACATGAATAATGTGGGAAAACTGTATTTCTCTGGCTGTGATAATTACATTACCCATTGTGTAAGGTAATTGTATCACAGGCAGAGGGGAGGATTTTGTATGGGAGTGTCTGAGTGTATTGTACGTGTTTACTGGTTGTTTTCCAAAACCCTGTGGGTGGTATTAATGTGTATATAAGAACAATAAACCCACAGCTCTGTCCGTTCCCGCTTGACCCTCAAAACAGAGCCTTGTCTCGTTCTTGGGGGATTTATTGTATGCTGTTCCAGTTTGACTGCTAGGAGTGTAAACTTATTGATATGGTTTTTCCTATTCGGCTGTTTACAGCATTCGTATGGTTCCGGTTCAGCTGTTTACGACATTCATATGCTTCTCCGGTTCCGTGGATTGGTGTCTATGGAATATCTCCTAAATGGCTTTTAACACCTTTTATGCCTGGGGGTGCCGTTACAGATGCCACCATACATGCTGTAATGGAGCTTCATGTACCCTGGTTGGATACCTCTGCCGACAGATGCTCTTAGTGCTTACCAAGGGCTCCAAGCACTTCTCCAGACACCATAAGTACTGCGGACCCCACAAACTGCCGCAGCTTGGTTGGGGTCTCGCCGTCTCCTACCCACCCTGGACCTATGACAAGGCTCCAGGTTCCAGTGGGTGAACCTCTCTTCCTCCAAGAGCAAAGTGGGAACAGCTCTTACAAGAGCTAGTGATTATCCAAGGGAGTATAGTGATTATAGCAATCCCTTGTAGCAGTTTCCCCCAATAAGAGACAAGACTCTAGATTGAGGGTAAAATAAGAACTGAAGGTTTAATGGTACAGCTGTTCTTTCATACAGTTTTTCCCCACAAGGTTACTGCCCAGGTGGACCTTGTGGAGCACAGGACATGAAAATCACAATCCAATAAAAACAGTTTTACACTCAGTCACTCCCATACAGTGTACACAATCCCTCTCCTCTGCCTGTGATATAATTAATGAAGACAATGGACTAACTCAATTAACTCTAAGCAGAAAAAACATACATTTTTACAAACCCCAAAAAGTACCCTAAAATACAACATATCCCCACAAAAGGATAGGATTCAGGAATTTCCTGGAAGTCTTATTTTTGCCCCACCGTGCCCATGGCATGCCCAAAACAGTTCCATACACTCGACAACAAAACACTGCTGGACAATTTAAGATGGCCACCGCCACATGTTTGAATCTTTTCCAGTTAAAAGTCCAAGGGGGAGAAACAGTACTTTTGAACATGTGTTATCACAGGGCCTATAGTGGCAACCAGACCCCTCCAGAAAGCAGTGGTGACGTCAATTTCGCCACACATGCACTACCTTAGAGCATTAGTGAATGCAGAGCAATTGGTATACATCCTAATTAAGAACCACAAAAAAAAAATTTTTGTTTTGTTTTTTTTCCGTTTCTTATTTCTATTTTTTATTTTCATGTTTGCTTTTACTTTATATATATTTTTATTGATTTTTTTCAGACGAACCTCTGTTTGTTATTTTTATTTTTACTATTTTGGATAAATGGATATTTATTCTGTCAAAACAAATTCATAATATATATATACGTTTTAGGATCTATGAACAATATCTTTGGTTTAGTATGTTATGATGGATTTTTGTTTAACCCATCAATCCATGTCTGTTTTTATTTATGTCTTTGAATATGCCCAATATAGAGGGTATTTAAGAGGTGATGACAGTAAAGGGCTTCTGTCTTGATAAAGTCTAACAGAGAGACAAAACAAATAGACATTTGGTCCTCCTACTATCAGTACACAGACTGCAGGCACTGTTTCTTTAAGGTAGCCGTGGCCTTAATTGAAGTTACTGGCCGCAGCTTACCACGCTGTTCCAGTTTGTTGTGCTCCCCGGACCTGGCTACCCGCAGAGTATTGGCACATGTGCCTACACCAACGGCTATACCCCTTGTGGAAATGATTGTAGGTGACACACCAGTGCGGTTTAGGGTTGAGTTCAGGATATATGAAATACACTCTTTTTTTTTTCTTCAGACTTGTACCGGCCCTGCATATGTTTAGTATTGCTTATGTAATTCGGGCCTTAGTACAATGTCATCATGAATATATCTTGCAGGTCTATTAGTCTTGCTATCCCTCCCACTCGGATCCCCCCCCATCTCTATGTTAACTCTTAATATAGGTTTCTCTCTATCAACTTTACACGTCTGGTCTTGGAGAAAGCCTGAGCCTCTTATATCCTATGTAGTTTCAATGTTTTATTATTCTGTGTGTTGCCTGGTTTACGGTTATTTTCTTTCCTTTCTTCTCCCTTCATCTAGTCTGTTGCTTCCCTTCAAAAAGAAGAGAAAGGAGGAGATAAAAAAAAGAAAAGAAAAGAACTAGAACAAAAGGAGAAGGTCTTTATGTAGAGCAATACAACCCTAATCATCCATTTTGTTTATCCATGTATCCCATTCTTCTATTTGCTTATATCTGTTCCCTAAGTTCACAATACTGCTGTAAGAAAGTCTGATACCCGCCCTCCCCTCCCTTCACCACCCCAACCCATGCTCATTATTAAATTTATAGATTGTCTGTCACACCCAAAAATAACAGGTGTACACACTGCCACTTATTAGTACACTACAGTACTTTCTTAACCCATAGAACTTAATATTTACCCTACCTACACCTGCTCTTGATATTCCAATTATTTCCAATTTACTTTTTCACAGTTTAGCAATCATCTGTCTTCTCCTCCTCTTAATTTCCTCCTTTTCCCAAAGTATAACAAACATTCCTTACACCCACTTCACTTATCCCCCCATCCATTTGTACATATGCCCCTCTCTGCTACACTCCACCCTTCTCTCATCTCATGCCTTGTACTCATTTTTCTACTCTCTCACTCCTACCCACAATAGATCTCAACCTAGACCCCATGCATACAAAACCCATTCACACCTCTTGTCACTCTCTCTACACCTGTTTCTAGCAGCCGGTGATGTCTCTCCCAATCCAGGACCCTTCACCTTCTCTACACACACTAAAAATAAAACCAGAAACCCCACAAACCTCATTACAATACCCTGCCATCAGGGCCAGACTGGGGATACGAAGCAGCCCTGGAAAAAAAATCTATGCCAGCCCCATAAGTCATGGAGTTATATGTATTATTGGTATATTTATTTTTCTAATTTAAAATATTAGTCCTTTCAAGGTAGTTAAATTATACAGCAAAGCATACTCACATGCACACACAGACAAGGTTACTGGTACACACACAAATTTAGTACAGACTCTGATAAACACACAAGCTTACTACAGACAAGCTCACTGTCACACACACACGTTCACTAATGTGCACACACACTTCCTACAGACAAGCCCATTGATACACACATGCTCCCTACAGAAGAGCTCACTAACACACACATGCTCACTACAGACAAGCTCACTGACACACACATGCTCACTACAGACAAGCTCACTGACACACATATGGTCACTACAGACAAGCTCATGATCACACATGCTTACTACAGACAAGCTCACTGCACAGACATACAAGCTCACTCACTAACAGGCACACACACAAACACAGTTTGGGACCACTTCCAATTAACATATTTATAAATGATCTTGAAATGTATCAGTGTTTACAGATGACACAAAACTTTGTAAAGTAATAAAATGTGAGCAGGATATTGCTTTGCTGCAGAGAGATTTGGATAGATTGGGGGACTGGGCACTAAAATGGCAGATGAAATTTAACATAGAGAAATGCAAAGTTATGCACTTCGGAGTTAAGAATGCACAAGCAACTTACACACTAAATGGTAGTGAATTAGGGATTACCACACATGAGAAGGATTTGGGAATTGTTATAGACAACAAATTAGGCAGTAATATGCAATGTCAATCTGCAGTTGCTAAGGCCAGTAAGATTTTGTCATGTATAAATAGGGGCATAAATTCTCAGGATGAAAATATAATTTTGCCTCATTATAAATCGCTGGTAAGACCACACCTTGAATATGTTGTGCAATTTTGGGTGCCTGTTCTAAAGAAGGATATCATGGCACTGGAGAGGGTCCAGAGACGAGCTACAAAATTGATAAAAGGAATTGAGCATTTTAGTTATGAAGAAAGGTTAATAAAATTAAATCTGTTTAGTTTGGAAAAACGGCGCCTGAGAGGGGATATGATAACTTTATACAAATATATTCTGGGCCAGTACAAACCTTTATCTGGAAATCTATTCATAAACAGGGCTATACATAGGACACAAGGTCACACATTTAGGGTGGAAGAAAGGAGATTTTATCTAAGGCAAAGAAAAGGTTTTTTTACAGTAAGAACAATAAGGATATGGAATTCTCTGCCTGAAGAGGTGGTTTTGTCAGCGTCCATACAGATGTTTAAACTGAAATTGGATAAATACTTACAAAAACATAACATACAGGGATATAATTTCTAATTAGTGGGGTAATAGCTGCTTGATCCAAGGAGACATCTGACTGCTATTTTGGGGTCAAGAAGGAATTTTTTCCTAGTTTGTGGCAAAATTGGAAGCGCTTCAGACCAGGTTTTTTTGCCTTCTTTTGGATCAACAGCAACAACATTTGTGAGGAAGGCTGAACTTGATGGACACAAGTCTCTTTTTAGCTATGTAACAATGTAACTATGTAACTATGTAACATACACAGGCAGACAGTCACACACACATGCAGACAGTCACACACACACACACACACACAGGCAGGCAGGCAGTCACACACACACACACACAGGCAGACAGTCACACACACACAGGCAGTAACACAAACACACACAGACACACTGACCTGCTTCTTACCTCCACATCCCTTGGAGCTCCTGGAGACTGGATGATGGAGAAGCAGGGACTACTTCCTGCTTCCCATTCTGCAGTTACTAGGGCCCCCATCGCACAGTAAGCTTTGCCCTGCCACACGCTAAGCTCCGTCGCAACATTTTATTTTATTTTTTATAATCCCGGCCGGCCATGTGCGAGCTGTGTCGGCCGCCTGGTGCCCCCTGCTCCCATGGGGCCCTGTGCGGTTGCACAGCTCGCATATGGCTGGCTGGGATTACAGGAGCCTGACCAGTGACAAATAGGGCTGTCAGCCCAGCCCCAGGTACGGCGGCCCACTGGGAATTTTCCCGGTATCCCGGTGGGCCAGTCCGGCCCTTCCTGCCCTTTACCCTCACTTACCAACATTTAGTTTGCACTCTGGAACGCCCGCTCCACCTGCAGTAATTTAAAATCAACAGCCATACAAAACTTTTTCAACTCAAACTAACTCACACTACTTGCACTTACAGAGACCTGGCTGTCTCCCTCTGATAGCGCTACTCCTGCCTCTTTATGTTTTGGTGGGCTACGATTCTCTCACACACCCAGACTCAACTGCAAAGGAGGTGGTGTAGGCATCCTTATTTACTCTCAATGTAGCTTTCAAACAATCATAAGTCCCCCTGCCCTATCCTTTTCTTCTTTTGAAGTTCACACTGTCCGCCTATTTAAACCCACTCCATTAAGAATTGCTATCATCTATCCCTCCTCCCCCTCTCCTATGTTATCTCTGTGACCTCCTCCTTTGGCCTTACGCAATGGTCCAATTTAGCAACCCATAAAGTGGGAAACACTCTTGATCTCGCCTTCACCAATCTCTGTACAGCCTCCAATCTCTCCAATATTCCCTTTCCTCTATCTGACCACCATCTGCTGACTTTTGACATCAGCATACCTAAGACCCAAATGACACCACTGTCTGAACATCAATCTCACAGAAACCTCCAATGCATTTCTCCTCTAATCTCCAAACTCTTCTTTTACCTTTCTCAAACCTCACCTGTCATAGCTCTGCAACCTCCTTCTACAATTCCACCCTCTCCTCTCAACTAGACATCATGGCACCTCCTACATTTAGATGCAGCAAGCGCCCCCAACAACAACCTTGGCACACTAGGATGACTTGATACCTCCAAAAATGCTCCAGAACTGCTGAACGCTGTTGGAGAAAGTCTCACTGTGCATCTGACTTTCTCCACTATAAATGTATGCTGCACTCCTACAGCTTGGCTCTTTCCTCTGCAAAAGTAAATTACTTCAATACCTTAATACCCACACTCTCCCATGAACCCAAATGACTATTTCACACATTTAACTCTGTTCTTCGCTCTATTGTTCCTCCTCCACCTACTAACTTGACCGCCTCAGAATTTACAACTCATCTCAGTGACAAGATTACTACAATCAGGGAAGAGATCTCTCATCTTTCTTCTTCCCCTTACAATACTTCCCCTAACCTCACTCCCTCTACTGTTGTATGTTCATTTGCACCCACTACAGCGGAAGAGGGTTCTGCTCTGCTCCAGCCCTCCCGCCCCACCACCTGCTACCTAGATCCAATTCCCTAGTTTCTCGTCCATACTCTGTCTTCTTCTCTTTCTCTTCTCTCACTAAAATTCTCAATCTCTCTCTATCCTCTGGCATATTTCCATCGCCCTTCAAACATGCAACTGTAACCCCAATTCTAAAGAAGCCCAACCTTGACTCTAACTCCCTGTCCAACTACCGTCCTATCTTGCTACTGCCTTTTGCATCTAAGGTCCTTGAAAGCGTTGTGTATGCCAGATTAACAGACTTCCTCGAGTCCAACTCTCTGCTAGACCCGCTTCAGTCTGGTTTCCGCACTAGGCACTCTGTGGAAACGGCACTGAACAAAGTATCCAATGATCTACTTGCTGCAAAATCTTGTGGTCACTACTCTATCCTAATTCTCCTTGACCTGTCTGCAGCGTTTGACACTGTTGATCATCAACAGCTTCTTCTCATCCTCTGCAATATTGGTCTACAAGATATTTCTCTCTCCTGGTGCTCCTCCTACCTCTTCCAGCGCTCTTTCAGTGTTTCTTTCTCTGGCTCTGCTTCTTCTCCCCAACTCCTGTCTATTGGTGCCCCCCAAGGTTCAGTCCTTGGTCTCCTACTGTTCTCTATCTATACTGATACCCTTGGTAAACTCTACTTGTCCTCTCCTAATCGCTCCCCATCCCTCTTGACTAGTGTCTCTGACTGCCTCTCTGCTATTTCTAACTGGATGGCTGCCCACTTCCTTAAACTCAACTTTGACCAAAACTGAAATTCTGGTCTTTTCTCCCTCAAGTGTTGCAACTCCTGTGTCTGTCTTCCTTCAAATCAATGGTGCTACCATCAGCTCCACCATGCAGGCTCACTGTCTAGGTGTTCTCTTTGGCTCTGACCTCTCCTCTACTGCCAAATCCTGTCACTTCCATCTCAAAAACATTGTGTGCATCTGAGCCTACTTAACGCCAGATGTGACTAAGGTGCTGGTCCATTCCACTGTCCTTTCTTGCCTTGACTACTGTAATCCACTTCTCAGTAGTCTTAAGTGCTCCCAACTTGCGCCGATACAGTCCATAATGAAAGTGAAGGCAAGGTTCATCTTCCTGTCTGCCCGCACATCCCACGCCTCACCCTTCTGTCAGTCCCTACATTGGCTTCCTGTAAGATATAGGCTTCAATTTAAAATTCTGATTCTTGCTTTTAAATCTCTACATGATGCTGCTCCCACTTATCTATCCTCCCTAATACACATCTAGGCCCTTATGCTCTGCTGAAGACTTACGTCTATCTTCTGTCCATTCTCCCACTTTCAAGACTTCTAGAGGGCTGCACCGTTCCTGTGGAACGCACTTCCCTCCTCCGTTAAATGCTCACCCAGTCTCCACTCCTTCAAAAAAATCATTTAAAAACTCACTTCTTCGTGTCAATTACATTGTTAATAGCCCCTGACTGATTCCTATCTTGCAACTGTCATTAGTCTAATACTATCCTTACCTTTTGTGTCACTTTACCCCACTCCCTCTAGCATGTAAGCTCATTGAGTAGGGCCCTCAACGCCTCTGTTCCCGTGAGTCCAATTTGTCTGGTTACAACTACATGTTTGTTCATCCACCCACTGTAAAGCGCTGCAGAATTTATTGACGCTATATAAATAATATAATGATAACAAGGATACCCCTTTACATTCTTGCTTGCCATATAACTTGTTTTATTAGTTCATTGATGCTTGGAATCGTCTCTGTTTTCCAATTTCATGCTAGTAGTAATTTAGCTGCCTTAATTATGTGTAATATTAACATTGACGTTCTTTTTGTCATATTTGGCCAGTGCAAGTTTAGCAGAACCACTTCGGGCTTGAGAGGTAATTTTATTTCCATTATTTGATAAACTATCTTAATTACTTCTTTCCAAAACTTGTTTATAGGTGTGCACTGACACCAGATATGGGTCATATTACCTTTACCAATATTTCATTTTCAATATCTATCTGATAACTCTGGGAAGATTCTCTTTAAGCGTTTTGGTGTTAGATACCATCTATTTGATAGTTTCAGTTGGGTTTCTGTGAGTTTAAGCATTGTATGTTTTTATTTAGTTTATTTAAGAAATGTATCCATTCTCCTTCTTCTATATGTAACTGAAGTTCTTTTTCCCATTTATTGATCAGTGCTATCGGTCTGTCATGTCTCCATCTATATACAACTTTAGCACATTTTGCCACTAGATTTTTGTAATTCTTTAATTCAAATAGGTGTATAAGTTTTGTGGTATTCTCCCCCTTGATTTTATAGAGGTGTTCTGCTAGGAAGCTAGGAAGCTTGATTCGTAGATAAATAAACGTTTCACTGGAGGGGATGTTAAATTCCTTCATAATTTGATTGAAAGATTTAAGATTATGTCCCACCAATATGTTTTTGAATTCCTTTATCCCCTCTAAGGTCCATATTTATATTTTTGTTTTCTAACATGCGCATGGGAGCACGTCTTTTATTTTATTTCTGAGTTCTCTGTTATTTGTGAATTTAGCTCACCATCTCATTAGCTCCTTGAGAATCTGAGATTTAGTTCATGCCTCTCTGATACATTTTTTATTTGCCTTATCAGCCCAAAATAGTAGGGATACATTTCCAACCACAGTTTTAGCTTTTTCTATTTTATACCATATTTCTTGAGTTGCTGCCTTGATTTGTGTGAGCATTATATGAAAAAGTCCACTAGCCTGATATCATTGCAAAACTTCTGGGCACCCCAAGCCTCTGTCCTGTCTTGATCTAGCCAGGACTTTCATTTTGACTCTTGGTTTCCCACCTCCTCAAATGAATTTTAAAAAAGAGGAGTGTAGTAAGGACAGCCAGTTTTCTGGGAAGTTAATAGGAATCATTCTCCACAAGTATAGCCATTTTGGCAAAATATATGCTTATAGGCTATTAATCCTACCCGACCATGAAAAGCCCATGCCTTTCCGATCCCTTCAGTTTTTTGTTAGTTTGTTTTAACAGGGGTAGGTTAAAGTGGTAAATTAGTTTCACCATTATGTACAATATAGGGGAAAGAGGGCACCCTTGTCTGGTCCCATTTTTGATATAAAAATTTTGTGATGTAAATCCTGAGCCTATTACCTTAGGTGATGGAGAGCTGTAGAGAGCAGACATGGCTTGTGAAATTCATCCAGTAGCGAACATGAAACCCCATCCGACGCTTTCTCTGCATCTATTGACATAAAATTAGAGGGTTTCCACTGTTCTACATCTCTTCAAATATATTTATTATTTTCCTAAGGTTGTTAATTGCAGACCTCCCTGGTATGAATCCAACTTGGTCATTATTGATGAGTTGTGGAATAACTATTTTTAATCTATCAGTTAGAATAGAAGATAGTATTTTAATATCTGTATTAATTAATGATATAGGTCTGTAGTTGCCGATATATTCTAAGTCTTTATCTGCTTTTGGGATGGGTCCGATGTTTGCCCTCAACAGCTCTCCAGGACAGTCTCCTATTTCCATTATATAGTTAAAAATATTAGTGAGTTCCCCTTTTAGTTGGTCTTTCATATTCTATGGCATATTCTGAGATAGACCGGTTCCCTTGTCTGATATGCATCAGGGCAATAGAGGCATCATCCTCTCTGCCTAAAGGTTCAAACGTAAGTTTGAATTCCGTAAGGAACTCCTGGTAATTGTGTGCCACACTCCTATTACTCTCTGTAGCGGTACTTATCTTACCTGGGGGCCGGCCGAGGTCCTCTCTTCCCGCCACGCATGGCTCTGGAATGAAGGCGGGCACGGACCGCGAGATGCGGTCACGTGTCCCGCCTAGCTCTAAGAGCGTGCCGCACGTCTCGGGCACGCTCTTAAAGGTGCAGTGGGAGCCAAAAGATGCAATGGTCTCCCATTGGCATCTGTCATTCCACATTCCCCGGACACTCACATTTTGGGGGCGTGGATATGACAGGGGCCAATCAAAGTAAAGTTTAGGGTATTTATACTTACCTCTCCCTTAACTCCCTGCCCTATCATGGTTTCTGTTTCAGTTCCCTTTAGCGCTTGTTGTGTTCAGTTGTGATTTTCGTGCTTGACCTTGGCTTTGTATCTGACTCCGTTTATCTCTCTATCCCTATTTTGTCTTGTTTGCTGGCTTACTGACTACTGTGTACCAGACCTTGGCTAGTTTTTGTT
Organism: Pelobates cultripes; assembly: GCA_933207985.1. NCBI lineage: Eukaryota > Metazoa > Chordata > Amphibia > Anura > Pelobatidae > Pelobates > Pelobates cultripes. Next base: position 74,088,003 of record OW240919.1, on the reverse strand, counting down.
CTCGCAGTCTCTTTGTTCCCTTGACCTCGGCTTGTTCTTGACTCTGTCTATTCTCTGCTATACAGCGAGTCTGGCCATTCTAAGGTCCGGTAAGTCGTATCTGCTCTATCTGTCGATTGTTGGACTAAATCTTGCACGTAGGGGTAAACTACCGTGACACTCTCCCATAATGGATTGGCCCAAGCTAAAACTTTACCTTTTAACTGATTCATTAGGTAACCAATTTTAGCTCTGTCTGTGGGAAAAGATCCCGGTGAGGCCTCAAAATGATACTCCATGTTACAGGTGCTCTACAGATCAGTACTGGATTACCCTGCTCATTTTACCGTATACTTTGTTTCGGTAGTATTACTATATAAAACAAATTACACGAACAGTCAGGACTATGTATTCGTGCATACCAACAAAGACCACCCAGCCCTTGGCGTGTGCCGCCACTTAACCTTTTTCACCTCTAAAACAACTGAACGGCCGACCACCTTACAAGCGGAGTGTGCTTTCAATTGACCACCGGAAAGCTGTGGTCTGCGGTTAACCACAAGCCTCAGGGTGGTCTTGTTCGGATAATAATTCACCGAACTGAAACTCCTGAAAGACTCCCGAAGGAGGATCATCTGACCCAGGCGTTTGGCCCCAATTAGAATGTTGGGTCTGCGATTAACCGCAAGCTAAGTACACCGCTTCATGGTGGTCTCTGTTCGGCTCACAAAGGGCTGGGACAACCATCCACTGAGCGGTATTCGCGCAACTGTTCATCCGTTACTCACTCCCTGGGTTTTAGGGCCAGGTCCCGCTCGCTATTCACCCACCAGAAAACATGGCCGCCATCTCGTGTTTGGGACAAAAAGGCACAAAAGGACTTTGTATTGAAAAGACTGGCTATACCGTTCGTGAGATCTGAGCGCTATTCACCTATCTGCTGCGCTCAGATCTGGGCTATCCAACGAATGGTAGAATATAAAATGTGTCTTTTAAAATGTTACAGTTATACTGTTTTACCTGTTACAATAATACGTGGGATTTTGGGCGCTTGGAGATTATTAAATTGCCATAACCGTTAGAGTCATTATCTTCAAGCTGGGTGGTGACCATTTCAAATAATACACTATAATGCCATTGGTCAACTGTTTGTATTGTCCCTGTATCCCATCAGGTCCAGAGGGGGCTGTCCCTGGACCTGGGGTTTTGCGTAAATAGCGATGTCTGTGTGCCATTAAAGCCAGTTCGTTTTGACCCTGAAATCGCAGCCTCGACTCGTTTTGTGGGAACAAGGGTATCCTAGCTGTACCATAGCTAGTGGGATTGCTTTATATTCGCAGGATTCTTATGTTATGCTGAACGGAACGGTGCTTCCCTCTCTTCACACTCGGGAACCAGGACATCCAAGCGGTCCAGCCTTCAGCTAGCTTGGAGGTAACCATAACACTCCATTTGGTTAAGAAATCCCCGTCATTCTTGAATATTACCATCAAAACACAGGGGAGAAGATAGGTGCCTTGTATACTATAGGTGGAGGTACAAAAGGTGGAGGTGAGGCCGCAGGTTGCAGATCGGGTAAGAAGCGTACTGAAAGCCTGGGCAAATTGATCCATGTGGTGGTCATTATCCTCCAGTTTCCTTTCGCAAGCAGCTATGTGCTTACACAATACTGCAGGATCTATGGCCATGTCGTAATGTCAGGATTACAGTATGATACAGCACGTAGAATTGTGTAACACAGAGGACTGATGGGTAATGTATACCGGACCTTACAATGGCCGGACTAACGTATCAAAGAATAGTCAGGAATAGCCGAGGTCAAGGGACACAGAAAGAGACACAACGATAAGAAAAAGCCAAGGGTCAGGAATGCCAGAAAACAGGGAAGTCAAAATCAACCAGAATAAATAACGTGCTCTCGGACAACCAAAAGGGAAACCACGACAAGGCACTGGGCAAGAGGAGAACTGGGCCAAAATACCCCGCCTGTGGATCTGATTGGTTGTAACTGGCCTTTGACCTCAGGTTCCTATTTGCATGATTGCTGCTCAGCACAAACCCTCCTGTGGATTGATTGCTGCTCGGCACAACTTTTCCTGTCAGGACAGTAATGTTGCTTCGGCACAACTTTTCCTGTCAGTACAGTAAATGCTATTAATCACATGTTTATGTGCGGATGAATACGTGACATATATGCTTTTGAAAGTTCTAGTTTTTTTTTCTAGTTTCATGGTATAACTAAGTGAATAAGATTCCTAATAATAGGAGTCTATAGTGTGTCCATAGATCCCTGTAGGGGATAACCCTTATCATTAGATATAGAACAGAGAATAGAACAGATGATCCCAAACACAGAAGGTTATGGGAGCACCCGAAAGAAGGGATCTATGGGTCTGCACTTGTAGAATACTTAAAATAAAAAGTCTTTATTATAGGGTAAAAAATCCCCCAAAAAAGGAAACTTACAAAAACCAACACTTCTAAACTAAACACACAGGAGGGGATTCGGACTAGAGGCAGTATAATAACAAGGAATCTATATATATATACTCAGGGGAGTCCGAATAGTAGTTGAGAGATATCTATAATGTATAATTTGTGATGACTCTCTTGTTATTTATCCCTGAATTGATATTATTCCATTAAAGAAAAAAAGGATTCTGAAATAATAAATCGCTCTACTGTATATATAAGGTACAGAATACTAAATAAGATACTAGTAACGCAGGTTAAATCTATGTAGAATTGTTGCAATTAGACAGGGATTACTCAACTCGTTAGTTTGAGATTGAGTGAGAAGCCCTTGCTTCAAAACCGGCAAACACACAAATGTGTGAACTAAATTGCAACAGAGCACTCTGAAAAAAATTATTCAGAGAGTATATGCCCAAACTGCAACTGTATCTTATCGTTGCTATATAAGCAGACTTGTAACATAGTATCCCTATCGAAAAGACACAAACTAGTCTGTTGCTAGAAACCCTAACGGTGAAATACCTGAGGGATTAGAATAAAGCAGCAGAGTCTCGATATAGTCTTAAAAAATATAGCTATAAATTACTAAATCCGAGAAATCCTAACTGCCCATGAAAAGGAGTCTAAATAAAATCCTCCCTATACCAAAACGAATCTCACTCCCCCACCCCGTGAGCACATAACTCAGTGCTGTGGTTTAAAATAAAAAAGCATGAAACCTAACGTCCGTTTCGGCGCTATCAAAGCGCCTTTATCAAAGTTAAAAGTGGCACTGAAAAAGAATAAATATATACCGGCCTGTATTCAGCTTTGAGTCAATCACCGGGTGTAGTTACTCCTTTCCCGACAGACTTTGGGGGCGTCTATGTAGATCACGTGTACCATTGACGTATCGTCATTTGGCTCCTCCCATAAGGGAGGGGCCACCGGGAGCGTCCGATCGGTAACCATAGCGCCGTGCATATGGGGAGAGAAACCCTGTAGTATAGTGAACCATTTGCTGCATAAGAGGTCCCCTAAGGTTTTAAATCATATGTGTCCATATATATCTTAATTGAGGCTACGTAAATACAAAAGCCCTATAAAGGAAACGGACTAAACATAAAGGGACAGAGAGGCAGCTACACAGTACCACACTATTGATGAAGTGACAGAGTAAATACCCTGTCCAAATGCCATAGTCAACAGGATATAAATATATGTCCACTGTGTATGTTTGTCTAAATATAGAGAATATAATATTAGTAACAACACAGATAAGTGTGACAATAAAGTATTATGCTCAATTATATGTTATACAGGATGAACTCCTGAAGACTCATTCCTTCCAATGTTATTGGTGTTTACTTGGATAATCATCTATTATTAATACTATTCATTAATACATAGGTATCCTTGGTATTGTTCGGTGAGGTCTTAATGTATCCATCTATCTGATGTATAGTCATTGTGCAGAGATAATTATACATTATAGATATCTCTCAACTACTATTCGGACTCCCCTGAGTATATATATAGATTCCTTGTTATTATACTGCCTCTAGTCCGAATCCCCTCCTGTGTGTTTAGTTTAGAAGTGTTGGTTTTTGTAAGTTTCCTTTTTTGGGGGATTTTTTACCCTATAATAAAGACTTTTTATTTTAAGTATTCTACAAGTGCAGACCCGTAGATCCCTTCTTTCGGGTGCTCCCATAACCTTCTGTGTTTGGGATCATCTGTTCTATTCCCTAGTTTCATGGTATGACAAGCTTTACATTTCACACATCCTTTGAAACCTGGATTTTCAGACTTTATTTTTTTTTAGTAGTTAGTATACTTTTTGCATAGATGGGAGCTAAAAGGTTCTTCAGGTTACAATTCTTTTTAAAAATTATTGTGGGGTTTTCTGGTAATATTTGATTATGCACCAGGTCCTGTAAAAGGATAGGCCAGTGATTAGCAAAGCCTCTTTTTATCTTCAAGTGGTTTTTTTATACCTGTTAACGAAGCTCTGTTGAAAATTATCTTGAATTTTATCGCGTTTATCCATAAGTTACATATTCCTTTCCTTTTCCCTTGCTTATTTAATTTCCTTCTCTATGGAATTCTTATTATAACCCTTTTGTAATAGTTTATTCCAGAGTATTAGAACAATTTGTCTTACTCGGGTGAACTGGCTTCTGGCTATTCCCCTCAACCATGGCTGATGATGGCAATGTTTACGATGAACGTAGATGTTGCCATCAGGGGGCTTAAAGAAACACATCTTTGTCCTCATTAAGCAGGGTTACATCCAAAAAGTTAATCACTTTATTATTCCACTCTGGAGTGAACTTTAGATTAAAAGGGTTGTCATTTAAATATTGGACAAATTAGTTAAATTCTTGAGGTGAACCTCCCCAGATGATCAAAAAGTCATCTATAAAATGCCGCCACAGGACCAGACGCACCCTCAAGTCATAATCCGACCATACCAAGTGATCTTCCCATTTTCTCATATACAGGTTGGCATAACTGGGGGCGAACCTGGTGCCCATGGCGCTGTCTGTAATTTGCAGGAAAACGTTCCGTTGAAAAAGAAATAATGGTGTTCCAATATGAATCTGACTGAAATTATAATAAAATCTCTAATTCCCGAATCTAAACCTTTATACTCTGGGGGCGGCACCTGGCTTCCGAGAAAATGGCAGCGCTGTGCTAGAGCTCCGCTCGAAGCAGGCACACTAAAGCACACATCAGCAGTCACAAATGACTTACAGACCCAACAAACCCAGAGACAAACCTTGCATTAGCGGCACACTATGGGAGGAGGCAGAAAATCAAAATCCAACTCGGAAATAGCCCCGATCTTCCACAGCTGCGGGGAGCGGGAACAGACACATGGTGATGGTGGCCAGGACTCCGAGTCTGACTCAGAGCTCAGCGATCACAGCTGCACTCAAGACCAGGCACCCCTTACTAAAAGAGATCTGCAGAGCCTATTACAAGAAATTAAAAGCAACATGGCAGCAGAATTTTCTAGACACCTGGCCCCACTGAAAGAAGAAATGGCTGACCTGAGCAAAATGACCTCAGACATAGAGTACAGAATGGAGCAGGTCACCTCAGCCTCCACCACACAAGAACAAGCTATATCAGAGCTCAGAAACCAAGTCAGGGCACTGGAAGATGCCCAGGAGGACCTGAACAATTGTTCCAGAAGGAACAATATCAGAATCAGGGGGCTCCCTGAATCAATAACCATCGAGGCCTAAATGGCCACACTGTGAGAAACCTTCTGTGGCCTACTGCTAGAGGCACCACCAGCTGATGTACTCATGGATAGATGACTGACTCCTCCTCATGAAATGGCACACAGGTATTGGGTAAGGAGAGTAGAACCATAGTTTTTCTAACCAGCAGAGACCATCTTGCAGCAGGCCAGCAGCATAACCAGATACAAGATTTGTCCAGCGGTTCTCCATGTGATCTGTGTTTGACACTGATAAGTATATTGTATCACTTTTTATTATTATGCTTAGTTCCTTTTAGTTTAAGATTATTTTCTTTCAGGAATTGTACAGGTCGATTAAAGTAAGACAGATATAGACCTTTGAGCTTAACTTCTATGGCTGGGAAAGTATTTTAATGGTTATCAAGAGATAATACTCAGGAATTTATTAGGAAGAACATTGTTGTTAGCAATAATCAATTTGGTTTTATGAAACATAGGTCATGTCAAACTAACATGAAGAAACAGAAGTATAGTTCAGGATGTTGCAGTGTATGTGATCTCCTTAGATGTTGTCAAGGTGTTTGACACAGTTCTTCAAAACAGGTTAGTGTTCAAACAAAAATGAAAATATTGTTCTTAGGTAGAACATTGGCTTATAGAACATTGGCTTAAAGATAGCGTACATTAAGATGACATTAATGGTACATTTTCAAGATGAACAAAAGGACTAATACATTGTGAGCTGGATATTGTTTTTCTGCACTTATGGGGTAAAGAATGAACAAGCAACTTACACTCTAATTGGTAGTGAATTAGGGATAAGGATTTGGGAATTGTCATAGAAAAAATAGTAGGCAACAATGTGCGATGTCAATCAGCAGTTGCTAAGGCCAGCAAAGCATTGCCATGTATAAATAGATGCATTCATTCTCTGGATGAACATATCATTTTGCCTCTTTATGTATCCCTAGTAAGACCACACCTTGAATATGCTGTGCAATTTTGTGCTCCCCTTCTAAAAAAAAAAGGATATTATGGCACTAGAAAAAGTGCAGAAGCAGGCTACAAAATTAACAAAATAAAATAAAAATGTTTAATCTCATTTTAACACATTTTAATCTCTTTAGATTGGAAAAATGGTGCTTCAGAGGGGATATGATAGCATTATGCAAATGTATTTGAAGCCAATATAAACCACTGTCTGGAAAACTAATAATAAACAGGACTATACATAGGACATAAGGGAAATGCATTAGAGTGGAAGAAAGGAGATTTACTCTAAGGCAAATGAAAGGATTTTTTTACAGCAAGAACAATAAGGATTTGGCATTCTCTGCCTAAAGAGATTGTTTTATCAGAGTCTATACAGATTTTTAAACAGCAATTGAATGAATATGTGCAAAAACATAATATTCAGGGATATTTTTTTTTTTTAATTGTGGGGTAAGAGCTTCTTCATCCAAGGAGAGATTTATGTAATTCTGGGGTCAAGAAGGATTTTTTGTTCGGGTTTGTTGCTAAATTGGAAATGCTTCAAACTGTGATGTTGCCTTCTTTTGTATCAACAACAAAGACAGATGTGAGAAAGGCTGAACTTGATGAACCATGTCTTTTTTCAGCTATGTAACTATGTAACCAACCTCTCTAGGCACAAAGAATATTGGATCCATGTCAGGGGCATAACTAGGAATCAAAAGGCCCCATTGCAAGAGTATTGTCCCTTATTGTTCCCCCAAAGCAGTACACCAGAGCGGGATGTGTGTGGTGGCTGAGTGTGATTGTGTGGTGGTTGGCTGAATGTGTTTCTATTTGGGGCTTGTATGTGATATGTGTATATGATATGTATGTGGAGTTGGTGGAGTTTGATTGTGTGTATGTGTGTGGATGGCTGAGTGTGATTGTATATGGGGTTTGGCTGTGTGTGACTTTGGAGTGATTGCCCTGCTTGGGGTCACTTCCCTAAGTATGGCAATCTGCCATGCTGATGCTAACATCCCAGCCAACCTGATGGGGTACAAACACAGTGACAGGGAGTGAGAGGACCACTTGTCACAGAATCTATTAGTTGAAAACAGAATGGGGAAATCACACTTTCATTTGATCTATTTGATTGCTTAGCAGACAGTAAGCAAAAAGGATGGTTCAGCCACCCAAAGTAAGATAACAGGCAGATTTTATCGAAGAGACACAGCAATGTTTCAACCACAGCAATATTCTGGACAAATCACATACTATTCTTCTTCTGATAACTTTTTTCTTTTCTTTTTTTTTTCCATTAATTTGGTCACTAACGTTCCCTAATCTGGCAATGGTGATATCCAATTTCCATGCTCCTAAGACCCCACTTTGTGTGTTTTAGTGGAAACTAGTCCGTAGTAGCACATTGGACAGTGCTCCTCCCCACAGTTTTTGTTACAAAAAGACATTATTAAATATGTTATAATGGCAAGGACTGTATGCAAGGAGTAATTATGTGAGTTAGAGGAGTGAGTTAGAAGAAAAAATATGTCTATTATAACTCATTTTGAAGTTTAGTTCCCATTTATATTGATGGGAGGAGATTCTGCTCAGTGATTAATCAACTAAGCATGTCAAGATTGAGGGACATTTTTGAAAAAAATTGCACATGTTCTGGGTATAGAATACTTAGTAATGCCTAGTCTTCTCTAACAGCATTTCTGATATCACCTATTGGTTCTGCATTCAATAACATCATCAAGAGTGGGAGTTGGATCTCCTCAAGTGTCCCTCACAGGCATCTGAAAAGATTAACAGGGAGTACGTGATCTCCAAATAATACCACCAAGTCTCTAACCACATTGTTAGTGTTATCAGATGTCATTCACCAGTGTCTGATCACCACATTTGATTAGACTCATATTAAGCAAGCTGCAATTCTGTGACACACTATCTGATCCTGTCATAGAGCTCAGTTACAACACATGAGGAGAAACGGAGAAACACACTCCTCAAAGTTACAGTTGAGGAACTGTATGTTTTGCTTTGGTTATGAAGTTATATTTTTGCCTTAGGTCTTAAGATTTCAATTAGCTTTGCTTGGCATCATATCATGTTCCTATTTGAAAAAAAACCTAAAAAGGCTTTTTTGTTATTTTTGACATTACAGGAACATCTATAATTTAGAATAAACATTAAATGCATAGTTTATTATATGGATTGCCTTGTGAAGAATTATCAGATATAATATTACAAGCTTTTGTTGCTAATGTTACTAACTACTAAACAGTGCTTTCTTGTTCAAGTAATTGTGTTTTTTAACCAATTTACTTCTATTGTCCAAAGAGCAATATGGTTTTATTTTTCTTGCTTCTCAAGATCCTTGTGTCATGAATTTGTATGTCATACATTAATCACATCTTGACCATGCCAGTAGGTAGTATCTTTAGCTCTCCAGATAATATATTCTCTGACATATGATGAAAAACCTATCTATCAGAAAAAAAACTGCAATCATTAACATGACATTGATATATTAAAGAAAGGAATCATTTATCTATTTCTTGTTGATTTGTAGAAAGAGTAACTGACTGTGTTCATGCATTGTTTGACAGTTTTGATCCATTATATTAGGAAGAAACCTGTGACGTACTGTATTGTTTTTTTGTTGTCCATAAAATACATCTTGGGGTTGAGCTCAAATTTATCAAATCCGAGAATTTATCAGACAAATGCTTAGCAAAAGATCTAGACAATATTTACAAATACATCTGTGTTGAAGTTTTTGGGAGGATTTAAAAAATAATGAAGCTACCATTTGATATTTATTTAGTAACCTGTGTTTGCTGTCTCTCGGAATTGGTTGATAAACAGAACTGTGTAAAGGCCTCAATTTATATCCAAGTGAGTTAGTGTGAGATTTAGGGTGTACATGTTTGTTTATATAAGGCGTATGATATAAGCACCATCACATGAACACAGGCTGTGGCATATGGGGGATAGAGAGTTATAGTTGATTTGTATACTTTCTACCCAGGTGGCAACTAGGACAGACCATGTGAAAAAGCGTTTGTAAGAATAGATAACATCCCATGACTTCATGTATCTTTTTTTTTCATTACAATTAATTAGCAAGGTACCTTGAAGTATTACATAACAAACCAATAATTTACAATTGGTACATAGCATGTTATTGATGAATAATTATACCTTCCCAAGTCTAATCAGACCTTCATCATTGTCTAATATGTAAGGGACCTTTCTAAACATTAATTGTGTCATAACAATATGTGATGTCTCCTTCCCCTTAAAGTATCTACGTTGACTTTTCTACTATGTAAGCTTTTATATTTAAGAAAAGCATTCTATATTAAATGTTATTGTTCCAGGATAGGAAATAATATTAATTATTTATAATGATTGCCATCTGTAATTATACTACCAAGCCACCAAGTGGGAGGGGGGTGGACATAATTTTTGGAGGTGGATCCCCTTCTATATTTATTTAGAACCCCTTTATATTACAGTGCATGGGGAATGTGGTGGGATGCTAGATTCTCCTGTTATTAATATTAATGTGTCTACCTGCCATCCATGTGTAGGGGCTGTAGCATAAAAATAGGTTCATCCCCAGTTTATTAGTACTAAATCTCCTACATTTGTTTCAATTATAGCCACTCTACTGGTCATGGATTAATCCTATGTCCATGTTGATATCTTATTAACAATGGAACAATAGGTGCCCCTCCCTGTATTATTTAATTAGAGCCCCAACATAATTAATTTAATTAATAGACCCATTGTGGGGGCACATCGGTGTGGACAGATGAAATTGAAGCCCTCATTTGAAATGGGTGTATGTTATCAGCAAGTGGGAATCATTGATGGTGGATTGGCTATAAGGGCCCCTTACTCTAAATCAATTGTGTTGGAAATCCTCTCTTCTCTTACACCTGCATCAAGAGTTGGTTAAGCTTCACACAATAGTTAAAAGGTTGGGCAATCATCCTGATATCCTCAAGTATGCTTTGCACCTTTGTGTTGGCAGAAAAGCGCATACCTACAAAGGAACCAGAACTTTGACCATGGTGTAATCTCCATTGGTGACAATGAACCAAATGTTCATGCATATTGGTGCCTGTCTGATCTCCCAATAAATATGACACCATTCATTACCTTCTTTTTTCTGGTGCTCCAGTTCATAAATGAAAATGAGCTTTCAGGCTTATACGAGTTGTTTTCCCTATGGAATCTAATATGTCAGTTTGGAAATGAATAAATCTTCAGATAACCTGGTGACCAGGCACAATTTGGTTGATTTGCAATTCAATCAAAAATGAATTTCCAGCTCTGTAGTTTGCAAAATAAAACTGTCAACTTTGGCATAAATAAAATCTGATTTATAGTAACAACTAAATCGCATTGGGAACAAAACAATGTCTTTTTTTGTTTTGTGTTTTTTTTGGCCTGTCATATGAACTCTGATGGAAAACTCCTCTTAAAAGAAGTGGTGGAAAAGGAGGCCATCATCCTAACATAAGTTGATCTAGTTTCCTTGCAGAAGCAGTCAACATCAGTGGTTGACGATACACAACTCCCTCCACAGATTTCTCCTTGTATGGCTTCTCAGTTTTCAGGCTCACTAATCCCAAATGATGTGCAGAAGGATATAAAGAAACAGAATGAAATATTTCACATGGTAATGGCTGTGATGCACTTAATATCCAATGGATTTAGTGAGGGCATTGGGAGATACATGGAATAAATCAACAACCTGGAGAAATATTTGCAGGTTATGGTGGATATTAGGGAGAGCACATGCTTATGCATGAGTATTGCTGTCATAACTCACCTAGTTAAGATACGACATGGGCTGGGGCGATGAATAGACATCTTGCTAGAACTCATTCGGATGTTTATTCCATATCATCATGTCCATGTGAACACATTCAAAGCTGTTCATCGGTTGTTATAATTTCTATTCTTGCCCCAAGGTATTATGCTGAATTCTACTCTGGATAGAGTGTGGACAAATATTCTCTCAAGCCAGCCCATGACAAACTAGACTGCCTGCCTGTGACAAACGTGGATGCCTCTTTACACTAAACCCTGCCTTAAAATTGTACTCCTGCACTGCAACTCTAGAGAACTTCTTAACCCACCATTTCATCCTAAACACTGCATTTTCAGTTCTTAAGGTTCTTCCTTAAGGTTTCTCTGTCAAATTTGCTATGATGACCTTTTTATGTGCCATTCTTTCCATCTCATTAATCCTATGTCCATGTTGATATCTTATTAACCCTCTGTCTGCCCTTTCCTCTTATTAAACTGTGTCAACCTTATAACTTTATTATGCCTTGATCAGCTTTATCAGCTTATTAAACGTTTTCATTACTAGCATGCTATTTGTAACTCATGAAACATAAAAAGCAGTGTAGGTGGCACTTAGGTCTGCACCCCACCAGTCTTTATGTGGGGAAAACATATTTGTAGTAGTTTAGAAACACTAAGATTGTTTTTCTGGAAGGGAGGGTGGTAAGCCCAAACAATGTGGGGAACAAAATAGTGTTTCTTTAATATTCTGGAATATGTTCTGCAGGGCTCCTCACCCTCAATTGGTAGCTGTTTGGCAAAGGTTACTAGAGAGCATTTCGGCATGTCAAAAATATGGGGCTTGATTTAAATCTGGCCTGTTTCAGCTTTTTCCTTTAAAAAAGAATTTCAGGAATTTCCATTGTGTTGCCTTTTGGGCAGCAGAAAAAACAAATCTTCAAGAAACCATATACAAACAACACACATACATTTAACCCCTTAAGGACTGAGCCAAATGTACACGCTGTGAACGAAACAAAATGTTAACAAAACCTGGCATTATATAATTTATATATATATATGATCTAAGTTTATATATATATATTTTTTTTACACTTTTTAACGTTTTTACATTTTATTTAATTTTATTTCCAGCCAGCAGCGGGGCCACCTGTCATTACAGGCAGCCCCCCTGCTGGCAATACAGCAGGCAGCTATCCCTTCCATGTGATTGTGAGGTCTTCGCAAGGACCTCCCTCTCACATGGCCGGGGAGGCTGCCAGAGGGTCGACGTGCCACGGGGGGCTCCCTGGGAGTCCCCCTAACCGCGATCGCCGGCATGGGATCGCCGGCGTGGGATCGCCGGCGACTGGGTAAGTAAAGAAAGACCGGAGGGCGTACTATTACGCCCGGCAGCGTTTAGAGCCACCTAAAAGAGGGCGTAATAGTACCCCCTCCGGTCTGAAGGGGTTAAAGTGCAGTGATCAAATACAATTAATATTTACCCTTTAATAAGGGCATAGCAGATATCATAAGGATTTCTCGAATAAAAACTGTACAAAAATATATCTACAAAAATATAAGAGAACAAGAGCAAAATATAGAGTAGTATAGTAATACACGTGGAGATAATGTAATTCAATGTTGAACTCACAAGTGTATAGTTAAAAAAGCTTATCTGGTGTACTGTTAAAATTCTGATGGTAACGGTCTTCTTATATTCTCAAAATTGCATTTAAAAGAAATGGTGGAAAAACATAGTGCAACACTGTATAAAGATATAACAAACTGTTTTATTAGGTCACACTTACAAGAAAAAGTTTACTTATGGTCCGTTTATACTGCACTCTCATTTCTTCAAACAACAATTTCCATATTTGGAACGCATTTGTGTTCCAGTGGAAAGATGACTGAAGGAGAAGAGGCGGATCAACGTTATATATATGCATAGAAAAAGGCCTCGTTTATCATTAGCCCACCTACCCAGAAGATGACCAGAGATGCCACCGTGTCACTTGAACGCACATGCTTTCCATGATAGAGGACCAATGGAAATTACTGGATTTTGGCACAAATTTCTGGAATTAAGATGAATGTAAACTGCCAAACTAAGCATCCCGGATTTGCTAACAGCGATCTGGAGGCGGATCAAATTACATTTTTAAGAGACTCAGTATTGCATGTAAGGATTGTGTGGACAAACTCCATGTATATAGCCCTAAAGGAAGTCTCCTGGGAGACTAAATGTGTAGGGTGAGATTTATATACTCCACCGTTTCCACTTTATCCATGTTTATGCCGACATCATAATTTCTCAAAGGAAGACGGATCAGGTTTACTTATGCACCTCCACTTTACTGATGATTCAGCTCCTTCAGATCTTTGATGATGGGCTTTTAATTTTATATTGTATCTTGTAAGTGTGACCTAATAAAGCAGTTTGTTATATCTTTATACAGTGTTGCACTATGTTTCTACACCATTTCTTTTACATGCAATTTTGAGAATGTAAGAAGACTGACCATCAGAATTTTAACAGTACACAAGATAAGCTCATTTTAACTATAACTTGTGAGCTCAACATTGAATTACATTATCTCCAAGTGTATTACTTTACTACTCCTATAATTGGCCCTTGTTGTTTTAGTTTTCTTAGATAAATTTTTGTTCAGTTTTGGACAACAGAGCCAACTGACCATGAGTGGAGGCATGCTATTGGCTTCTGTATTCAGGGGCCATCATTGGTTCAAAGCACCAGGGGGTGAGGTTACAGTACACACAATAGAGAGAAGCAAGAAGCCATCATGGAAGTAGGACAGAGAGAGCACAGAAGCAGGAGCTCCTGGTCCCTGACAAATTTAAGTGTATAATATTACATTGTTTCTCTCCCCAAATAACCCCAATGACTGCCTGAGGGTTGATTATTCAAAGAAATTTACTCAAATATATAATAAATATATATAAAGCCATGGAAACCCAGGGGTGACAAGGCGAGGGGGGCATCCCCAGCAGTGCATGGTGCTGCCTGTCACTAATTGTTTTAATAACTACTACTGAACATATCTGACTCTACATATATCTGCTGAGACCTGAGATACTCATTCTGCGACTAGTTGTAAAGCTTTAACTGTAGGACTAGGGCTGTGACTCTGATGACTGATCTGATTCTGATTTCAATATGTTTTAATCTGTAACGATTTTTGCATCTGTTATTCATGTCAGCTCCTTCTTGGCACCATATTACTACTGCATATTAATTATATTGACAACTGCAAAGGTAATAAGGAGTCTATAAGTATACTGATGATTTAACCATGTACATACTGTGCGCTAAAAGCTTATGAAGTAGCTGGTATGTTTTATAATAGCAGAAATACTTAATAAAAAGCTATAGTTATTATAGCAGAAGCAACTAGAAACATAGAAGGTGACGGCAGATAAGAACCATTCGGCCCATCTAGTCTGCCCAATTTTCGAAATACTTTCATTAGTCCCTGGCCTTATCTTATATCTAGGATAGCCTTATGCTTATCCCACTCATGCTTAAGCTCCTGTTAACCTCTACCACTTCAGCTGGAAGGCTATTCCATGCATCCACTACCCTCTCAGTAAAATAAGCAATACTTCCTGATATTATTTTTAAACCTTTGCCCCTATAGAGCAGTGTTTCCCAACCCAGTCCTCAAGGCACACCTACCAGTCCAGGATTTAGGGATTACCCAGTTGTGTCTAAGTTGTTTTTACAAAGAAGAAAAAAAACACCTTAGACACAACTGGGTAATCCCTAAATCCTGGACTGGTAGGTGTGCCTTGAGGACTGGGTTGGGAAACACTGCTATAGAGCACTACTTAAGATGAGATCATGAAAAGGAGGGTTACATAGTTAAACAGGCTGAAAAGAGACATGTGTCCATCAAGTTCAGCCTTTTCCACCATTGAAAGAAGGCAAATAAACCCAGTTTGAAGCACTTCCAATTTTGCAACAGGTTAGGAACAAATTCCTTCTTGAAACAAGAATGGCAGTCAGATTTATACTTGGATCGTGGAAGCGATAACCCCACAATATAAAAATGATATCCTTAAATATTATGATGTAAAGAGAGGGCTAAAAAGATAGACAGAGAGAGATGTATTATACAGATACATGCACTGTTTGGGTATCTCTGTTTTGCAGGTCTGTGTAATCCATCCTAGTGATCCTGGCTTTGTAAGATTTCCTTATTGTATTCAGCTCAGCTGTATCTCTGTATTTTACTCAGTTCTAGTGGTTACATTGGTATCTCTGTAATCTACTCAGCTCTATATATTGCTTAGGTAACTTTGTATTGTGCCCAGCTCTCTGTATTGTATCTTTATTACTATTCAGCTCTGTTTGTGGTATGGTTATCTTTTAATTGTACTCAGCTCTGTGTGTGTTTATAGATATATTTATGTTGTGTTCAGCTTGTTTTATTGCATGAGCATGTCTGTAGTATACTCAGTGCTCTGTATTGAATGAGTATCTCTGTACTGTATAGGGAGGGTACAATTCAGGGGTATGGGGGGGTGGAGTTTAGCCATAATCCTTTTAAAAACTTCACCAGTTGCCACTGATAGAAAGTATTTAGTAAAGGCTTCAGAGGAGAAGAGGATTGATATTAATTGGGTAACTAAAGGATTGAGGTGCTGTGTGTATAATTGCTGAAACTATTGGAAAATATTTATCAGCGTTCTGAAAAGTTACGGTTAAATTCTGTCATTTTATTTGTATTTAGTAAAGTGATCTGAAAAGTGACAGTTTGCTTTATAGTATGCTTCCACTAAAAT
Organism: Pelobates cultripes; assembly: GCA_933207985.1. Lineage (NCBI taxonomy): Eukaryota > Metazoa > Chordata > Amphibia > Anura > Pelobatidae > Pelobates > Pelobates cultripes. The sequence continues at coordinate 74,071,781 of OW240919.1, read as the reverse complement.
GTTTGTTTCAGAAAACTGTCAAATATACAGCAATACAAAAATTCCACCACTTTTCTGTTGGATGTTAGAAGTGTTGTAAAGATTCATAAATAAACTGTTTCAGTGACTACAAATTTTTTTATTTTTTTTTGTAAATTTTTTTCATTGGTGTTTTTGTGAGTTATTTAGCAGTTAATAACAGATGTAAAGAATTGTAACATTGTGGACGCACAGGTCCAAGAAGCTTTATAACTTAACGCAATCATGTACATAGGAAGTTTTAACTGACATTTTAACGTTATATAACCAGGTCTGCTAGGCCTGAATACCGTAAATACATGCACAGTTATGATCAGCACGTTACATAATACCAAACTATCTTTTTCCACCTGACTCCGTTTTGTAGAGCTGTTGGCCACCCCTTTGGTTGAATCTTTTCCTAAACGTGTCCTACAACTTATGGGTCTTCTTGTAGCGCATTTAACTGGGGTCCTCTCAAGGTGTATTCTAAGCCGAGCCAGGGATAATTAGTTTTCAGGAGGCTCCGTGTGATTGTCCCCGTCTCCTTTTATGTACCGTTATGGATCTGTGAACGTTGCTAGTGAGTATAAGGTCATCCTTTAGGTGGGCCGGCCCCCTCTAGCCTACCCTAAAGGGGGTGTGCGTATATTTGTGAGTCATTCTAAGAGGCCCAATAAGCGTGGATGAGTGGTTACAATGTTTGTTGTGCGTAGTCGACCTGATTGTTTCCTATTACAAGGCAGGTCCCTCCTCATGGTGCGTGTTTGTCCTATCCTTATAAGTGTGTGTATATGTTAAGAGTTACAAGTGGAAATCAGAAAGTATTTAGTATTAGGGTAAGAGGAGAAGAGTTGCCCCTGGTCTCGGATGTAGTTTAAGTAAGGTAGGGTAAAGCAGGTGTGAATGGTCATGCTCTAGTGAGCCAACCTCCATCCCAAGGTGTCCCCCCGCAAGCTGCCTACCTCTATCTGCCCTGAGACACGAACACGAACCATGGTCGCCACATCTCTGGTTGCCTATCTCCCCTCCCGAGTAGTGAAGCCTGGAACACCTCCGCCCCCTGAATGTCCTCCACCCTGCGGATCCATTCCTCCATTCGGGGTGTCTCCGTCCTTTTCCAGTATAGCGGGATCAGAGCTTTGGCTGCATTAAGTAAATGATGTAAAATCAATTTTTTTGTATGCGACAATCGACAGTGTTGAAATATGTAGAAGGGGTAATGCCGCCGTCCATTCTGTTGTTTCTCCCATAATCTCGATTATTTTCTCTCTGATCATCTCCCAGTACGGGACTATGAGGCGACATTCCCACCATATGTGTATCGTCGTGCCCCTTTCTTCGAGACATCTCCAACACGTCGGTGGCATTGTAAGGAAGATTCTGTGGAGCAGTGTCGGGGTCCTGTACCATAGCATGATTAGTTTGTAATTCGTCTCTTGGTAATGGGTGCTAATAGAGCTTTTGTGTTGCCAGAGCAGTGCGCTCTCCCATTGTTGGGGGGTGAAGGTGGTATTCATCAGCGTCTCGCATTGCCTGCGAAAAGTGTCGTTTTCTGGTAGGTTACCCACCATAAGATGTTGGTAGAAGGTGGATATAGTCTTATCCAATGATGAGCCTCTTTCGCATCTTGTTTCAAACCAGGTAAGGTCTCTGTGGAGTCTTTCTTTATTGCACACGGTGTCGTAATAGTGTTTTACCTGCATGAAGTGTAGTGTTATCAAGGGTGTCTGAGGTGTCTCTCCTAGCAAGGAGTCTAGAGATCGTATGGTGCCATCTCGCAGAACCGTGGAGATGGGTACATGTTCGCGACCATCCGCAAAGGGCCATGCCATCGTCGGGAATCGCCCTCCTATCGCTGGGTTGTGAGTGATGGGGAGCAACGGGCTTGGTATAGGGGAGATATGGGGTTGGTCCCTCATAAGTGTCTGGGCTATAATCCTGGCCAACTCTGCGACCCCCTTTCCATATGTTGGACTTTAAACAAGCTTCTTGTCTGTCTCTGGTTAGGGTTACCCATTGTTTCCGGTGTGTACCAGCATGCCACTCCAGAATACGCTGAAGGTCTGTAGCTTGGTGGTACCGTCTAAAGTCTGGCAGCGCCAATCCACCCCGGCATCTCGGTAGGCAGAGCAAGTCATGTCGAAGCCTCGGTCTCTCATCTTTCCAAACATAGTGTATAGCCGCTGATCGTAATGAGGAGAAAAAATGTGCGGGTATAGTTAGTGGGAGTGTCTGAAACGAGTATAAGAGTCTGGGTAAGATGTTCATTTTAAGAACCGCTATTCTCCCGAACCATGATATATGTGGGTATGCCCATTTCCCCAGGTCTGCCAGGATCATCTTCAGTAGTGGATCGAAGTTTAGTGTGTAGAGTTCTCCTGGGTCCGATGTGATCCAAATCCCTAAATAGCTCATTTTGCAGGAGCACCATCGGAAGGGAAACAGGGAGTCCAGGGCCCAATATTCAGTGTTGGGTATAGTGATGTTGAGCACTTCGCATTTGGACAGGTTAAGTTTAAAACCCCAAATTTTACTGAATTGTTCAAGTGTTTCCAGCAGGCATGGCATTGTGATTCCGGGTGAGGTGATAAAAAATAACAAGTTGTCCGCGTAGGTGGCTACTATTGGTTCCACCCCTTGCCAGGAATATCCCCGAATGTCAGAACTTTGTCGCACAGCTTGGAGCAGAGGTTCCAAGGACATGGCAAATAGCAATGGGGATAGTGGGCAACCCTGCCTCGTGCCATTGGAAATCGTAAAGGCAGTGGTTAGAGCCCCGTTTACTCGTACCGCGGCCTGTGGATTGTGGTATAGTGCTTGAATCCAAGTGAGGAGTCTTTGTCCAACTCCCATTTTACAAAGGGTTGCAAGCATATACCGCCATCTCACTCGATCGAATGCCTTTTCGGCGTCCGTAGAAAGGAGGAGAAGTGGTTGCCATGTCGTCCGTGCACTGTGTTGTATTGTGAATGCCCTCAGAGTACTGTCCCGTGCCTCCCGACCGGGTGTTTGGTCCATGTGAATGAGATCCGCTAGGACGGATCGGAGCCTAGTTGCTAAGGCTTTAGTGAATAATTTGGCATCCACATTCAGCAAGGATATTGGGCGGTAACTTCCACATACTTTTGGGTCTTTCCCAGGTTTTAGTAATGGAGAAAGTGTCCGGGCCCGGGGATTTACCTGCTTTGGTTGATTTCAGGGCCGTTGAGAGTTTCTCCCAAGACCACTTTACCCGTTTCAGAGATAGGAGTCTATGAATATGTGTTGGTGTGCATTGGTCTCTTTTCAGGTTGGCCTGAAGCCTACCCAGTGTCAAAGGCCACAGCGAAGGCAACAGCAAGTAAGCTTCTAAAGGAACTGGTATGTAGATACGGGGTACCTGAAGTAATTGAAAGTGACTGATATAGCCACTTCACTGGGGAAATTATGCAAGCCTTGGAAGTAAGCCAGGTAGTTCACACGTCCTACCATCTCCAGAGTAGTGGTAAGGTAGAAAGGGCTAATGGTACTTTGAAAAATAAAATAACTAAAGCGATGCAGAATTAGTTGGCGCTATATAAATACCAATAATAATAATAATAATAATAATAATAATAGTCAGAGAAACCCTGGACTAAGTGTTTGCCCTTGGCTTTATTCACTATGAGATTCACACCTCTCCAAAGAACAGGTTTATCCCCTTTTGAGGTTCTGTTTGGATGTGCACCCAAGACAGGTCTTTACTTCCCTCAAACACTTCAGATGCAACATAGCAACATGACTTTCTATGTCCAAGCCCTTCGCCGTAGGTTAGGTAGGATACATAAACAAGTGTTTGACTCTATTCCAGATCCAGAAAACAGTAACTCTACCCTTGAGACTGGGTGGTGGGAGGCATGTGGAAAAGCCTCAAACCCAGATTGATGGTATTTTCCAGGTTCTGTTGACTACCTTCCCCTCTGAGTAGCTAGAGCGAAAACCCACATGGATCCACGCAAGCCACTGTAAAACCATCTCCATATCATGATGCTGCCACACATATCCGTTTTGATACTATTGGTCACCAAGACTCAGGGTGGCCCATTTTCACAACCATATAACATTTGGATCTATATGGCTAATGCATTTAACATTTCCTCCTTTTGCTTAAGCCCAATGCTTACTGATGATATTGTATTTTCTTGTTTAATTGCTGTGCCTATCCCTATAAGTATTTTAAAACACATATTCCAGACCATACCAGTATATGCTTATTTTTGCAATTCAGTCCTAGTATTGGCATTAACATGATTACTGTGTCGACCCTCAATATTACTACAATTGAGGTGTGTTATAACATGACATGTGAACCAACTAATATCCCCAAATGCAGACAAATCACATTAATTTCTAGTATGGGTGAGAGTATGGGTGAGAGCTACACTAACCAAACCACCCTCCTATGTAAAAATAGGAATACAAAAGTGCCATCTTAACAACATTATGGACCTCGGGCCAAAGCAGTGCACTAGGACCCTACCTAAACAACCACTCACAGGAAATTAAACTTAATTTAAACATTAAATTATCGATAAAATTAAGCTTATATTTATTGGTACCTCCAAGAAATGCGATACAGTTATACAATGCAAACTCACAGACTGCTAAATACTGTTGGGTAATCTAAGGTTTTATATGTATGGAATATAGATTGAATAATATCTGATGATATTCACACACACATAGAGCCTTCAGGGACCCTGCAGTTCTTTGTTTTAAGCGGTGATTTAAACACTTATGAACGGCAGATGGCCAATAAACAGACTTTGCTTGAAATATATATAAATTTAATAATACACTATAAAATGCAAAGCAACAAAACAATACAATTATAATCAATTTGCTATATTATATATGAGTTTATGTCAACAAGTCAATTAGTTTACTTGACAAGCCTAAGAGTCAACATTACACTTTGTCTCATCTATAATCTTATCAGCAAAGGACAATAAAATCTATTACAAACTTCACAGTAATGCCAGTATACAGAATTAATCATATGACACCCCTTGCATTAATGATACAATTATCATTGATTAATTAGTGAAATATCAACTAACCCGGCCAAGTATACCCCATCAGTTTAACTACAGTACATTTATATAAGGTTTCTGATAGCCTTAGTATATATATATATATATATATATATATATATATATATATATATATTGAACTGATCTACTTCTAAAGAAGGAATCAAGAATGTTCCGACTTAGGAAGTTATATCTGACTCAGGCTGCAGGTAGAATGAGATATAACTGTTCTATCAATAGGGATCAGTTCACAATATAGACACATAGGGCATTCAATAGTCCTGTTTATTTAATATAAAGTAAAGAAAAACCTTTATACATTACCAAGAGTCTAGGATGAAGGAATTCAATTTGGGATTCTCCTCTCTGGGTGCTCTGGTCTGTAACTCAGTCTATTGCCCTCAGTCAGTCAATCTCCTCCTTTCTTAGCCCTCTGTTTTCTCCTTTGATCTTTTTTAAGATGATCTGATGATATTTTTCTCTCTTATTTTTCCCCCTTTTTAACCATTATTTCTCCCTTATCAGTTCCTGCCCCTTGTTTGTAAATGGGCAGTACCTGGGACTTAAATCTGACTTTTGATTGGTTATGGGCGTATCTTAATTTTAATTATTAATGTGGCTCTTAGGACTTTCATCGATAGATGGCACTATTTCCCTAGGTGTGAAGACCTGAATTAGATCATTGATGACCTGGTTAAATAAATGAATTGACCTTTAATTCACCTATACTGGGGATATTTCAAATAACGTTAAATATCTGTCTTTGGTTATGTATATTCTTTGAAACAGGGTTGGTTATATTAATCATAATGCAATATGTCTATACCCTATATCCATCTAACCTGTATGAATAACTGATTGACACTTTCATTTTTACAAAGATAAGTAGAATCTAATTATATTAGTATATCTATATTACCTTTTACCCCTAAATCAGTCAAGGATGCAGTTTTAGACATTACTGTAGCAATCACACATTTAGTTTACATTTGTATATCATGCATGATTCCAATAGATTCATTTAAGTTCTAATATCCTGAAAATATGGAAGCAGCCTCAGACTTTGGGTTCGTATGGCTGACACTCTGGATTGCCTGTGATGTTTATGCACAAACAATTGCATAGTTTGTATACCCCTTTGAAGCTCTGTGAGTATCTTGGATTGTAAAGTCCCATTGAGTAATAAACCATTGTTCTCGTTACCCTTGTACACCTACAGCTCACAAATTAAACTGTAGATAAGTATTCCTCCGGTTTACTTCTTAAGGTTACAAAATGCAAAGTTCCTTTGACCTGTGTTGAAACAGCCTTACGTAATGTCCAAGCCAGTCTACCAGCATTTATATTGTTTTCTTTTAATATTAAAAATTATGGGGCACCAAATAGCACAACAATACACACAAACAGACTGCTTAATACACACACAGAGAATACACACATGCCACTGAATACACAGAGACTGCTGAATACACACACACAGACGGCTGAATACATGTATGCATACTGCTGAACATAAACACACAGACAATGATGGATGCAGTGTGCATGAGGTGTGCAGTATGTGTGTGTGTGTGAGGGGTTCAGTGTGTGGTGCTGTGTGTATAAGGGGTGCTGTGTGTGTTAGAGGTGCGCTGTGTGTGTGAGGGGGGCTGTGTATGTGAGATGTTATGTAAGTGAGGTGCTGTGTGCGTGAGTGAGGTGCTGTGTTTGTGTGTAAGTGGGGTGCTGTGTGTGTGTGTGTACCTTTTTCTTATCTTTGGAGGATAGTGTGGGGGGAGTACTGTAGACTCATCTATAGGTCCTGTGGCTTCTCTTCACTCCTCCCTTGAGCAGCATGCGGCAATGCTCAGACCAATATGCCCAGGCAGGGACGTACCTGGAGCATTTGATGATCCAATTTTTAAATGTAAAAAATACCCACAAATAAATTAAAAAAATTAATTATTTAGCACTGAGCAGTGTTTGTGTGTTTGAATGTAAGCATGTTTTTTTGTATGAAGAGTGAATATAGGGGTGTGTTTGCATGTACTGTTGGCATTTGAATGCAGGCGTGCATTTTTGTGTAGTGTTTTTTTTAAATATGGTGGTGTGTTTTTATGTAGTGATGATATTTGGATGTAGGGGTGTATTTGTGTGTAGTGTAGGCGAAATGCTGAGATGTATGTGTGACAGATTCCCTTTCCCTGGATTATTGTGTCAGGATTACTGTTGATCCAGCACGCAGAAATACTATCACATCTAGGACTAAGGATAACGTATGGCCACACTTAACGTTTACAAGCATAGTCAAAATACTTTCTCGAGGTCAGGGATACAGAACGAGACACAAAGATGAGGGAAAGTCAAAAGTCAAGGATACCAGAAATCAGGGAAGTCAAACGAAGCCAAAGTCAAACACCAGAAATACTACAATCAGGAACAGTCTCTCAGATAACCAGCTAAGGGAAACCACGACAGGGCACTGATCAAAAGGTAATTTGGGTGTAAATAACCCTCCTAAGTCTGTACTTGGTTGTATGTGGCCTCTGACCCCAAAATGTTCGTGCACGTCTATGACGTGACGTCGCACGCACGTAAGCGCCATCTTTGATATGGGCAAAGGCCATTTCCCTATTAAAAGTGGAACTGCATCGGCCGATGTCTCTTGTAACGCCGCACAAGCTGTGGACCCGGATGAAAGGAGGTCGGGCTTTGATCTGTTGCGGGTAAGATAAATATCTGTTATTTCGGTCAGCGTGACTGCTGGGTTTCCGTGCGGCCATACCAACAGAAACCCGTTGTCGTTATACGAACACCAACGAACAGGTTGAATAATTTGGTTCATATACTGAATGGACTGACCACCCATAATATTCATGTGCCGCTCATCAACCTGCTTGACCTCTTTTCACACTTTTGAAAACCACAATTACCAACATTCTAAGTGGTCGGCTGGGTGGCTGTCATTCGTATGGACGAACACATGGCGGCGGCCATCTTAATTTCACGAACGCATCCAGGGATGCTTGGTCATCAAGTGTATGAAACTAAAATCAGCCACTCAATGGCGCGAACACCCCCAGGACTTCAAGACCAAAGTATGTTCAGTTTAATTCATATCACTGGAACAGGGTTCGGTAGAAACAACCCAAACGAGGGACACACGACCAACTCTCATACGAATAGATATTTTTGGTATTTTATTATGTTTTGTACTCCCCAAAGAGACCAACTGCACAGCCTGAATCTATGGAACTCTTTTGGGCAGGCGCCTCGTGTGCAGTCAGTCTAAACTATACCCCGGTGGCGTTTCGGTTAGGTTTGTGGGATCTGAGTGTTTTTCAAATATATTGTGCGCCCAGATCCAAGCTATCCAGGGATATAGAACTTGATATAGAACTTAATTGTTAAGTGTCTATTTTGGGGTGTATTTGATCTGTATATCCTGGACCTGAGAAGTAATGTAATTATGTTATGTACTTTGTAACAGTCTACTCTCAGGTCCAGCGGGGAATATGTAAAAGGGAACCCCTTGCATGGGGATTCACATAAAAGGCTGTGTGTGGTCCCATTAAAACCAGTTCAGCTTCACCCTCAACACAGAGCCTTGTCTCATGATTGTAGGGAACCGCTATGCCTGCTTCATTACCACTTGGATTACTGCTTGGGAATACTTCAGCATTACTCACACTAGGGGGAAAGGACATCTCTGGTGGCGGAGACTCCTCTTCTCTCAGGATGGGCACCACATAATGCACATATACTCAAATATACACACACTGGCACACATGCAGATACATAGACACACATATGCACATGCTGGCTCACACAGATACACAGGTATACACATGCAATTACATAGAAACACAGTCATACACAGACAAACACTGACACACATACAGATAGACACATAGATACAGACAAACACTGACACACATACAGATAGACACACAGATACAAACACACACTGACACACATATACAGGGACACATAGGCACACACATACAGATACACACATACAGATACACTGACTCACAGATACAAACACATAGGTATAAGTGTGTGTGTTTATTGTATGCAGTGTGTTTTTGTGTAGTGTATGCAGTGTGTAGTGTATGCAGTATGTGTATAGTGTGTATACAGTGTGCAGTGTATGCAGTATGTGTGTATTGTTTGTTTGTGTCCCCCTTTACCTGTGTCCAGGGAGGGGGACACACTTAATTCCCTGGTGGTCCAGGAGTCTCCACATTCACTTTACGTTTAGCACCAGCATGTCCTCTGTTCTCATGATCCGACTGAGCGTTTCTGCGGGTTGCCATAGCAAGGCACGGCAACGCTCTCGTGAATCGCGGGAACAGAGGATATGCTGCTGCTGAATGTGGAGACTCCTGCAAAAGGCCCTAGTGAGTGGCAACTGGGGTGGACCCATGCTTGTAGGGCCCACGTCAACTGCTCAGCGTGCCCATGCAGAAAGATGGCCCTACTCTAAACCAGTTGACAATGTGATGATATGTAACATTATCTTACAGCCTAGCCATACTAAACATGCCCTCCTCCTTTAGGGATGGCTTTTTCTGGTGGTAACACTACTTTTTCTTATATATCTGGTAAAATCACAGGTGGTCTGTGCCCTCACTAGAATGACCATGACATTGATTAGCTTTGACCTTATTAAGGATAAGACAACAGACCCTAAAGTAAGGCGACATAGGAAAACACCACTAAACCCTCAGTGATTCATTGTTGTTACATTGTTGTTACATTTGATTTTTTAAATATGTTTTCTCCTGAGGAAGTCTACGTTGTAAGTAGACGAAACGTGTTGAGCTGTATTATTGCTGCTTGCTATTTCTGTTTTCTACCTCACCTTTATACCATCTGGGACAGAGGGATACAGAGATTTACTGATGAGCGTTTTCATTTTTTATTTCTTGTAAGTGAATTCAATTAAAGTGTGTAATTTTACATTTTAAGCATTGCTGTACTATGTTTAGTTTTTTTCTTTTGGCATGCATCCCTGGATGTTGAGAATCTCTACAGCTGAATACTTAGAGACATTGATGGGCTTGAAAAATCCGTACATCTTGTGAGTGCATTACTATCATTAGGGGCTCATTTCTTGTTGTATGGTGTTGCCCTATGAATTTTTCTTTACCTCTGTTTCTCTAGGTGTATCTTGTATTTTATATCTGTATTTGAGGATTTTGAGGAATCCTTTGTTACGACCTAATAACATAAGGGTAGTAATTACCTTTATTTTAATATATATTTCTGCACCTGGGTGGTCTATAGACATATATTAAACCCTCAGTGTATCTCAGACCTCACATTACTATCCAATGCTGAGGTCATTGCTTTAGGTGCTTCCCTGTTGGGAGTTCCTGGCCTGGCAGTTTATAATGAACATGTAATTAATTCAGTTGTTTGTGCCATGGCAAAAGGCCTTAATACTACCTCTCAGGCTATTGAGTAACTGCTATTGGATGTACAGAGTAACAGACATTACAGATTTCAAAATACTGCCATAGATTCACTCTTGCTAAAACACGAGCATGGTTGTGAGGCATTTGAGGGAATGTGCTGTTTTAGCTTGTCTGACCATGCTAAACCCATACATCGACACATTGCTGACTTAAGAAAGATAGCACCTGACCTAACCCAAGACTCAGGATTCTTTGAGGAACGGGATTGGATCTTTGGGTTGGGTACCTGGTTGGGTCTATTGGGTAGTAAAATATTGAGCGGTGCTATTATGATTATTTTTATTCTATGCTGTAGTTTCTTGTTTAAGATGCTTTGTTAGTATGATATTCGAATTACGGCAACATAATAAGAGGGTGTTTATTCAGAGTAAGAGAGGAAAAAAACCTGTTAAAAATACTCAGTAATTTTATGATTGTCTACACGATTGTAAGCACTTATAATAACAATTATATGGGAATAAGATATTCTTATATTTTTATGACTCCCCATTACATATTAGATATATACAAATTTTAACAATTCTCGCACCAAAAGGCAGTTTACCCCTGACGTAGGTCCTTTAAACTTAGTAGCTTGCCCCTAGACCTCATTCAGTCAAGTGAATAAGGTCAAACTTATAACCTCTATTTAGAGGTATAGATTGTGGGATGTCTGTCTTGAGGCTCAGGAAGACATTCACATATGTGGTCTTTGTTTATATGTTTGTCGGGTGTTTTTGGCTGCCAGCACAGGATGGGAAATGGGTTAGACTTTTTCTTTTTTGATTATGGTTAAATTCTTGAATGTGAGATGTACAGGGACTTCACTCTAATTTTAAAGGACAAATGGTGCTAAAAACAATGAAGAAAGAGGCTATAGATATATTAATGGTTCAAGAAATCCATTGGAGAGCAAAAGATGAACAAAAATGGTGAACTAATAAATGTAGACATGCATGTTCAGCATCTTTGCCAGAAAATAAAAAGCAAGGAATAGCCATTATAATGGCAAATACTCTACATATAAATATTCAATATCAGAGCAAAGATACAGAAGGTGACTATATAATGTTAGTGTGTGAGATAAACACAGTTATTTACCTTAGTGAATACATATATTTACCAAATGTGTACCCACTACGCTTTTTTCAAAAAGATTATTGAAGAAATGAAACAGGTTAGATTGGGGAAGCTTTTAATCACAGGTGACCTAAATTGTGTCCCTGTCTACCATTTAGATAACAAAACAAATACTTCTAACATGATAGATAAAAATTCTATTAAACAATCAAAATAATTAAATGTATTATTGAAGGGAATCTGGCCGATATCTGGAGCGTTTACCACACAAATGAAAAAGACTATACACATTTTTCAAAAGTTCATTTATCTTTTTCTCGAATTTATCTTTTTTGGGGTGATATATCCGTTACTAGTAATGGTAAAAAAAATCTATATAAAAGATAGTGTGGTCAGACCATAGTCTAGTAATCTTTGAATTAAATGATACTCTAAAATCAACATCTAGAACCACATGGCGTATAGACGACTATATTCTCAAATCTATTAAATCAAGAATATATACGTAATATAATTACATTCTATTTTAAAGAGAATTCCACAGAACAGATACCACACACCACAGTTTGGTGTGCATTAAAACCAGTTATTAGATGGCATTTTATTAAGCGTAAATCTATTCTTGTCAAAGCAAGAGGTGCTTCATTATTGGAGCTATATATGCAATTTTATAATCGCTCTCACAAAATTTAAAGTTACTTTTCTACTGTAACGCAAAAGAATCTTGAAGAAATCTCAGATATAATTAAACAGCTAGAATTAGAAATAACTATTACAATTTTGGATTGCCTTAAAATGAAATTTTATCACAAAGGCAATAGAGCAGACAAAACTCTAACAAACAAATTGTGAAAAACATTAAAGGAAAGAATATCAATACAAGTTAAAGATCAAGTATATATGACCCAGAAAGATATAGCAAATGCATTTGTTGAATTTTATAAACAATTCTATAAGATTTCTTAAAGAAGACATTAATAATTATTTGAAAAATCTAAGTCCCTCTCCAATTCTAATTGAAGAAATTAATAAAATCAACCAATAAAAATAGCTGAGGTAGAATGGGCAATTGAAAAATTAGCACAGAATAAGTCACCAGGTCCTGACGGTTTCAGCAATTTATTTTATTGCTTATACAAAAATATGGGATATTATTGCGGGATATTATTCAAAAATGCGGGATATTATTCACCAGGATCAGATTGGCTGTGTTACGGGCAGGTCATCCTGCAATAATATTAGACGAATAATCAATATTTTAGATTTGGCTGAGCTGGCATGTACTCTCCTCCTTACCCTGTCGTTAGACGCAGAAAAAGCGTTCAACAGGGTTGGATGGTAGTACATGTTCGCTACATTACAACACTATGACTTGAGTGATTGGATGCTCAGAGCAATAAAATCCCTATATACAGTTCTAACAGCCAGGGTGGTGGGCATGAACCTATGTTCAGAGTGGTTTCATTTAAAAAAAATGGAACAAGACAAGGCTGCCCACTATCCCCCATCTTGTTGATAGAACCACTTGCTATAAGAATAAGAGAATTAAGAAATAAGGGGGTATCCAATCAAAAATCAACAGTTATAAAAGTTATGCTTGTATGCAGACAATGTTTTTATTAATTTTTTAATGGATCCAAATGAATTGTTGAAGCACCTGTTGGAAGAATTCGACAGATTTAGCTAAATCTTAGGGTATAACCGTAATATGAGTAAAATTATCACTCAACTTTTTAATGTAGATAAAAAAGAACGGGAGCAAATTTATAACTGTTACAGCTTTGATTTTTCAAAAAACACTCACTTATTTAGGTATAATTATTCCAATTGATATATATATATTAAAAAAAAAAAGTTTAATGTAACTTTTTGGATAACTTTAAAACTATGAATTTACTATTAAAAGAATGGAGAAATAAGGAAATATCATGGTACGGTAGAATTAATATTATACAGGTGTATGTTTTACCCAAGTGGGTTTATTTGTTCAGAATGATACTACTCAGTTTTCCAACTCCATGGCTACAATTTATTCAACATAGCTTTAGGAATTTTGTTTGGAAGGGAAAAATACCACGTATCAGTCAAAAAAACAATAAAATGGGTGGTTTAGATTTCCCTATGGTTCAACAATATCATGACGCAGTGACTCTGTATCATGTCAATAAAATTGTTAATCCAGCCTTCAATAATGAGGACTGGTACCTGTTGGAAATGATAAATGCGCATTGTAAAGATCTATCTACTCTATCATGGAACTTAGAGAAAAATAAAAATATATAAACAAGTAAAACTGGCTGTATGGTACATAATCAAATATTACCATTGTGGATTAATTTAAGAAACAAAGCTAACCTAACAAAATTCAGAAATTCCTAAATATCCAAGAAATTGAAAATAATATAGAAAATTTAAAGCTAGAAAATTGGAGGAGAGCAGGAATAGTTGATCAAATGATATTACTAAAATACTATTCAGAGTTTTTTTGCAGAGCTACAACCTACCTATGATCTGCCTCCATGGGAGGCATTTAACTATATTAGAGTGAAAAGTTTTCTGAACAAGTATGCCCTGACGGAAAATAACAAAGTAGTAATGATGTTGGAAAAAAAAGAAAAAGTTGGCCGAACGTGTAAAAATAATTAAAATATTGAATAAAAAGTAGAAAAAAAGTAATATTACTGTCACGTGCGTGGGCTATAGGCCCAGCCGACACAGTGGGGAGAGTTGAAGTGACAGGGTTAATGACACCAGACCCCTGGTTACCTGTTGCTAGTCCCAGCAACCACTCAATTAACCCCTGCAATCCCTTCTACACTAACCCCCTAGTACACACTTTACTGCCACCACCAAGACTTTTAAACCCGGGCATCTTAGGTTACCCCACACACAGGAGAATTATAGTATCACAGTTCTACTTTTACTGATCAAACACATATAATTAACCCTTTTTGGTAACGTCTTTACCTGAGCTTTTTTAATCTGACAAAAAAAGATTCACAGTGCTGAGTACAAAATACAGAACTAAATGACATACAGATAACAAATTGCAAAACAGTACATAAAATAAAATAGGAGAAAACACAAGAAATTCCTTACATGTAGTTACCCCATATATAATTCTTGTGGGAGTCTTAGATGGTATAGGTCTCCTAGAAGTTGCTGACAAAAGAAAAATGAATAACTGACCTGGATAGTCCGGCACCCTCATTATATATCAAACTTAGTTGTTTCTCAGTGGGCAGACCTCGGGGGGGGAGTGGGGGGGGAGATCAGAGGTGGTTGGCCTGGCAGTTTATTGCTCACTCTATGCAATTCCTTGTGTCCAGCTCTGGTGATGGCTATCTAGATGTTTTATGGTCTAAGCCTGGTGCCAGATCAAAGACCACAATAAACGTCATCCCAAGGTTTACAAAAAAACTACTTTCAACATATCTCAACACACATCAAACACCAACTCATGCTTTTGGCATGACAATTACTAAATGGGTTATTGATTTGCACTAGCCTCTGGATGAGCAGTCATGGAATTCAGCATTTACTAGTTTCTCCAAGAATACCCATGATATCTCATTAATAGAAACACATTTCAAGTTGTAACAAACCACCTCTTTTACAGGTAGGATTTTGTCACGGATCTTATGGTAACCACAACCTTCTAGGGTAATCAAAGTCCAGGACACATTCAGCTCAGTTTTTCTGATTTATTTGGTGCAAAATATACAGGTGCTCCAAAATAAAATAAACAAAACAAAATTCCTTGCTCTTGTTTGAGCACTTACTAAACAGAATAATTACTATCTGGAATTGGGTGGTTTTCCCAATTGACAATTGACAATAACATGCTATAGCTGCAAAACACACCATTCCTCTGGCTCTTTCTCCCTCGCTCTGCAGCAGCCTGATCCCTTCTTTTAAAAGCCTGCCTGCTAATTGACCAGCTACAGGTGAGTATCAATTAGTTCACATACAAGTCTTGGTCTGGCTGTTATATAGCAACTAGTGCTATTGGAGCACTGGTCCACCCTGCTCTCCAAATGCTCCGCCTCAGGGACCCTTACCATGGTTTGCAGAGTACCAACAATGTATCTTGCAAACCTAAAATCTCTCCCTGGGGCATTTAATTGAGAAACCGCAGGCTGCCGTTTAGTAAATCAGGCCTAATGTATCTTCCCTCAACAACCATTCCACATTTTCTCTCACAAAGTGTATTAACAGATGGTACTTTGTTCCAACTAGGATGGCAGAAATGCTTCCAGAAAGTAATAACAAATGCTGGAGATGCGAGGAAAAAATTGTCTCTTATATGCATATTTTTGGGCATTGCAAAAAAACTATGTTATGGTCAAGGGCTTTTGAGTTTCTTAAAAAAGCATTAAAGACAAATATTAAATTCACTCCAAATATCGCTTTATTGAATATAAATCTGTCCGAATGCTCGAAAGTGCAAGCCTATTTAATAACCCATACCTGTGCAAAGTTGAAGCAGAATCATGCTTTTTCAAAGCCAGCATTTGTTAATCAACTGCTATGGCAGGTTAAGAAGGAAAATAGTATAATTTGGTTTATGGGGGCGGTGGAAAAAAACAATAGCATATCAAAACTTTAGAATTAGCACAAAAAATACTGTAGTCCCTTTTTTACATTTTTTTTTATTTTTTATAAAAACATAATGAAGTTGAATGAATCCTTGTATCTGGCTGGCAGCCAATTAGTTTTAGAGGATATGTTTTAAGTACAGAAGTTTGTTTGGGCTTCCTTTTAGGAGTAATGGCATGCTCCTGTGGTTACTGATGTATGTTGGTATGTTTTTTTTTGTTGTGGCTTATGCTCCTGCAAAGGAAATTAATAAAGATTATTGAAGAAAAAAAGATGCTTTGTTTCTGAAATCACTAAGAATACTAGAAAACCTGTTTGATTTTGCTGATACTTTCATGATATCTTCCTTCACATACCATCATCATACCAGATATATTTTCCCTGTTTCCTGCCTTCTAAAAGGTTTTGTTATGTTCATGGACTGAGGCAATCCATGGGAACCGTGGTGAAGATCTAACTAAAGTCCAACAGCCTCGAGTAGCATAGCTGGAAATACCCTGGATAACTTCCTCAGCCTTTGAACAAAAAGAGGGGAGTTGTGAAGGACTATTTACTGAAACATATTTTTATGATGATCACTGTATATAGTTTTAGAACTTGTAGCTACACTGCAATTCATTACTCGTGGAATGTACTTTTAACATACTATTTGTGGAATTGTTATGTACCAAGTGTCTTGTGTTTAAGAACACTCTGACCACAACGCCCCATGCTCTCGATCACCAGTTATTAATTACATAGACACTTTTCTGTTTTTGCATTAAAACCTTTGCTCTACCATTAAACTGTAGAAATCAACTTACACTGACAACCTGTGTCTGAGTGTCTGATTTCCTGAGCGCTCGATTTTCTCTAATCTGGAAACCTTGAAGTATATTATACACTTAGTCATATTTTTGTACATATTTTATATATATTTTGATTTCTGTAGATACATTCTTATATTTTTATGTTTTTTTTTCCATTTATTTTTTATGTTCTCTTGTCTATTTACTTTATATAATGTCAGGCAGCCTCTGAATTCAGTGTCTTGCTTTCTCTTTTTATACACCATATACCATAAGACTCATTGTCTTATAGAGAATCTTATTATGTACATAGATAACTGTAACTATCTGTCTTTAACAAGAAACAGTTTATATTTGTTTCCATCTCTATAACTGGAATTTGTGAATCCCTTGTCATGCTTACTGGTATCCATTATATCAGTTCTATGACTACATGGCTAGCAATAAATAGATATAGCTTGGATATCTTAAATCACTATCAGTTCCAGTATATATATTCATTTTTAGATTGTAACTTTTTTAGATTTTTAGATTTTAAGCAGATTTTAACTTTTCTAGTTGAGAAAAAAAGTTTAGCAATTTGTGAGTTCTGGTCTACAGATGTATACAGGTACTATGCTGTGTTTAGGCTTATGGTAAAAGAATACACTACAATGCAAGTCCCTCCCTTACACATGTTTTTGTTGGACCATCACAATCAAGAAAAAACATGACTTTTGTTTGCACATGCACTTCATTTTTTACTCTCAGATTTTGAGTTATAGTGTCAATTTCTGTAAACTCTTGAAACGGGGTCAGCATCCTATAGCACATGTGCCATGCATGGCCCTCATGGTGCCTTTGCACAGCATTTAAGGCTGGCAGAGCCAAGCAGGCTCTGGCCTATTAGAAATCCTAGTAAAGACATCAGATATCTGCTAATGCAAACTGAGCAGTGATTGTAGGTAGTGAGGGACAATCCTCAATCTACACATTGCAGCACTTAAAGGAAGTGATCTCAGATCACTTCATCCCAGCACTTGTGAGTGGGAATCCGCCCTGAAGTACAGCAGCCCACAAGCAGCTATCGCAGCTCCTGCCCTTGACCTATATCTGACATGCCCCGTCTCCACTTAATCCCAGGGAAGCATCCACTTTGCTCGATATAAAACTAGCTGCAGAAGATGCCACCCGATACAAGAAATCCAAACAGCCCACACAGACACACGCACAGTCACCACAACACCACTGCACCACTGACAATCCACATACATGCACATAACCCCACAATCAATACCCCAAGCAACCCATATACACAAACATATGATGCTACAAAGCAACTGCAGCATAAATAACACAAGGTGAATGCGGCAACATACACACCTCAATTAAAAAAATAGGATTGACATACGAAGGGACTTCAAAATCTTGTTTTGTTTTTACTATAGTACTAAAACGTTGCCTACCCCTGCTCTAGAGACTACAGCATGCTCAAACCCCAGAGGGTCAGTTGACGCCACCACTAATGGCACAAAAAAAATCAAAAATAAATAGCACAGGCTATGCATATTCTAATGTTTGGTCTAAGCACAACTAAACACATTGGTTCAGTTGTGTTTAGACAATTTGCTTGCTTGCTTTATATATTGAATTGCAACCATATGATATTTATTTCTCACTATCTGTTAGTTACCATGACTACGACTTTGATCTTTATAGATGAGTAGAACTGTATTCTGCTGTGTACATCATATCTCTAAAGAAGAATTTAGAAACAGTATACATGTTATTTACAACTGCAGTTGGTATATCATTGTTAAAGATTCACAATTTAAGAGTAAAATGGTTTAACAAAATAAAATGCATACATGTTCCTATTTTTTGAAAGATACAACATAAAATTGTAAGCTCAGGATAATGAAAAAAAATCCTTCCAACCAAAATTAAAAATTAGAACTGTATACTTAGTAGTTAATCGCAACTTATCCATGTGGTTTGATGAAGATCTGGGTTTGACTAGACTCTCCAATAGCAATTCACACCAGTAGTTGGACACCCATGCAAAGATTGGGGAAAGACTCCACGATTTAAGGCATAAAATAGCAGTGTTTATTGCAAAATTACAAAATAAACACAAATAAACTGACATGGCAACCTGGGTGAGCCAACCACCATACCACCACAAGAAAAGAGCTGCCTAACACATAGCACAATATTAGGGTACTTGCTCATACACTAATACGCTTTCAGAAAAGTTTCACGAGTCACAGAATGAATGCTGTAATACAAGCCATGAATTGTGTCTTCTAGTAGTCAAACTGTGTCATACTTGGAGTGAGCCAACCAAATGCCTGCACGGTCAAAATGACATCCACTAAGTGGGTCTTCACTGTAAAAACATTCAACTTAATGCGAGCAATGGAAATCTTGCTAAATAAGTTTTAAACAGGTTAATCTACATAAAATAAACAATACTCACAAACCACAGAATATAATAGGAAATATAAAAAATGTTTGAAAAGAAATTATAAACAAAAATAACATTATCAGTAAGCTGCTAGCCTCAGTAACATGGGTTACTCACTAACAGAAGAGAGGAGTTCTATCTACAAAGCATGGCAATTAAATTCCCATCCTCCTACACACTGCCTACATGTTTCATGTAGTCGTTCATTTTTCAGACTGTCAAACATAATATTTTTCAGGTTAGGCTCCCTGTGATTGATTGATGAGCCCATGAAGACTTGATAGGGCCACATTTCCCTTCAGCTCATTAGACATTATGAGCTTATTAATGTGCAGGGGAGTACCATCTCTCTTTATCAGTCCACCAGCTTGATACAATAATCAGATCTGTGAGACTAAAGCCAATATCAATTATCATATTTTAAAGCAAATCGGAAAAGATTTTAAATGACCACAGTTCTAACAATACTTTTCATATTTTCTGATCCTTTGCATATAAATAGTTTAATGAATGCATTAAAAAGTCAGTTAAACATATATATATATATATATATATATATATATATATATTTATTTATATATACAGGGAGTGCAGAATTATTAGGCAAATGAGTATTTTGACCACATCATCCTCTTTATGCATGTTGTCTTACTCCAAGCTGTATAGGCTCGAAAGCCTACTACCAATTAAGCATATTAGGTGATGTGCATCTCTGTAATGAGAAGGGGTGTGGTCTAATGACATCAACACCCTATATCAGGTGTGCATAATTATTAGGCAACTTCCTTTCCTTTGGCAAAATGGGTCAAAAGAAGGACTTGACAGGCTCAGAAAAGTCAAAAATAGTGAGATATCTTGCAGAGGGATGCAGCACTCTTAAAATTGCAAAGCTTCTGAAGCGTGATCATCGAACAATCAAGCGTTTCATTCAAAATAGTCAACAGGGTCGCAAGAAGCGTGTGGAAAAACCAAGGCGCAAAATAACTGCCCATGAACTGAGAAAAGTCAAGCGTGCAGCTGCCACGATGCCACTTGCCACCAGTTTGGCCATATTTCAGAGCTGCAACATCACTGGAGTGCCCAAAAGCACAAGGTGTGCAATACTCAGAGACATGGCCAAGGTAAGAAAGGCTGAAAGACGACCACCACTGAACAAGACACACAAGCTGAAACGTCAAGACTGGGCCAAGAAATATCTCAAGACTGATTTTTCTAAGGTTTTATGGACTGATGAAATGAGAGTGAGTCTTGATGGGCCAGATGGATGGGCCCGTGGCTGGATTGGTAAAGGGCAGAGAGCTCCAGTCCGACTCAGACGCCAGCAAGGTGGAGGTGGAGTACTGGTTTGGGCTGGTATCATCAAAGATGAGCTTGTGGGGCCTTTTCGGGTTGAGGATGGAGTCAAGCTCAACTCCCAGTCCTACTGCCAGTTCCTGGAAGACACCTTCTTCAAGCAGTGGTACAGGAAGAAGTCTGCATCCTTCAAGAAAAACATGATTTTCATGCAGGACAATGCTCCATCACACGCGTCCAAGTACTCCACAGCGTGGCTGGCAAGAAAGGGTATAAAAGAAGAAAATCTAATGACATGGCCTCCTTGTTCACCTGATCTGAACCCCATTGAGAACCTGTGGTCCATCATCAAATGTGAGATTTACAAGGAGGGAAAACAGTACACCTCTCTGAACAGTGTCTGGGAGGCTGTGGTTGCTGCTGCACGCAATGTTGATGGTGAACAGATCAAAACACTGACAGAATCCATGGATGGCAGGCTTTTGAGTGTCCTTGCAAAGAAAGGTGGCTATACTGGTCACTGATTTGTTTTTGTTTTGTTTTTGAATGTCAGAAATGTATATTTGTGAATGTTGAGATGTTATATTGGTTTCACTGGTAATAATAAATAATTGAAATGGGTATATATTTGTTTTTTGTTAAGTTGCCTAATAATTATGCACAGTAATAGTCACCTGCACACACAGATATCCCCCTAACATAGCTATAACTAAAAACAAACTAAAAACTACTTCCAAAAATATTCAGCTTTGATATTAATGAGTTTTTTGGGTTCATTGAGAACATGGTTGTTGTTCAATAATAAAATTAATCCTCAAAAATACAACTTGCCTAATAATTCTGCGCTCCCTGTATATATATATATATATATATATATATATTTATGTAGATCCATCTATATGCAGATAACTGGAATAAATAATGAAAAGTAATTCTCTCTAGTCTGCATATTAAAAAGACAACAGATGTGAAATAACTACTTAAAGGACCACTATAGCGCCAGGAAAACATACTCGTTTTCCTGGCACTATAGTGCCCTGAGGGTGCCCCCACCCTCAGGGTCCCCCTCCCGCCGGGCTCTGGAGAGAGGAAGGGGTTAAACACTTACCTTTCTCCAGCGCCGGGAGCGGGGAGCTGTACTCCTCCTCTCCTCCTTCTCGATATCAAATGAGCTGCAGAGGCAGATTCAGCGGAAAGACAGGCAATTTACAATGCTTGCTGGTGCTCACTGTATTTTCACAGTGAGAAGCACGCAAGCGCCTCTAGCGGCTGTCAATGAGACAGCCACTAGAGGCTCTGGAGGCTGGATTAACCCTCAGTATAAACATAGCAGTTTCTCTGAAACTGCTATGTTTATAAAAAAAAAGGATTAATCCTAGAGGTACCTGGCACCCAGACCACTTCATTAAGCTGAAGTGGTCTGGGTGCCTAGAGTGGTCCTTTAATTCTAGATATACACTTCTTGTACATTGATACTAATTAATTGCACTTACAAAGCATGGTTTAAAAGCTGAAAAGGGAAGACATAACAGCTAAAACCATCCATTGTCCATTTAATTTATTTTAGAATTCACCCATATAGCATTTCAGAGTTGAATAACTGTGATAGCCCAAAATTTGGATGAATGCACAAGTCTACCAATCGTTGCTATGCAGTCTAGGGAAATCTTCCAGACTAGCAAGCCAAAGCAACATTCCAGCCACTTGTTGCTAGAGTGTTACAATTTTACAGAACTCTCACGATGATGCTCGAGTCCCAGAAAATCCTTAACAAAGTGATAAGAGGAAGCAGAATAGTAACAGATCAGGTGAAGGGAACATATCAAAGAAGGTCTAGGGCGTCATAATATAAAAATGTATGTAGGTGTATGTAGGTGTATGTTAGGTGCAGCTACAGAAGACCTAACATAGGGAAATTAGCAGACATGGTGCAAAAGCCTACTCAAAAATTTATTCTGTCTCTCACATGGCTTCTGGATAACCTATTAAGCAGCACCTCCACTAGGGTTTCCTATATTGTTTATCTATTTCTATCAAAAGTTAATCCAGACGTGGACCCCTTGCTCATGGTGCCTAGAGGGATATTGGCTATACCTTAATGACAATGCCTAACAGGTTGCAACGATCGTCTGTGGTTGCTGTATCTCTAGTGCCGAGAGAGCCGGCATGCATTTTGGGTCTGTTCCACCCTTTTGGGTGTAATCAGTCTAATACGCAAATGGCTCTGGTTCTTTTTGTAATGGCACAAGATGAGTTAAAACCAGTTTGAGATCTGAGCTGGGACCCACCGAAGGGCAAGCTATTTGAGCTGTTGTCCAATCTCAGTATTCTCTTGAACCTTGTTTTTTGCTCTCCCTAAGTTTAAAGAGTAATCCAGATGTGAACCCCTTCTTCACGGTGCCTAGAGTGATATTGGTTATACCTCACTGACGATGCGTAGCAATGCTGAAACGATAGTCTGGGATTGCTGTATCTATCAGATACAGCCATACTGATATATAGTCACAAACACTGGCCAAAGTTAGCGTTTTTTGCATTTTTAACACACAAACAAATATAAATGCTAACTTTGGCTAGAGTTTATGACTAGTTGGCTACTAAAAAAGACTGGACATACCCTATATTGGATACCCTGGGTTGTCTACTTTAAAAAATAAGTACATGTGAGGTGTGATTTGGGGATTTATGACAGATAACAGTGTTACAATGTCACTATTGATAAATTTAAAATATATATATATTGAAACAGCAATTTCCTACTTGCATATATAGGCCTATAACTTGCAAAAAAAAAGCAATAAAGCATGTAAACACTGGGTGTTTTTAAACTCGGGACAAAATTTTGAATCCATTTAGCAGTTTTTTTCATTAGCTTTTGTAGATAAGTAAACGATTTTTCAAGTAAAAGTTCAAAAACATGTTTTTTTTTTTAAATTTTTCACCATATTTTATTATTGTTTTTTAAATAATATATATGACATGATACAAATAATGGTATGTAAAGAAAGCCCTTCTTGTCCTGAAAAAAACAATATGTAACTTGTATGGGAACAGTAAATGTGAGAGAGGAAAATTACAGCTAAACACAAACACCACAAAAGTGTCAAAACTGCTCTGGTCCTTAACGTACATCGCAAAAACAGGCCGGTCCTTAAGGGGTTAATAGAGTGGCAAAACTATAAACATTGCAAAGTATCCTCTCAAGACCAATCCACAGATCCAGTAATGTTTTGCAACAAAGACTCAAGCCAAAAATGCAGACAAAGCCACTGCAATTCTAACAGAAACAGAAGAAATACCAGCAAGTGACAACAACCAATTAACCTAGCAAACAATGGTTGAAACGAAAACCAGGTTGTGAGGTATTAATCACATGATCTACGACATCATCTGACTGTTTGTTTTTTTAAGGCTATTTAAACAGGACAGGTCAATTGTTGCTGCAACACTTTGAGAAGGCCAATTCTGGTGAAATGTATTAGTTAGTTATACCTCTCAATCGCACACATCTGGTGCTGATCTTAAGCTCAAGAAATTTGTAAATTACTCTGTTTATTTAATTCACCAATTTAACCCATTAAGGACACATGACATGTGTGACATGTCATGATTCCCTTTTATTCCAGAAGTTTGGTACTTAATGGGTTAAATATATACTGCACTATATTCAGTTTTTACGATCTTATTTTTTATATCATCTTAACACTACATGGATTTGAGGACACTTTGAAGGCACTGCTTCCCTGCACCACCTTTTTTATAGTAGTTATTCACTGCCAGAAAAGAAGAGACTCTTGCTTGGGAAGTACAAGCTGCCACACTCATACCAAAAAGCACCAGAAATCCCCCTGTTTTACTTTAGTAAATAAGTAGTGATTTTATTCAGGCACAGTGAGCGTTACAACAAATCCCAGATATAGTTTCAAGCAAATAATACTGTATAGATAAAGTGAGTTCACCCCATGGAGAGCCATTGAGCAGCAGTGATAAGCACAAGGTGTCAAGCGCTGGCCTAGATGCTGTATTCAGCCGCTTCTTTAAGATAATAAAGTGGAAGATGGTCGCTCACAGTATAGGGTAGTGTGATAACACAAGAAGGTAGAAAGGGGAGGGGGTGGAGCTAACCTCAGAGCTTGATGTCCACGTTCTGAATCAGCTCCAACCACAACAGTAGCAAATCTGCAGACATCGAGCATCAAACTTAAAATGGGACACCCTAAATGCTCCCTGTCTTCTCAGCACACCTCAGGCAAGCACCCGACCGGAAAATCAGACTCTCTCACAAAGTTTTTCCACAATTTTTTCCAGGATTTATTGTCTTGCCTTCTAAAAATTGACTCTTCATCCATCTAGTAAATGATCCCAGCCTTTCACCTCCCTTCACCTTGACCCTGCTTACACAAGATTCTAGGGGACTCCTTGTTTAGATCAAATCTACAAATGTCGCACCATTACTACTACTATGACTTGTATCATACCAGAGCAAAGAGGACTGCCCTGACTTCATAAACTGGGACCTCTTTATGTCTGCACTAAATGGCCAGAAGTGACACTCATTGATTATCCTCTCGCTGTACTTTCACCCTCTTCAATTTGGAAACTCGTCCATTGCATACGCTACCCAGATGCTCATCGAGATACTCCTATCAAGGGACAGTAAGAATTTTATTTTCCAAGCTCTTTCACAAATACGTTATTATCTCCATACAAAGAAACTTTGCCCACTATGCTCTTTCACACACTCTGTGGATTCCTATATGCAGCGGTTGGATGGTGTTCATACCACGGCTTCTCCAGTCTAGGAGACCGAAACCGCTAACTCCCACCAGCCACCCCTCCTGCCTTAAGCTACCCCCCCCCCATACATCCTCCAACTCCATTCTAATGTAAAATACACCTTGGTCACAATGGTCACTTTTGCAGTGACATTGTCACTCCCCACTGAAACCTTTCATTCACCTATTGAGCAGCACCTCATGATGGTCACTGTCAGTATAGATTGTTATTTCATGTTAAGAAATACTACTCCAGCTTTTGTACTGTTTTACTTGTTTTTATTGTTAATAGTTAGTTTTCTTATAATTTAGATTTCAATATAAAGTGGAACTGATTAGAATTTCCTAGCACTAACACTATATCACTATGGCTATCCTTTGTGTGGTCACCTTGAATGCAAAGGGTGTTCATTTACCATATAAATGCTCTAAGGCATTAAATGAACTTCACAATCTACATGTCGATATTGCATTTAGCCAATAACCTCATTTTCGGGCTGATACAGTACCCACATTTCACAATCGGCGATATCCTATTGGCTACTTTAGTAATTATGCAAAGGCACGCAGGGTGGCCATACTAATTGTGAACCGGGTTCTATTTATATATAAAGCTCATGAATCAGACGATGCTGGTCAATTGGTCATGGTTAAAGGACAAATAGGCCAACACACCTCTGTTCACCTTTGCTAACCTTTTAGCTGCCTAGACAGGGAAGAGCCTTTAGAAAATGCATCCGCTTAATCAAAAGATTCACAGAGGGCTTACTTCTCATGAGTGGAGACCTTAATATTTCTCTTGATTCAGATATGGACACCACCTTAAGTGCCTCCAGATACCAATTATCGGCATGGAAGAGAATCACTTCTCTTCTTGACCAGGCAGGATATTCGATACTTGAAGAATCACGCATCCCCACTCTAGGGACTACTCCTTCTCCTCTACAGAAACAAAATCATACTCTAGGCTAGATATGCTGTTCCTCCAACATACATTTCTGCACCTAATCCAATCCTACGAATACGGCCCAATTACATGGGCTGATTATGCGGCCTTGTCTCTTGCCATACGACTTCCTACACTCCCATTAAAATAGTTCCAATGGAAATTGAATGCATATAATTTTTAAACAACCCAGACATAATATCCGCTATTAGGGAATCTCTACAATAATATGTTAAGGAGAACTCACATAAATCAGTATCCCCCACCATTATCTGGGAAGCACATAAATGTGTGATATGAGGCCAGCTGATCGCCCTGGTATCTAAACTGAAAAACAACCACAACACAAAATGACCTCGCTTACTGAGGAATACAGACAGCTAGAAATCCTATACAAACTGAATATGACCCTAGACCTATACAAACAATTGATAGGGAAAAGGATGGAACTGCAACACCTTTTTCAGGCCCAAACCAAACTCAGACTTCTATTGAAGAACACTGCTACTACTATCAAGGAGGTAGATGTGGCAATTTGCTAATAAAATCATTACAAAATGAAAAACAATCAACTTTTATTGCAAACATTTAAAAATCCATGCAGATTATGGATTTCGGTCCATACTGGCTTAAATGGATGGGTGCTAAAATCAATATTAATGGCAATCTGTCCAATCCGGTACACATTTGAAATGGCCCAAGACAGGCGATCCCTCTATCCCCATTACTCTTCATTTTCATCATAAAACCATTCCTGCAAGGCATTAGAGACAAAACACAAATCCAAGGCATCACAGTACATGGTTAGTAATACAAGGTGGCAGCTTTTGCTGATGACTTTCTCTTTACCATTATTCACCCACTGAAGTCCAAGCCTCCTTTCATTGCTGAAATGGAGACGTTCCATAAGCGTTCTAACTTTCAAGTAAATTTTGTTAAAAGCGAGATCCTTCCACTACACATATATAAGCCAACTAAAATGAAACTTCAATCCTCATTTCCTACCTGGGGGTCCTCTTTCCCAAAGTGTTAAATACACTTTATGAGCTTAACTTTCAACCTCTAATACAAGCTATATCCCGAGATCTTACAAATGGGCACAAACCACAGTTTGGCTGGCTATGCAGGATATACTGTATATACTTGAATATAAGTCGACCCGAATATAAGTCGAGACCCCTAATTTTACCCCCCAAAAAAACAAAAACTGGGAAATATATTGACTCGAGTATAAGACTAGGGTGGGAAATGCAGCAGCTACTGGTAAATTTCTAAATAAAATTAGATCCCAAAAATATTATATTAATTGAATATGTATTTACAGTGTGTGTATATAATAAATGCAGTGTGTGTATATAATGCAGTATGTTTGTATGAATGCAGTGTGTGTGTATATGAATACAGTGTGTGTTTGTGTATGAGTGCAGTGTGTGTGTGTGAATGAATGCAGTGTGTGTGTGTGTGTGTATGAATGCAGTGTGTGTATGTGATTCAGAGCCTTGGTGGGGGGTGGGCATTTTTATTATTTTTTTTAATTATTATTATTTTTTTATTTATATTATTAATATTTTTTTTATTTTAATATTATTTACATTTTTATTTTGGCCAGAGAGGGGGGCTCTCATTCCCTGGTGGTCCAGTGGATGGGATGTGTAGGACAGGGGCTGGCAGCAAGCTGTTACTTACCTTTCCTGCAGCTCCTGTCAGCTCCCTTCTCTCTCCTCCGGTCCGGTCAGCTCCCTTGTCAGCTCCCTTGTAAGTCTTGCAGTGTGACTGCCACGCGGACCCCGAGGGAGCTGACAGGGGAGCTGACCGGACCGGAGGAGAGAGAAGGGAGCTGACAGGAGCTGCAGGAAAGGTAAGTTACAGCTCTCTGCCAGCCCCCAACAGGACCGCCGGGCTCGATCCTGGTCTGTATTATGGCAATGTAAGTTGCCATAATACAGACATTGACTCGAGTATAAGATGAGTGGGGGGTTTTCAGCACAAAAAATGTGCCAAAAAACTTGTCTTATACTCGAGTATATACGATACATCCTGAAAATGAATACTCTCCCTAAACTACTCTACTTACTGCAAGCTCTACCTATAGCTATACCCAAATTCTTCTTCACAGAAGTCAAACAACCTGATTCATCTGGTCTCATAAACATCCCCGATTACCCTTTCCACTGTTAACCCTACATAAACCTCAAGGTCTTCAAGATATAGAAATCCACTATAATGCGTAGAATTTATGAATGGACACGTAACCAAAAATCAAAAACACTGGATCCTATTGGAAGCAGCGACCTCTCAAATCCCACTCCACACTTTGGCAAAGTAGAGTCCATACGTTTATTGCAGGAAAGTAACTACAAATAATACATAGCGCTCAATACCCATGCATCCCCACCAGTGGTGTATCCTGGTTTTGTGCTGCCCTAGGCAGGGCCAGTGCAAGGATTTTTGCCGCCCTAGGCAAAAGTAAAGTTTGCCGCCCCCCCCCCATGTGACATCACAATGCCCCACCCATATGATCTGCCATGTTAACTAATGCCAGTGCTGCAGTGCCGCCGTGTTTACATTAAAAAAGACCTGCAGGGACAGGCTATGGACACCAGAACCACTACATTAAGCTGAAGTGGCTCTGGGGACTAGAGATTAGTGCCACGAATAATATACTAGATTGCCTACTTACAACCAGATGAGGATGATGATGGGCTCTAGCTGCAGTCTGGCTCCACTGGTCTGGTGTAGAACAGGCTCTCTGGAGGCTGTTTGTAACTGTGGTCACAAAAATCT
Organism: Pelobates cultripes; assembly: GCA_933207985.1. NCBI lineage: Eukaryota > Metazoa > Chordata > Amphibia > Anura > Pelobatidae > Pelobates > Pelobates cultripes. Next base: position 74,042,578 of record OW240919.1, on the reverse strand, counting down.
ATGTTCTGGGAGAACGGGAAGCAGCTCAATTTTTTGGGGGCCCTTTACACAGCTCAAGGTCTGGGTCCCAGGGTCCACCTTCATGTTCCACCAATGAGTTTGTTCACAGGAGGTGGAGTGTGTAGGGGATGTCCTGATATGTGTGTAAGGAATGCATTGTGTGAATCTGTGTTTGTATGTGTAAGGGCTGCAAGGTGTGTTTCTGTGTATGTACGGGATGCAGTGTGTGCGTCTGTAAGGGATGCATTGAGTGTGTGTAAGGGGTGCATTGAGTGTGTGTAAGGAATGCATTGTGTGTTTCTGTGTGTGTAAGGGATGCATTGTGTGTAAGGGTTGCATTGCTTGTGTGTGTGTATGTGTGTGTAATGCATTGTGTGTTTTTCTGTGTGCAAGGGGTGCATTGTCTTTGTGTGTAAGGGGTGCATTGTGTGTGTGTGTGTGAGATGGGTGTCAATCTCTTCTCCCCCCTCTCCTTCCCTTGTCACTCTCTTCTCCCCCCCTTGTCCCTCTCTTCTCTCCCCTTGTCCCTCTCTTCTCCCCCCGTCCCTTGTCACTCTCTTCTCCCCTGCTTGTCCCTCTCTTCTCCCCCCTCCCTTGTTACTCTCTTCTCCCCTGCTTGTCCTTCTCTTCTCCCCCTCCCTTGTCACTCTCTTCTCCACTGTTGTCACTCTCTTCTCTTATCCCCTCCCCACTCTCATTTCCCCTCTCTCCCTCCCCCGTCAATTCCCCTCCCTGTCAATTTCTTCCCACCCACATCTATATACACACACACATTCACTGACAGACACGCATACACTAGCTAACAGATATACACACTCACTAACAGACACATACAGTCACTAGCAGACACACACATTCACTAACAGACAAGCATACACTTTCACTAACAGACACACACATAGTAACACACTGCCTAACAGACACACTCCCTGACATACACACACTCACTAACAGACACACACACTAACAGACACACACACTCACTAACAGACACACACACACACAGACAAACACACACTCACTAACAGACACACACACAAACACTAACAGACACACACTAACAGACACACACTCACTTACTAACAGACACACACACACAAACTTTT
>OW240919.1:74012755-74041372 GCA_933207985.1 Pelobates cultripes | reverse complement strand
TGACAAGGGAGGGAGAGAAAGAGAGTGACAAGGGAGGGGGAGAAAGAGAGTGACAAGGGGGGGGAGAAAGAGAGTGACAAGGGAGGGAGGGAGGGAGGGAGGGAGAGAAAGAGAGTGACAAGGGAGGGAGGGAGGGGGAGAAAGAGAGTGACAAGGGGGGGGAGAAAGAGAGTGACAAGGGAGGGAGAGAGGGGGGAGAAAGAGCGTGACAAGGGAGGGAGGGAGGTGCGTCCATGAGGGCGGACCGCAGCGCCCGGGCCCAGCCTGACGAGAGGGTCTGACAGGAGGAAAGCGCTCAGCGCTCCCTCCTGTCACTCCCTCTCTGTAGCGTGGCCGAGCCCTGTATGGTCCGCGAGTACAGTGTGTGCACTTCCTGTTAGTCCGGCCGGGTACAAGAAACAAAAGCTCCCTGTACCCGCGGGCCATACAGGGCTCGGCCACGCTACAGCAAAGGTGGGGGGGGAGGAATTGACAGGGAGGGAGGGAGAGAAAGAGAGGATACAAGGAGGGTGGAGGGGAGAGAGAGAGTGACAAGGGAGGGGGGAGAAAGAGAGTGACAAGGCGGAGGGGATGAGAAAGAGAGTGACAAGGAGGGAGGGAGGGGAGGGAGGGAGGGGAGAAAGAGAGCGACAAGGGAGGAGGGAGGGGAGAAAGAGAGTGACAAGGTGGAGGGAGGGATGGTGACGGGGAGGGAGGGGGAGAAAGAGAGACAAGTGAGGGGAGAAAGAGAGTGACGAGGGAGGGAGAGAAAGAGTGACAAGGGAGGGAAGAGTGACAAGAGAGGGAGGGGGAGAAAGAGAGTGACAAGGTAGGGAGGGAGGGGGAGAAAGAGTGACAAGGGAGGGGGATAAAGAGAGTGACAAGGGAGGGGGAGAAAGAGAGTGACAAGGGAGGGAGGAGGAGAAAGAGAGTGACAAGAGAGGGAGAGAGATTGACATCCATCACACACACACACACAATCGCACAATCATGCAAACCTTACACACACAGAAACACACAATGCATTCCTTACACACACTAAATGCACCCCGTACACACACTCAATGCACCCCTTACAGACGCACACACTGCATCCCGTACATACACATTCCGTAAATACACACCTTGCAGCCCTTACACATACAAACACAGATTCACACAATGCATTCCTTACACACATATCAGGACATCCCCTACACACTCCACCCCCTGTGAACAAACTCATTGGTGGAACATGAAGGTGGACCTGCTTCCCGTTCTCCCAGAACATTGATTTTTGTGACCACAGTTACAAACAGCCTCCAGAGAGCCTGTTCTACACCAGACCAGTGGAGCCAGACTGCAGCAAGAGCCCATCATCATCCTCATCTGGTTGTAAGTAGGCAATCTAGTATATTATTCGTGGCACTAATCTCTAATTTACGTCACATTAAAGAAACACTATAGTCCCCAGAACCACTGCAGCTTAATGTAGTGGTTCTGGTGTCTATAGCCTGTCCCTGCAGGCCTTTTTATGTAAACACGTCGGCACTCCAGCACTTGCGTTAGTTAACATGGCAGATCATATGGGTGGGGCATTGTGATGTCATATGGGAGGGGGGGCGGCAAACTTTACTTTTGCCTAGGTCGGCAAAAATCCTTGCACTGGCCCTGGCCGAGTGTCACGTGACTACCCGGCGCTCAGTCTGACACTGCGCCTTCCAGACGTCCAGAGGTCCCCCTGCTATGTCAGGTAAAAGGGGAGACAAAGGTAGAAAAATAATTGGAAGGGTTTAGGGGGGCTACTAATATGGATAGGTCGAGGGGTAGGTAGAAAAATAATTGGAAAGGGTGGGTTCTAATATGCATGGAAGGGGTTAGTGGGTACTAATATGCATGGAAGGGGTTAGGTGGGTACAAATATGCATGGAAGGGGTAGAGGGGTTAATATGCGTGGAAGGAGTAGGTGAGGTTCTTTGGTGCATGGAAGGGGTAGGGGTGGTTCTAATATTCATGGGAGGGGTAGGGGTGGTTCTAATATTCATGGAAGGGGTAGGTGGGGTTCTAATATAAATGGAAGGGGTAGAGACGGGTAGTAAAATGTATGGAATGCATTTCTGACAGTGTCACTGAATGGCAGTTAGGAAATGTGGTCACCCTAAGTCAGGGGCAGTATTACACAATCTGTATATGTATAAAAAAATATAAAAAGTAATCTGTAAAGTACAAAATGTTTGTGTCATATGTCGTGCTAAAAATTAAGCTAGGAATGTGCATATTTTTTTAAAATCATTTTTAGAATAATGATACAGACATTTTATTTCTTACATTTGTGATGATTCTTTTTTCCTCTCTATATTCAAGGGACACTATAGTCACCAGAACCACAACAGCTAAACGTAGTAGTTCTGGTGTCTATAGCATGTCTTTGCAGGCTTTTTAATGTAAGCACAGCCATTTCGTAAAAAAGGCAGTATTTACATTACTGATGAGGAATACCTCCAGTGGACATTCAGATGGCCACTAGAGGTGTTTCCTAGTCGAGACATGAATGCCGCCCTATGAAGTATCTGTGCATGTGCGGCAAAGCTGCGCATGCGCACCAGAGAGCAATGACGCTTCTGAATAGAAGCGTTTTATTGCTCCCTACTCGCACCCTCCTATTAAGTCATTTTGACGAAATAGGGGGCGCGGCATCAGGAGGATCCCGGTGCTGTATCCAAGTAAGTAAAATCCCTTCCCTGTAGTGACCCTTTAAAGTTATTATTTAATCATTTATATAGCGACTGCAAATTCCGCAGCACTGTACAATGGGATAAACAACTCGGAATAAGAATATACCCGGCGAGTAAAAATGCTATCCCCCCCAGATTTTTTGGGGGTTCCTACGCCCATGCCTGGAATAAAGCATCAATAAAAGGAAGTGGTGCAAATTTCCAAATATATTTATATATGAAACCAAAGGACTGCATTTGTCTGAGCATGCATACATTATGAGGGTGCTGCTGGGGCCATTTGATATAACATAGATCTAGCATACTCACTCACTTACTAAACATCAGTTTCAAGTCTCACAAAATGTAATAGTTTTATTTAACCCCTTAAGGACCGAGGACGGTTCAGGACCGTCATCGGCATTTTTGCCTTGCCGACCGATGACGGTCCTGAACCGTCCTAACGGTCTTAGTTACTTACCTGATCGCCGTCGTTCCCCCGGCGGCGATCAGCGTGGCTCCCGGTGTGGGGAGACTGCCTGCAGCCCAGACAGTCTCCCCACACTGAATTAGGACCCCTGTGGCCATGTGATCGCTTAACAGAGTGATCACATGGTCACAATAGGTGTCCATGTGTCTGCATGCAGGGGGACTGTCTGTGCTGACAAACAGTCTCCCTGCATGTATAAAATCAATTAAAAAAATAGGAGGGGTGGAGCTAGCAGCGGACCCGGCCAGACGCATCTCCCGCGAGCTCCGACACTAAGTGGGCCAAACGGCCAATTTAACGGCCGAAAACCGGAGCAAACGGGCAGTCACCTACCCTGCAGCTGGTCGCAAGAACATGGGCCGAAAAACAAAGAAAACTAAGGCGGACCGGGCGCCCAGCAGCCGAGATATCGGCGATCTCCTGCGGTGCGCTCAGCAGACCGCATGGCCCAATATGGCGCCGCATATTGAAGATGAAGCATCTTCTTACTCCTCTGAGGACTTCCACGCTGATACGGACGGAGGAGCCATGCTGGGAGCTGTACCAAAGGTACAAACTACACCACCTGCTGGCCAAGAACCGATCATTAAAAATATGCTGAAATCCATGCTGGAGGAGCTGCGCTCCACTATAGCAGCCGACATCTCACAATTTAAAGAGACAGTAGCTGGTGCACTTACCCGAATTACAGCCCTAGAGGCCACATATAGCAACCAGGATTCCAGACTAATTAAAGTAGAGCAGAGGCTGGAAGAAATACAACTAGCCCAGAAAGGCATGGAGGCCAGAGCTGACACCCTGGAAGAACAGAGGCGACGGTACAACCTTAAACTGAGGGGCATCCCTGACACAGTGAGTACAGAGGAAACGCCGCACTACATAAAGCGTCTCATCTCAACACTGCTACCGGCCAAACAAACAAAGGCACTAAAACTGGACGGCATGTTCAGGCTACCAATGCCAAAAAATGCCCCTGCCACGGCCACGGCGGATCTTATTCTCCGCTTCCAAACAATGCACGACAAAGCTCTAATCTTATCTGCAGTGAGAGGGAAAACCCCAATCCAATTCGAAGGCTCATCTCTGCTCCTATTCCCTGACCTCACCAAAAAGACATTACTCTGGCGCAGGTCAATGAAACCACTACTCCAAATCCTAAGAGCCCAGGACGTGCCTTACCGCTGGGGAAACCCCAGACAACTCATACTCACTCACCAGGGAGGCACCTACAGAGCCAAGAACCCTCTGGAACTAGAGGCCAACATGCGCAGCCTGAAGCTGCTACCGGAACAAGACTCAACCTCCCGCTTCCGAAACCTGGACCCGTCTAAGATCCCGACCTTCGCGCCATGGTCAACCACAGGATGCCCGCCTGCACTCCTGGTCATTTGACTGGCCCAAAACACACAGTTCGTCTGCACTGACCAACAAGCCAGAAGGAAAACAAGCTGGGGAGCTGAAACACCCTGACCTAGACGCTATCCTGATAAACCTACACAGAGGGTGCACGTTATCTGAGAAGTCCCCCAACCCACCCTCCCCACTCTTTATAGCACGATACACATATGCCATAGATATGTTATAAGAGGGTGCTAATTTGTACCTTTAGAAAGGTTCTACACTACAGTGGATGCTACCTGTTAGACCAGCATGCCCATACATATATAAAAATCCTCCCCCCACTCCGTACTGATACACATTGTCTAAATGTCATGCTTGTTGTATGCTATAACTTTGTTCCAGGAATATCGCCTGTTGCATACTCCCGAGTGGAGTGAGGCAAAAATAAAGAATTAAAAAAAAAAAAATCAATTAAAAAAATAAAGTTAGTGTTAATTAAAAAAAAATAATAATAATTATATAGGTGTATATATATATATATATATATGATATATAGACATATATATAATGTCATACTAAGTGTATTTTTATATTAATATGTACTTATATTAATATAAAAATACACTTATAATTAGATTACACACGTATATATATAATATATATAATAACTATATATATTGTATATATATTATTATAAAATATAAATAATAAGTAAATTAAATTAAATAAATTTTTTTAAATAATAATAAAAATGTAAAAAAAAATTATATATCTAAATGAAATTTTATTCTAACTGTATTTTAAAATTAATATATATATATATTTATATCAAAATACACTTAGAATGAATTTGTATATATATCTATGTATATATAAATAAATAAAAATAATCCGAAATATACATATGTCCATATACAAAATTAAATAAATAATTATATAAATATACACGTAGATTTCAAATATATAAATATGCATATATATTTAAATTCTACGTGTGTATTTATGTAATATTTTTACATAATTAAGTAATTTTATTGATTGCAATTTGAGGGACCTGCCTGCCAACCCAGGCCGAAAGTCCAGAGAATTTAATTTGCTAGCACTGTATTTTACCCTGTAACGTTCTACGACACCCTAAAACCTGTACATGGGGGGTACTGTTTTACTCGGGAGACTTCGCTGAACACAAATATTAGTGATTCAAAACAGTAAAACATATCACAGTGATGATATTGTCAGTGAAAGTGACTTTTTTTGCATTTTTCACACACAAACAGCACTTTAACTGATGATATAATTGTTGTGATACGTTTTCCAGTTTTTAAACACTAATATTTGTGTTCAGCGATGTCTCCCGAGTAAAACAGTACCCCCCATGTACAGCTTTTATAGCATTTTTGAAAGTTACAGGGTCAAATATATGGGTCAAATATTTTTACATTGAAAATAGCCAGGTTGGTTACGTTGCCTTTGAGAGCGTATGGTAGCCCAGGAATGAGGATTACCCCCATGATGGCATACCATTTGCAAAAGAAGACAACCCAAGGTATTGCAAATGGAGTATGTCCAGTCTTTTTTAGTAACCACTTAGTCACAAACACTGGCCAAAATTAGCGTTCAATTTAGTTTTTTTACTTTTTTCACACACAAACAAATATGAATGCATACTTTGGCCAGTGTTTTCGACTAAGTGGCTACTAAAAAAGACTGGATATACCCCATATGTACATGTGGGGTGTTATTCAGAGATTTATGACAGATAATAGTGTTACAATGTCACTATTGATAAATACATGCAAAAAAATGCAAAAAAGCACGTAAACACTGGGTATTTTTAAACTCAGGACAAAATTATGAATCTTTTTAGCAGTTTTTTTCATTCGCTTTTGTAGATGAGTAAAAGATTTTTCAAGTAAAAGTCAAAAAACATGTATTTTTTCAATTTTTCATCATATTTTTTTATTTTTTTTAAATTAAAATGCATGAGATTATATAAATAATGGTATGTAAAGAAAGCCCCTTTTGTCCTGAAAAAAACAATATATAATTTGTATGGGAACAGTAAATGAGAGAGCGGAAAATTCCAGCCAAACACAAACACCACAAAAGTGTAAAAATATGCCTGGTCGCAAATGTACAACATCGCAAAAACAGTCCAGTCCTTAAGGGGTTAAAAAAATAATGGGTGTATGGGTGTTTAGTTACAGCATATGAATATATATATATATAAGTAGTAACTGGCTTGCATTTTTTGAAGTAAAATGGATTTCTTTATTGCAAATTCATAAAACTCTGATCGACGTTTCAGCCCCCATTTGTGGCTTTCCTCAGGATCATACAATACCTACAAGTCTTGATAGAAGTCCGGTTGGACTGAAACATCAACACTTTGTATTTGAACATTGATTGCTGAAATAAAAAGCACTTTTGAAATATTCTGGAGTCCTGTGAGTGCTCTCCATCAAAACATTGTATACAAGGGCCGGAGATTATACCGAGGAATAAACAAGACCGGGAGCAGTGAGTGCAGGACACTTGGAAGTTTATATATATATATATATCAGTGTGCACCCTAAAGCACAAACACACGCCGCATGTATATATGTGTGTGTGTGTGTGTATATACACTGCTGTGTGTGCTGTTAGTGTGCTGTGTGAGGGTGCTGTGTGTGCTGTTAGTGTGATGTGTGTGTGAGGGTGCTGTTAGTGTGATGTGTGGGTGAGGGTGTTTGTGTGTGTGTTTGTGATGGTGGTGTTTGTGTGTGAGGGTGTTTGTGTGTGTGAGGGTGCTGTTTGTGTGAGTGTTGTGTATTTGTGAGGGTGCTGTTTGTGTGTGTGTGTTTGTGAGGGTGCTGTTTGTGTGTGTGTGTTTGTGAGAGTGCTGTTAGTGTGCTGTGTGTGAGGGTGTTGTGTTTTATTTTTAAAGGTGCTGTGTGTGTTTGTGAGGGTGCGGTTAGTGTGCTGTGTGTGAGCTGTATGTGTGTGGGTGCTGTATGTGTGTGTGTGCTGTATGTTTGGAGGGATTGTGGAAGTGGGGGCAGCTTAGTAAATATCCCCCCTCCCTTCTGACCTTATGTAGGGAGGGGGGATCCTTGCTGCCATGTGCCATCCCTAGTGGTCCAGTGGAGAGTGAACTCTAGCCTGCGGGGCTAGAGTTAACTCTCGCGAAATATCATCGTTGCCGTGGCAACGCTCAGATATCGCGAGAGGAACCTGGTGGAGCTGCTGTCTAGAGCTCCCTGGGTCCTCTCCTGCCTCCCTCCATGCTGCTGTGGGCCGGTGAGGTAGATCTTTGGTCTCCCCGCCGGCCCATGGAGGCTTAGAGAAGAACTCAGATAGCACCGGCTTTGCGTGAGCCGACAGGGGAGTACCGGCAGGGTACAAGTCCTGTGGAATAATGTGTGGGAACTCTCCCAAGATTCCCACCCCCCCAAAAAAAATAATATACACGTATGTGTGTTTATGTATGTATATATATATATATATATATATATATATACGTACACACACACACTCACAGACACATTCACAGACACACACTCATACATTCACAGACATTCATACATTCACAGACACACATACATTCACAGACACACACACACTGACACACAGACACACACATTCACAGATACACACATTAACAGACACACGTACACACACACATTCACAGACACACACACACACACATTCACAGACACACATTCACATACACACACACACATACAAATTATTATTTTTTAATAAAAAAATGTCCACCCAGCCTCCCTACCTGGAGTGCCGGCATGGAATTGTCCCTGGGGTCCAGTGTGGCGGGCGCCTGTCTCCATCTCAGCTGCGGCGAGGGAGCTGTGTGCTCTCCGCTTCCTCTCGCCGCGCGTCATATTCCGGCTCCCAGCATCAGCAAAGGGCACGCGGCGAGAGGAAGCAGAGAGCACACAGCTCCCTCGCCGCGGCTGAGATGGAGAGAGGGGGGGGGATCCATCACCTCTTGCCCCCCCCCATGACAGGGGCAACACGGGGGGAGGAAGGGAAGCATTTGGGGGCGCTGAGTGCCTGCAGGAACAGTGTTCCTGCTCAAAAAAAAGTGCAGGAACGCTGTCCTACAGGACTCAATCCATAGGCGTGCTGCGGGGATTAGGGTGTGCCCAGGCACACTCAGCACACCCCGTGCGCATGCCTATGATATATATATTTGTGGACGGGGACAATAAGCCTAGTTATATTAGTGGTGCATAAGTCATTTGCTGTGTGCCAAAACCAATGTTCAGGTAGGCCTGTAAAAAGATGGCAAAAAGTTAATAGTTTAACACTTTAATATGTGTCAACATTACACAATCAATACTTTAAATGTTATCAGCATTTATAACTGATGTGTACTATGGTTGTTGCTGTTGCCCAGGAGTAATGGGAGTTTGAGCACGGGACTTTTTTCATTTCTACTTATGATTTGGCCCGTTGGGTATGTCAGCCACCAAACGTTGTGGAAGGGTGTTGGCCTCTAGGTGAGGATTAAAAAGATTTAAAATAAGTTGGCTGTGACAGGTGAGTCCCTAACTGCTTTTGCCAAGAGGGCAGAAATGCAAGGCAGGAACTATGACTTGGTCCAAGGGGTGAATACCTCCATAGTTGAGGGTGGGAGTTGGCCTCACGGGACTGCTAAATAATGGCACAAGAAGCCGAAAACTATCTAGTGCCACTTAAGGAATCCTAACAGTTAGACCAAGCTAAACATAAGTTGTGTAGAGAATGGCTGTTGTAAGAAGGGAGTTAGTATCATAAAGCAAGTCACTTGCATGGTGACTTGAAAAACGTAAATGCGAAAAACCGTGACATGATTTGACATACCCTGGCAGAGTTGATAGCAAGAGTAAGTGAATAGAAAGGTTATGGGCAAAAGAAAGTGTACAGAGGTCCAAAACCAAAATACTAGGGATTTCATAGTTTAGAACTACGGCAACACTGAAAATGCAACGCAAGATTGCCAGTAAGGTAGGTAAAGTAAGTGCTATGAGCCCAGAACACAAAATACTCTTGCTATCTGATACCAACTAACCAAAGGAAATTGAACTGTATAATAAGTGATCCAGTTGACAATACATGCAATGGTCGGTATGAAGTAAAGCTGGTGAGAGCATACTGATATGCTCCTAGCGTATTTTGATATGTAAGAAATGACATAAAAGGAGGTGGATGGAATAATTGTACAACATGACCCCTGTGAAGTATTTGTCAAGGCAAGAGTACAACTTACAAATTGAGTTGAGGATAAACAGATGCAAGTTTAGAGCAAGTAGGCATTGTGACAGAAAGGCCTATCAAAACATAACATTGCGAACAAGTGGAATAACTCAAAATTAACAGATTACCTCTAATGCTGAATACCTGGTGTACTGAATCTAGGAATGAGTTCCCACTGTGCATCCTTCCACTAGAAGGACCTGAAGTATATATGAGTAAGAACACCCTGAGAAAGACTACCATCACATAGAATCCCATCGCATACTGGGTGAAGCAATATACCAGAACTAGCAAGTGACCCAAAGTAGAGGTGAGGTTAAAACTAAAACAGTTAAAATAGTGACAGAACAAAGAGGCCTGGATAGGTTAAATGTGTAGTGATAGGTTCTAGGTCTTTGGGAATGTATCGAGAGAGGGCTCTATGAGAAACCTTGTCGGCCTAACAAGCCCAAGTGTAATAATGGAATAATGGAATGTAGTATAAAAGGTTGTATATTTGTGTTTTTTTTGCCCAAATGGGGGGCCGAAATTCCATAGTTGTTGCCCATGGAGGGCCATGTGTAATCATATGGAGCCATATGTAGAGGTATTGTAGCAGAGGACAGACTGCTCAATGTCAGTCCTGGGCTGCTGGTTGGAGAAATAGGGCTGTAAGAGGGGTACGGATGTATGGAATAAAAAAAAGGATAAGCATACAAAGTGATGTCCAATTGGAAAGGTAGGAGTAGTTAGGCTAGAAGGGTAGTAACATGGCATGCAGTGGAGGGCAGACCATTGGACCCATGCCAAAGGATGACCAGTATACAAGCAACACAATAGATTATATGGTATTGATGTAGGTTACTTGAGACATATAACATTGCTAATACTGTGCTAGAATTTAGTGCCACGATATGAGAAATAATTATATAATGTCAAAACAATACCAGAGAGTTTTGCAGGCTGAGTTAGGGTATAGGCTGGTTGGTTTAGGCCTAGCAAGACTAAGTGTACTGAAATGTTACAAGAAAAAGTGTTATATATATAAACCTCACAAAGCAGGAAGGTACTTATGCAAATCCCAAACGAGGGGCTGAATTGGTCATATTGGGCTGCCCATAGAGGGCCATATGATAGGAATGTAGTGAAGGTCTAGTACGGCCATATGTGAAGGCATTAGACCCACTGAGCCAAATAAAATGAGGTGTTGGAAGACAAAATCAAAACGGGAACAGAGGCCTCTAGAATACCTCTAGAATGCCACAGATGCTGAACAGGCTAGCGGCCATGACGGCTGTACATAATACATAGGAAGAGACAGGAGATATGAGATTTATGTTAAAAAGACCTACATGCTGAATATTAGGAGGATGATAAACACTTATGCATACACCACTGGCATGGAAGATTAGGGTTGAAAGCAACAGCAAATGCTAGAATAATGCAAGAATATCTCAGTAATATTGGCATCAGATATAACTTCATTGCTTAAACTGAACATGACTGAATTATGTTCCTAATGCATGTAGACTGTACAAAGTCTGGGTGGGGTTAGAAAGAGAGGGAATGCAAAAGCAGCAGACAAGAGAACTGCAGGTTAAGCAAGCTCGTTTTAGATTATACCCCAATGAAAATTACATAATTAAATTGCATGCATGCTGTCATTTGGGGCATATCTACTAAACATTAAATTACTAAACAATGTAGGCCCAATGAGTACCTGAATACCCAGAGGGCAGACGGATAAACATTAAAATATAGGGTAACTCACTGAAATACATGATACCGTTTTATGAATTTGAGGTAATTTAGTTAGAAGATTGTATTGATTTAGAAGATATTCCCCTTTACAGAGAAGAAGGAATGTTACGTTTATGAGTACAGAGAATGTATATACAACTGTATATTACTATTTCCTCAACCACATGTATAGGCCCCTCGGGGGGCAGACGCTGCAGTGCCCCATGAGCTTCAAGGGAGGCGACTGTTGTTTACTAGAGTGAGGTAAAATGAATACTTGCGTGGGCCACACAAAGTCAAGACCAGCTTGTTTGGAGTTTAGGCAGTTTGTGTTGATGTAACCCCTTCCACAACTACTGGCCCAGCCATATATATATATTATTTTTTTACATTTATATAGATACATTCATTTTACATTCCAATTACACTTGTACATTTTTCAGATAATTTATTTCACATGGAATGCTTTTAAAATGAATCACTGTCAGTTCCCCTGCTGCTTTAAAACATCAAAATATTCATTGAGTCAACAGACTTTTTAAAGTATATTGTATTATATCAGGCATGAAAAATGCTCTATTAGTTGCAGTCTCCAGTGGATACAATGATTTCTTCACGGCACATTAGGCAGATAAGAAAGGGACATCTCAGGTTCTCACAAATACACTGTGCTGATTTTATTGCTTCTAATGTTCTCGCAAAACTGTGTCTCATCAATGATGAAAATTGGTACTTCCATATTAGCACAATCTGTTAGATGTGCAATCCCACTTAGATTTCAGAAACCAGCTTATTGCTACATTATCTTCCTTAGAGAATGGCTAATTATTCCCCAAAGGATGATTTTTAAGAATGTTCATGCTTAGAAAACAATTTAAGATTAGGATGTTCACAAATAATATGCCAACACTTTTTGATTTATCATTATATTATACCCATTGTACAAGTCCATCCTCAAACATACTGTAAGTATGTGTTCAGCAATTCCAATTACCAAGTCTACTTTTCCATTAATTATTGTTTTTATTTTTAGGGCAACTCATCAGAGTATTGTCACCCCATAAAATAAAAAGGAAAATCCAGAGTCTTTAATTCTGTAATATAAAAGAGCAGATAAATCAGTGTACACAATAAATATCTGTGTTGTAAGTTTATATAGTCAATAGTTTTCTAAGTTCCCCCAACTTGCTCATGTTGTTTCATCCTACTGGTAACTCCAGCCATAGTGTAAATGGACCTTGATATCCTAACAGGATTTTTTACTAAACCCTGATTTTTAGTAAATTAAAATCTGAATAGCCCCAAGTTAAGCCTAACATAGTCTATGACTACAGATAGGTTGATTTATTTTTAACAGATCATTTGTTTTTGCCCACATTTTGCCATTTTTTCTTTTTTATTCCTCTCCTTTAAGACTAAGGATACTTATGATAGTATTTCTGAGTAGGAACAATAAGGCACCGAGTCTAACATTTCCATATGCAATATGCATTAATTGATGCTTGCTTGGAGTAATTTTCATTGGGAACACAAATTTTGATGAATGAACAACAGTTAGGCTGCATAGAGTTGTTAAATATAACATGTGATCAATGAAAATGCCAGGGGTTACATGTGTCACGTGCTAAGTGCTTGCTAAATGTTTATTTTCCTTACTATAACACAATTACTTTATACTTGGACCCATTCTCTTTAGTGATGTCCCTTACCATCAAGACCTTCTGCAATATCACTAATAAAAATATTAAAGAGAATTAGTGATGTCCCGAACGGTTCGCCATACGGTTCGCCACGGATGGCGAACATACGCGCTGTTCGGTCCGCCCCCTATGTCATCATTGAGTAAACTTTGACCCTGTACCTCACAGTCAGCAGACACATTCCAGCCAATCAGCAGCAGACCCTCCCTCCCAGACCCTCCCACCTCCTGGACAGCTCACTAAGAATGCAGCTTCACAATGAATGTCAAATGGATGCTGTCCAGGAGGTGGGAGGGTCTGCTGCTGATTGGCTGGAATGTGTCTGCTGACTGTGAGGTACAGGGTCAAAGTTTACTCAATGATGACATAGGGGGCGGACCGAACAGTGCATATGTTCGCCATCCGTGGCAAACCGTTCGGCGAACCGTTTGGGACATCACTAATTCTCTTTAATATTTTTATTAGTGATATTGCAGAAGGTCTTGATGGTAAGGTATGTCGTTTTGCTGATGATACTAAGATATGTAACAGGGTTGATGTTCCAGGAGGGATAAGCCAAATGGCAAATGATTTAGGTAAACTAGAAAAATGGTCAGAATTGTGGCAACTGACATTTAATGTGGATAAGTGCAAGATAATGCATCTTGGACGTAAAAATCAAAGGGCAGAGTACAGAATATTTGATAGAGTCCTAACATCAACATATGAGGAAAGGGATTTAGGGGTGATTATTTCTGATGCCTTAAAGGTAGGCAGACAATGTAATATAGCAGCAGGAAATGCTAGCAGAATGCTTGGTTGTATAGGGAGAGGTATTAGCAGTAAAAAGAGGGAAGTGCTCATGCCATTGTACAGAACACTGGTGAGACCTCACTTGGAGTATTGTACACAGTACTGGAGACCGTATCTTCAGAAGGATATTGATACCTTAGAGAGGGTTCAGAGAAGGGCTACTAAACTGGTTCATGGATTGCGGGATAAAACCTACCAGGAAAGGTTAAAGGATCTTAACATGTATAGCTTGGAGGAAAGACGAGACAGGGGGGATATGATAGAAACATTTAAATATATAAAGGGAATCATCACAGTAAAGAAGGAGACCATATTTAAAAGAAGAAAAACTACCACAACAAGAGAACATAGTCTTAAATTAGAGGGACAAAGGTTTAAAATAATATCAGGAAGTATTACTTTACCGAGAGGGTAGTATGCATGGAATAGCCTTCCAGCCGAAGTGGTAGAGGTTAACACAGTAAAGGAGTTTAAGCATGCATGGGATAGGCATAAGGCTATCCTAACTATAAGATAAGGCTAGGGACTAATGAAAGTATTTAGAAAATTGGGCAGACTAGATGGGCCGAATGGTTCTTATCTGCTGTCACATTCTATGTTTCTATGTTTCTATAAATTGTCTAGTCCATTATATGTTTTCTAGGTTAATTGGATAATCCATTAACCCCTTAAGGACCGAGGACGGTTCAGGACCGTCCTAACGGTCCAATGTACTTACCCGATTGCCGTTGTTCCCCCGGCGGCGATTGGCAGTGCTCCCGGTGTGGGGAGACTGCCTGCAGCCCAGACAGTCTCCCCACACTGAATTAGGACCCCTGTGGCCATGTGATCGCTCAACACAGCGATCACATAGTCACAATAGGTGTCCTAGTGTCTGCCTGCAGGGGGACTGTCTGTGCTGACAGGCAGTCTCCCTGCTAGTGTAAAATCAAAAAATCAAATAAAGTTAGTGTTTATAAAAAATAAAAAAAAATATATATGTGTATATAAATATGATATATAGACATATATTATATCTATATGATATATGTCTATATATCATATATATAATGTCATACTAAGTGTATTTTTATATTAATATGTACTTATATTAATATAAAAATACACTTATAATTAAATTACACACGTATATATATAATATATATAATAACTATATATATTGTATATATATATTATTATAAAATATAAATAATAAGTAATTTAAATTAAATATTTTTTTTTAAATAATAATAAAAATTTAAAAAAAATTATATATCTAAATGAAATTTTATTCTAACTGTATTTTAAAATGTATATATATATATATTTATATCAAAATACACTAAGAATGAATTTGTATATATATCTATGTATATATAAATAAATAAAAATAATACGAAATACACATATGTCCATGTACAAAAGTACATAAATAATTATATAAATATACACGTAGATTTCAAATATATAAATATGCATATATATTTAAATTCTACATGCGTATTTATGCAATATTTTTACATAATTAAGTAATTTTATTCATTGCAATTTGAGGAACCTGCCTGCCAACCTAGGCCGAAAGACCAGAGAATTTAATTTGCTAGCACTGTATTTTACCCTGTAACGTTCTACGACACCCTAAAACCTGTACATGGGGGGTACTGTTTTACTCGGGAGACTTCGCTGAACACAAATATTAGTGATTCAAAACAGTAAAACATATCACAGCGATGATATTGTCAGTGAAAGTTACTTTTTTTGCATTTTTCACACACAAACAGCACTTTTACTGATGATATGATTGTTGTGATACGTTTTCCAGTTTTTAAACACTAATATTTGTGTTCAGCGATGTCTCCCGAGTAAAACAGTACCCCCCATGTACAGGTTTTATAGCATTTTTGAAAGTTACAAGGTCAAATATATGGGTCAAATATTTTTACATTGAAAATGGCCAGGTTGGTTACGTTGCCTTTGAGAGCGTATGGTAGCCCAGGAATGAGAATTACCCCCATGATGGCATACCATTTGCAAAAGAAGACAACCCAAGGTATTGCAAATGGGGTATGTCCAGTCTTTTTTAGTAACCACTTAGTCACAAACACTGGCCAAAATTAGCGTTCAATTTAGTTTTTTTACTTTTTTCACACACAAACAAATATGAATGCTTACTTTGGCCAATGTTTTCGACTAAGTGGCTACTAAAAAAGACTGGACATACATATTGAATACCCTGGGTTGTCTACTTTAAAAAATATATGTACATGTGGAGTGTTATTTAGAGATTTATGACAGATAATAGTGTTACAATGTCACTATTGATAAATTTTAAAAATGTATGTTTTGAAACCGCAATATCCTACTTGTACCTATAGCCCTATAACATGCAAAAAAAAGCAAAAAAGCACGTAAACACTGGGTATTTTTAAACTCAGGACAAAATTTTAAATCTATTTAGCAGTTTTTTTCATTCGCTTTTGTAGATGAGTAAAAGATTTTTCAAGTAAAAGTCAAAAAACATGTATTTTTTTAAATTTTTCATCATATTTTTTAATTTTTTTTAAATTAAAATACATGAGATTATATAAATAATGGTATGTAAAGAAAGCCCCTTTTGTCCTGAAAAAAACAATATATAATTTGTATGGGAACAGTAAATGAGAGAGCGGAAAATTACAGCCAAACACAAACACCACAAAAGTGTAAAAATATGCCTGGTCGCAAATGTACAACATCGCAAAAACAGTCCAGTCCTTAAGGGGTTAAGAATAATCACCACAAGGTACTAAGAATCTGTCCATCAAAATGTATTATTTTCTTCTTATATCGTGGTGTTTAAAATATTTCCATTCCCATTGTTTTCTAATTTAAAGATATCATTTCCATTCAAAAGAAAAATTAAGCTTGCGGGAGGACTTCAGAGCACCATAGCCACTAGAGCAAGCTACAATATGCTCTCATAGTTATGGTGCGTCGAGTGTTTCTGTAATCATAAAGCTGTAATTCATTGTTAAAACAAATATTCAACATACATATTAAGGAATAGAGAATATATACTCTATTATGAAAGTAATTGTAAAATCTAATACACACTAACATTAATAACTACACCTGCAATAACATAGGTATAAATTGACTGTAATTCAAAGAATTTTGCAATACTATGTGAGCACAAGATAAAAAGCAAAATATTTCACAATATCAAAGTCAACTGATCAAAGCTAGGTCCATTATGGATGTAATTCATAATCACAAACTGCTGAGAGCACATTGCAAGGGACATGAGCACCGGACACAGAGATGTAAATCACCTTATAAAGCTTTCAAGTTGGTTTTCTCCTGAGTTCCCAAGATTTATGGTTCAGAAGTGCATATTAAAATTCCACTCAGGAGTTCACTATGTATATTTATAATCTTCGATTTAATACGTGACACGCATAATAAAACAAAATTCTATACATTTTTCATAAATATAGGTTATTTCTAACAAAAAAAAATGAGAACCCTGCATACATATAATGATTTCAGGTAAAACTAATTTATCACTTATGTTAAAATATAGCCTGCTAAGAGGCCATTAGTTTGAGTTTATATTAATACTGTTCTAAAATAAATAAATACAATTATTTATTTGAATCTCCTCCATGGTTAAGCGCAATCCTTTAACAATATTAGTATATTCCATTACTTCATTCAAAGCCTGAGGCTTAGGATGTGAAATTCATGTTTTGGAAGCAGGAAAAAGGAGCAAGCAAAAAGATCTGAGTAACTTTCACATGGGCCAAATACTGATTAATAGATGATGGGGTTAGAGAATGTCCAAAATGGCAGGTCTTGTGGGATGTTTCCAATATGCAGTGGTTAGAACTTACTACAAGTGGTGCAAGGAAGGACAATGACAACAACTGGTGGACCGTTGTTAGGGCCATGATAAAAAGTCAAAAAAATGTCAAAACACAGAGTGAATCACAGTTTGCTGCTTATGGGGCTGATTAGCCCATGATGACCCATGTCCAGTGCCTTCAGAGGGGACGTGAGGGTCAGAAATGGATCATGGAGCAATGGAAGAAGGTTGCCTGTAATCTTTTAGATCAGGTGAATGGACATTCACCTGATCTAAAAGATGATCTAAAAGAGAAGAGATGGCAGCAGGATGGACTATGGAAAGACAGTAGAGGCAGTGTTATGCTCTTGGCAATGATCTGCTGGGAAACATTGGGTCCTATTTATGTGGATGGTACTTTGACATATACTTCCTACCTAGAGATTGTTCCCTCATACACTCCTTCATGACAATTTAACAATTGCATTTATTGATTGCAGTGACCTTTTGAAGCAGGATAATTCACAATGCAACATTGCAAAAATTGTTCAGGAATGGTTTGAGGAACATGTCAAAGAGGTAGAAAGTGTTGCTGTGGCCTCCAAATTCCTCAGATCGTATTCCGAATTACCACCTGTGCAATGTGATGGAAAAACAAATATGATATTTGGAGGCCCCACATCACAACTTGCAGGACTTAAATGATTAGATATGTTTAGACAATTACTGTTACGGCTTATCAGTGTATACATGAATCATTTTGAGTTCTGCTTATTTATGCTTGATGTGTAAAAATTGTAGATTATGCTAGCTTTAGTGTACCTATAATCTTAATTTTATTAATGACAGGAGGCGAGTATTTGCTTAAGTCTCTCTTTACTAGAACTCCACAGCTGCACAGAAAAACAACCAATCAGAGAAAAGTTAGGTACTATAAAACTCCCCTCCCCATGCATCATTTCCTCTTTCAAGCTGCGACAAAACAGAACACAAGGCAGAAAACATAATGGGGAAGAAACGAAGTCCTAGATACAAAGAATACAGCAATGTCCACCATCCGAGAAGAAACTGCCACACCAGATAGCGTTGATGGACTGTAAACTGAAACGAGAGAAAAACAGAATCGAACAGGTTGATTAGCCAATGAAATGTACCCTTAACAAACATGTAGGTACCCAATGTAACAACCAAAATACCCTAATATGTAGATATCCCAACCCTACTTATGAAACCTAGACATAAGAACAAGTGACAGGTAGCAGAGGCAACAAGCAGAGTTGCATACGTACCTGATGAATGCAAACTATTAAGATTAAACAAGGGAGGGATAAGAAAGGGTGGGAAATACTCGCCTCCTGTCATTAATAAAATTAAGATTATAGGTACACTAAAGCTAGCATAATCTACAATTTTATAACATGACAGGAGGCTTTGTATTTGCTGTTTTAAAGCTCAGACAACAAATCCAATGCTTTTTGTTTCGCTGGTACCTCTTCCAGGAGATAACCAGAGCAATCCCCAATGGGCCGTCCAACTGCGAGAAGGGACAGTAGACAGATCAATGAAGATGCTAGCTGTCGACGTATCCCAAAATACGGGAAAAACTCCATCCGTTGTTGGCTCCACTGTACATGGGATTACGACCCTTTTCCTAGTAGACGACGCTGAACCACAAAGCTGACCTATTGGCTATTTCTCTGTAGTTGTAAAACACAGAGGATCCTCCGTGGATCTAGGATTGCGAGAAAACTGTCACCAGTTATCGACCTTTGATGTGGGAGATGGCTTCTTCGATCGTGTCGGGATCACTAGGTGAAGTGGTCTTGTAGACAAAACTCCAACCTCAGGTAATGCGTCTGAGTCTACCATCATTTCCGTAACCGAACTGAATAGAGTCGTATTGTGCTCTCATGATCCACCCGGTTGGTGGTCTGGTCTGAGAATGAACCAATTATGCCAGCAGGAGTTCTACCAGTACTCCAAATGGACTGCGTAACCTGCAACCGTGGTAGAAAAGGTCGCCCAATCCGAGTCCCAACACTGAACTAGCGAAGCGATGATCGTCTACTCTGGGGAACTGCGCATCCTGGATATAACCAAAAGGGGGAAACAAAACTAAAGTATGAGATTTCACTCCAAATATATCCTTGTTGGGGAGTGATAGATAGTCCGGATCCAAGGGTAATAGGGCCCTGCATAGACGAAGAAGAGTCCTCCGTGCTTATCGCGTGGAGAACCACAAATTCTTCTAAATTGGTTCGAAGTGTAGGCCGGCTGACGAAAAACTAAATGACCCTGGTGAGCGGGTCTGGAGTAGGACTTCCGTCTGCGAGACTGGCGACTGATTAGGGGAAGAGTGAATAATCCGATAAATCACCTGTACGATCCTGTTTCATGCCCAACCTGTCAAAGTTCGTGGAGGGACTCACGGTCAGCACGCCACTTTCAAGACAGGGTATAATATGGTGAGACCTTAGGTCCCTGTATCCCTGACTGTCCGAGCACATATCTCCCCGAGTAGGCCAAGGGACCCAGGAATGTGAATTCGAGAACCGAACCATAGGAATACCTCCCTTCTTAGCCTGGAGTGTCGAGAACCCATAGCGTTCTCAAATACGCAAAAAGTCCCTTCACTAATGATAGGAGACTCCAGAGAACCGGAATAGCGAACCAACAAGGTCCTAGCTTCAACCGTCCGAAGCAGAGGCCGTCCAGTTTGGGAACGTCGGCCGTCATATCTGAGCCTGCTACCGCTCCTGAGCATTCCTCCAGCTGTAGGTTGTGTCCTGACTTGTGCCATCTGTGCAGGAGTCGGGGTACCCAGTGTTCTCCCCATAGGGTCCAAGCAGGTCTCCTTGGTTCCCGTGAGGGATGAAAGCCTAGAAAGAGGGTCCTCCATAACCGAATCATGCTCTCAGAGGAGCAGAGGTAGTCCTGTCATCTATCCCAAGATTGTTAACAATCAAGGAAACCAAGGTCGACCGAAGATTCCGTTCTTTACATGTGGTCTATGCGTACGGTGTATCTGCAGCCCGGGTTGTGGGCCTTCCCCAGTCTTGTCACGCGGGCAGGACAGAGCATGTTTGCTCTATGAAGGCCGCAGGATCTCATGTCACCTTGCCATGGGTAAAAATAGTCTGAACCGTTAGTATGCAATGGTCTGTATAACCTAGACCGAGTGCGATTGTTTGTATGATATAGCGTAGATCATACTAAAACCTGCACACTTGTAATAATCGAGGCACCTCCGTTGGCCGTAGCGCCTCCAGGAATATATCCAGTAGGAAGGTATGGGATCACCAACAAAATGGGTCGATCTTGGGAGCTGTACCCAGTTCGAACAGCCCCTACATTGTCCCATCAAGTCTCAGGGGAGCATGAAACTATGGTGCGAAAACTCCCCCAGTAATATCTCGGTGAGTATTTCTCACGTTGGATATAGTGGTACGGACCCAGCAGATCCATTATAGGAGGTGAAATAGAGAAATCCAGTCTAAACATTTATACCCTGCCCGATCAGGTAGCCCTCTATAGCGAATTCAGTAGCCGGACGTTAAATAAAATGGAGGGGTTCTCTCTTACCCAGTCATTATGAAGTATTGTCTCCTTTGCATACCGGTGAGGTACTATACCCCTTTACAAGAGCTGAAGCATCAGCGGTAAACCTGTGACACGTACCTCCATATTACATTGAATGTAAGAGGGACGCCCCTCTATGCAGACCTCGTTGTCCTGTACTGGTACAAGCATGTGTGCTGAGCAACAGGGAGGCACTGTAGTGCGTGAGTGCATGAGAGAGCCGCACTCTCTAATAATGTAATAAAACTTTGTGTCAGCAGCAGGCTGATAGTAGGGGCGGGCCGTACTCGTTAATAACAAAAGCTAGTGTCTACGTCCGTGTCCGGTTCTTTCTATGAGAGTGGGGCACACTCAAAACCTGTCTCCTGTATCCATCTCAGTATTGGACTGAGGACGGAGGAGGGTCGCACCCTCTAATAACGAATCAGTGTCCGGTTCAGAATATGAGAAGGGTACGTTCTCTACTCGTGTAAATAAATATCAGTCTCAGGCCGAGGTGATGGAGGCTGCATCCTCTTGCAATCCAAACTAGAGTCCATATCAGAGTCAGGGCGACCAACTGTAGGGTACACCATAAAATATCAGCATAGGACTGAGGTCCTGAGGGGGATCCCTCTGACCATGAGGCCCCTCTCTGAATCACTCACCTGAAAGGTGGGATCAACTGGTAATAAACCCGACCAAAGGTAGATGAGGTAGTCTATGACTTCGAGCCATCCCCATCTTTAACAACAGAAAGGGATGATGAGAGAAATTTACCTACTAGAATAATGATGAAATCTACCAACGGACTGCCTGGATCCTGTGCGCGTGCGCAGGGTCCAGGATGACCGTCGGTAGTCTGAGGAAAGCTGGAGACATTCTCCGCGATCCATGAGAGCCCGGGAGGTCGGAGGAGGTCAAGTCAGGCCTCTCGACGATCCGAACGATGAGAAATTGGAAGGCACGAAAACAAAGCAATGAAAATTAATGCAGATAAAGGTAAAAACGTACCTCGGAGAGAAGTTAAATGGTAGATCGGAGAAGCAAGTCAAGGAAAACCAATTGAAAGGGTCAGGAGCTAAACTCGACGCAGGAAAAATTACCAGTACCTAAGATAGGTACCTGAAAGGCAGCTAAAGACAAGTTGCTAAAGACAAGGAAACACCGAGGTACCCTGTTGGCATCTGAGAACTGGTCCCTGCATGTGCGAAATTCTCCTTGGAGATGTGTAGCCGCTGGGCTGGTGCGAACCATAGTTTTTGCGCCCGTGGCTCTTCAAACATTCTTGCCCCTAGGGCTTGAGGTTTAGGGCCTTCACCCTTCCAACCACATTAAGGTGGCCGTATACTGGTGTCCTCTTGGATAGTATGGGAGCAGTGCTTGCCTGCACACCCCTTATCTCCATGTCAATAGTGGGTACTGGGCTGTCCTCCTGATATTCTCCCAGGCCTGCGGCCAAAAGGGGGTTTGGGCACCGATAGATCAGGCCAAGCAATGGGCATATATAGCAGGCCAATCAATGGGGTGTAGACATAGCTAGCCAATCAATGGGGCATGACATAGCTAGCCAATCAATGGGGCACAGACATAGGAGGCCAATCAATGGGGCACAGACACAGCAGGCCAATTACAGGTGTAGCGTTCTGCCAGCAGCAGGAGACCAAACTGCACGGACAGAGGGAGCTCTATATATATAGAATCTTGGGTAATTGGGTGCAAGCCATACAGTATACCAAAAGCACCTGTTAGAAAGTGTGCTAATAGCACTAACATAGGAACTCTGGCAGTAAGCAGGAAAAACCTCCAGTAGTGTATACGGTCTCATGAATTCCTGACAATATGCATGTATGTTATGATAATGTGTAGGTAGCATAATCCAATCAAATTCGCCTATTAGCAAAGCTAGTTTCAGAAGGACTGGAAAAATAAAAGTTTTATTTGCCATGATATGATAATACCTTTTATCTATTTAGATGAGGTTAGAAGACCTTTATTATATGACAGTGTTAAAATTTCTGTCATTCCTGAAATGACTTGCCTTAGGGTGAACTATTTCCTGGCATCTTTATGGTGTTATAGCCCCTACAACCAAGCCAGCAATTACAGGACCTACCATGAGGTCCTAGTTATTAAGTGCTCCTTCATGATGCCCAGGATGATGGGGAGGAGGGAAAGCGAGCAGGAGCAGCCTCCCTCACCCAGTCGGACGCACGTGTTGCATCTAGAGAGCCGGTCGCGGCAAGCGGCCATGCGGGAAATAAGTTCTGGCCGCCGGGTGCTCACTCCAGGGCCGGTAACCCGTGTACGGGACAGTAAGATCTGTACGCCGCGGTCCCAGCGCTCGGAGGTCTCATAGGGGGCTGGATGCCTAAAGCCTCCTGAGACCTCGAAACAGCATAACCCGCCGACAGTAAAACGGCAGAGGGAAATAAAAGGGGGGAAAAAACAGTAGAAAGGGGGGGGGGGTGTTTGGGGGGTATGTAAGCAGTCCCAGAAGGAAAATGGCGGTGCAGTAAAGTACATAAAGGTACCGAAGGAATCCAAAAAGGCACGGTAAGGTACATACAATATACTGCAAGGTACATAAAAAGTACATACAATATACTGCAAGGTACATGAAAAGTACATAAAATATACTGCAAGGTATATAAAAAGTACATACACTATACTGCAAGGTACATAAAAAGTACATATAATATACTGCAAGGTGCAAGGTACAAAAGGGATATATAAAGGCACAGAAAAGCCCACAAGACCCCCCATGAATCCAAAGATAGTCTAACACTAATATAGGAAAGCATAAGCTGCACAGAAAATCCCCCCCAAAAATCTCTAAAAACAAGTGTAAATAAGTAATAAAACCCAAAGCCACTAACTAATAATAGCAGGAGGCAGTGGTACTCTGACCTGTACTGACTGCAGAGCAGCAAAGAAAGAGGAAATGATGCATGGGGAGGGGAGTTTTATAGTACCTAACTTTTCTCTGAATGGTTGTTTTTCTGTGCTGCTGTGGAGTTCTAGTAAAGAGAGACTTAAGCAAATACTCGCCTCCTGTCATGTTATAAAATTATTATAACCAAAAATAAGATTTTTTTTTTTTTTTAAAGGAACATTGTAGGATCAGGAACACAAACATGTATTCCTGACCCTATAGTGTTAATAACATCATCTAGCCCCTTTCACCTCCCTTAGATAATATGTATTAGGTGTACTTAAAGAGAATTCATTAAAAACATGGCACACATTTTAGGCTTTGTTTTAGTCCAGAGTGTGGACAACTATCTTCAGTCTTAAATTCTTGAGTTATCTTTTTATGTTTGAAGTTTTCTACCTCATCCATCTTACTAATACCAATTGATGTGTATGAAATGGTTAGATAGAATCAGACGTGTTTATTAAATCAAATAATCTTGCCAACCACCATATAAACTGCAACTTGCTATAGATGTAATGGTGCAAAGAGTGCTTTGGCTCCCCCTCTTTGTAATTAGTCAAACAGTTTTAGAACAATTTTACGTCTTACCTGGGATCTTCTGGGTTCTGCTCTATGCCTTCACTACTAATTACAGAGAGCCATAACGTTCTGTCTAAGCATAAGCCCTGCTAATGCTCTCAGCCAATGAGCTAGCCATGCACTACAAGGCCTCCTTCAGTAGAGCCATTGCTCCTGCTTAGAAGCTTATGGCTCTCTATTGTTAGTAGAGGAGTTGGCAAGTGCTCTAAAAAGGATTGACTAATCACAATGGGGTGGTGTCAGGGCACTTCTGGCAACATAAACACTACAGTGAGATGTAGTGGTGCTCGGCTTGTTTCTTAAATGCAAGTACACTGCATAATTACTATCAGTAACCACATTGCACATCTGGACAGTTTTGCTAAGTTTATTTATTCCCATGTTTGTTTTAACTGAATATCATATCAAGAAATATCCAATCCCATTTCATGTGACCAAATTGTGCATCCAAAATTCATCATCACTTCCAACTGTCCTTAAATGTGGAAGCATGAATTCAATATTTAATCACCTTACTTGCCAACCAGCTCCCTCAAGAGAAAATACAATATTCTATTACCTTCCTTGTATCACTGTAAATATGTGTTGGATAGGTGGTATAACCAACAAAAATGAATATACAAAAAAAGCAAATATAGGCACTCACTACAATATGAATAGGCAGCAGGGAATCTACAAGGATTCCCAAACCATGTGTAGCTTACAGAAATGTGACAAAACAACAGGGGACAAACTTTGCCAAACAAAACAGAAAACCACACAGGTGAAATTAACACAATGACCCAGTGGTGTTGTATATATATATATATATACTTTTGATTTTCAAAAAGAAGAAAACTTTAAAATTTTCAAAAAGAGGGAAACCTCAAAAGAGAACATAGGCGTGCGCACGGGGTGTGCTGGGTGTGCCTGGGCACACCCTAATCCCCGTGGCACGCCTATGGTTTGAGTCCTGCAGGAACAGCGTTCCTGCAGGCACTCAGTGCCCCCTGTTTCACCTCTTGCCCCTGTCATGGGAGGGCAAGAGGTGATGATTCCACCCACTCTGCAGTTCAGCCGCGGCGAGGGAGCTCTCTGCTCTCTGCTTCCTCTCGCCGCGCGCTGATGCCGGGAGCCGGAATATGACGTCATATTCCGGCTCCCAGCTGCAGCAGACAGCCCGCGCGGCGAGAGGGAGCAGACAGCAGAGAGCTCCCTCGCCGCGGCTGAACTGCGGAAAGGCGCCCGCCCCCACTGGACCCCAGGGAAAAGTCCACCAGCACTCCAGGTAGGAGGCTGGGTGGACATTTTTTTTTTAAATTAAAATATAATAATTTGTGTGTGTGTGTGTGTGTCAGTGTGTCTGTGAGTGTGTGAGTATGTGTCAGTGTGAGTGTGTGTCTGTGAGTGTGTGAGTATGTCAGTGTGAGTGTGTGTCTGTGAGTGTGTGATGTCAGTGTGAGTGTGTGTCTGTGAGTGTGTGAGTATGTCAGTGTGAGTGTGTGAGTATGTGTCAGTGTGAGTGTGTGTCTGTGAGTGTGTGAGTATGTGTCAGTGTGTGTTTCTGTGAGTGTGTGAGTATGTGTCAGTGTGTGTTTCTGTGAGTGTGTGAGTATGTGTCAGTGTGTGTTTGTCAGTGTGTGTTTCTGTGAGTGTGTGAGTATGTGTCAGTGTGAGTGTGTGAGTGTGTCAGTGTGTCTGTGAGTGTGTGAGTATGTGTCAGTGTGTGTGTGTCTGTGAGTGTGTGAGTATGTGTCAGTGTGAGTGTGTGTCTGTGAGTGTGTGAGTATGTGTCAGTGTGTGAGTATGTGTCAGTGTGAGTGTGTGTCTGTGAGTGTGTGAGTATGTGTGAGTGTGTGAGTATGTGTCAGTGTGTCTGAGTGTGTGAGTATGTGTCAGTGTGTGTGTGTCTGTGAGTGTGTGAGTATGTGTCAGTGTGAGTGTGTGTGTGTCAGTGTGTGAGTGTGTGTCTGTGAGTGTATGAGTGTCTGTGAGTGTGTGTGTGTCTGTCTGTGAGTGTGTGTGTGTCTGTGAGTGTGTGTGTCTGTGAGTGTGTGTGTGTCTGTGAGTGTGTGTGTGTCTGTGAGAGTGTGTGTGTGTATATATATTTATATACACACACACACACGCGCGGCGTGTGTTTGTGCTTTAGGGTGCACACCCTAATGCAATAGGTTGCGCACGCCTATGAAAGAGAACAGAAATAAACAGACTATGTCCATTCAATTATACAGATTAATAAACATACAGAGAACTACCTCACACGTTCATGAGCTACTAAGAGGTCTGCTGTATAGCACTTGGATGGTACAATCCCAATCTCAGGATATGTTTATATTGCCAGTTTTGTATATCCAATATCTGTTTGACTTCCTGGTTTTTTTCCAAGCTGCGCGTGTCACCCGGTAGTGAGGTGCCGCAACTCTCTTGCAGTTTCATCATGGTATTATGGGGTGTGTAGTCTTCCTACTCACGAGTATCTTTATGGTCCATTTGGGTTTTGGGTTGTGATGTGTGTTCCGCTTACATCATCGGAAGTGACGTGTTGGGGGCTGTCCGTGAATGCATCTCACATCGGCATATCATTCTTATTTGTATAGCACAAACATAGTGAAGAAAGGGCACAGCAGTATTTATTAGCATATATATAAAACATAATTTATTAAAGAAATATATATTTTAAAACACGTATTTGGCATAATCTTTAAAGGGACACTATAGTCACCTGAACAACTTTAGCTTAATGAAGCAGTTTTGGTGTATAGAACATGCCCCTGCAGCCTCACTGCTCAATCCTCTGCCATTTAGGAGTTAAATCCTTTTGTTTATGAACCCTAGTAACACCTGCTGCATGTGACTTGCACAGCCTTCCATAAACACTTCCTGTAAAGAGAGCCCTATTTAGGCTTTCTTCATTGCAAGTGCTGTTTAATTAAGATTTTCTTATCCCCTGCAAGAGCCTCCTGTATGTGATTAAAGTTCAATTTAGAGATTGAGATACAATTATTTAAGGTAAATTACATATGTTTGAAAGTGAAACCAGTTTTTTTTTTTCATGCAGGCTCTGTCAATCAGAGCCAGGGGAGGTGTGGCTAGGGCTGCATAAACAGAAACAAAGTGAATTAACTCCTAAATTACAGTGAATTGAGCAGTGAAATTGCAGCGGAATGATCTATATACTAAAACTGCTTCATTTAGCCAAAGTAATTTAGGTGACTACAGTGTTCCTTTAAGTAAAAGAAATAGGAAGAAATATACTTACAGTTGTGCTCAAATGTTTGCATAGCCTTGGAGAATTAGTAGCAGATATACCATTTTTAAAGAAAACATCAGTGGGCATTCAATACACATTTATTTCTTATCTGATTCATATACAACTGTAGGTTATAACAGAATGGCACAACCATAAAACAAACAAAACATGTCAACAAAGAAAAAAATGAAATGGCCCATGTTCAAAAGTCTGCATACTCTTAGTTCTTAATACTGTCTATAGAATTAAATTATATATGTATTATACAAGTATAATATGCTAATCAGATGATTTATTAACTTCATAATAATATGAAACATCATTCAATAAAGAAACATATATTGAAAAGCACATATTTGGCATAATCTTTAAGTAAAATAAATAGGGAGAATAAACTATACAGCATTTT
Source organism: Pelobates cultripes (assembly GCA_933207985.1). Lineage (NCBI taxonomy): Eukaryota > Metazoa > Chordata > Amphibia > Anura > Pelobatidae > Pelobates > Pelobates cultripes. The sequence goes on along the minus strand of OW240919.1, from coordinate 74,012,902 downwards.
GTTCAGGAGAAACAAGACTTTAATTTTATATCAAATATTTTTATATGAAACCTAATTAAATATGAATACAATTTAAAAAAACGGAGAAATTAATAGTGATGTCGCGAACACGAAATTTTCGGTTCGCGAACGGCGAACAAGAACTTC
>OW240919.1:73825444-74012655 GCA_933207985.1 Pelobates cultripes | reverse complement strand
TCAAGGGGACTAACACCTGGACTGTGGCATGCCGGAGGGGGAACCATGGCAAAACTCCCATGGAAAATTACACAGTTGATGCAGAGTCTGGTTTTAATCCATAAAGGGCAGAAATCACCTAACATTCCTAAATCACAATGGATATGGATTGATACCCGACATATGACATATTGACACAGAGCAGAATAGGGACTGTTCCCCCTACATAGGGTCACTTGGCAGGTATGGATTGACACCTGTCCTCAGAGACCATGATACACACTGACACAGAGCAGAATAGAGACTGTTCTCCTACATAGGGTCACTTGGCAGATATGGATTGACACCTGTCCTCAGAGATCATGATACACACTGACACAGAGCAGAATAGAGACTGTCTCCCCTACATAGGGTCACTCGGCAGATATGGATTGACACCTGTCCTCAGGGACCATGATACACACTGACACAGAGCAGAATAGAGACTGTTCCCCCTACATAGGGTCACTTGGCAGGTATGGATTGACAACATCCTCAGGATCCCTGATACACACTGACACAGAGCAGAATAGTGGAATGTTCCCCCACATAGTCACATGGTGATATGGACGTATTGTGCCATCCTAAGGATCCTGATACACACTCATGATGGAGCAGAGAGACTGTTCCCCACATAGGGTCATTTGGCAGAGATGGATTGACACCTGTGCTCAGATCCCTGATACACACCGACACAGAGCAGAATAGGACTGGGTTCCCCCTACATAGGGTCACTTGGCAGGTATGGATTGACACCTGTCCTCAGAGACCATGATACATACTGACACAGAGCAGAATATAGACTGTTCTCCTACATAGGGTCACTTGGCAGATATGGATTGACACCTGTCCTCAGAGATCATGATACATACTGACACAGAGCAGAATACAGACTGTTCCTCCTACATAGGGTCACTTGGCAGATATGGATTGACACCTGTCCTCAGGATCCCTGATACACACTGACACAGAGCAGAATAGGGACTGTTCCCCCTACATAGTGTCACTTAGCAGGTATGGATTGACACCTATCCTCAGGATCCCTGATACACACTGACACAGAGCAGAATAGGGAATGTTCCCCCTACATAGGGTCACTTGGCAGATATGGATTGACACCTATCCTAAGGATCCCTGATACACACTGACACAGAGCAGCATAGAGACTGTTCCCCCTACATAGTGTCACTTGGCAGGTATGGATTGACACCTGTCCTCAGAGACCATGATACACACTGACACAGAGCAGAATAGGGACTGTTCCCCCTACATAGGGTCACTTGGCAGGTATGGATTGACACCTGTCCTCAGAGACCATGATACACACTGACACAGAGCAGAATATAGACTGTTCTCCTACATAGGGTCACTTGGCAGATATGGATTGACACCTGTCCTCAGAGCCCCTGATACACACTGACACAGAGCAGAATAGAGACTGTTCCTCCTACATAGGGTCACTTGGCAGATATGGATTGACACCTGTCCTCAGAGATCATGATACACACTGACACAGAGCAGAATATAGACTGTTCCTCCTACATAGGGTCACTTGGCAGATATGGATTGACACCTGTCCTAAGGATCCCTGATACACACTGACACAGAGCAGAATATAGACTGTTCCTCCTACATAGGGTCACTTGGCAGATATGGATTGACACCTGTCCTCAGAGACCATGATACACACTGACACAGAGCAGAATAGAGACTGTTCCTCCTACATAGGGTCACTTGGCAGATATGGATTGACACCTGTCCTCAGAGACCATGATACACACTGACACAGAGCAGAATAGAGACTGTTCCCTCCTACATAGGGTCACTTGGCAGATATGGATTGACACCTGTCCTCAGAGCCCCTGATACATACTGACACAGAGCAGAATAGAGACTGTTCCTCCTACATAGGGTCACTTGGCAGATATGGATTGACACCTGTCCTCAGAGCCCCTGATACACACTGACACAGAGCAGAATAGGGACTGTTCCCCCTACATAGGGTCACTTGGCAGATATGGATTGACACCTATCCTCAGGATCCTTGATACACACTGACACAGAGCAGAATAGGGACTGTTCCCCCTACATAGGGTCACTTGGCAGATATGGATTGACACCTATCCTCAGGATCCCTGATACACACTGACACAGAGCAGAATAGGGACTGTTCCCCCTACATAGGGTCACTTGGCAGATATGGATTGACACCTATCCTAAGGATCCCTGATACACACTGACACAGAGCAGAATAGGGAATATTCACTAAATGCCAAACATTGTTATACAGGGAATATTCAGTAAATAAGGATAAGGGGGGACCTACTGTCCTCCCCCCCGGCCCCCACCCCTGCACGGTGGGTGGGGGCCATAAATCTCAATGGGGGGACCTACTGTCCTCCCGCCCGCCCCCACCCGTGAGCGGTGGGTGGGGGCCATAAAAATAATGAGGGGGGGGACCTACTGTATGATGTTGTATCGATCAGGTAGTGTAAGGGTTACGCCCGCTTCACAGTGACAGACCAAACTCCCCGTTTAACGCACCGCAAACAACCGCACAACCGCAAACTCCCCATTTGCACAAGGTTGGATACCAAGCTAGCCATGTCCCGCTCCTTGTCCTCACTGATGTCATTGAAGGTCTCTTCCTCCACCCAGCCACGTACAACACCAAGGGTCCCCGAAAGGTGACAACAAGCCCCCTGGGACGCCTGCTGTGTTTGGTCTTCCACCTCCTCAAAGCCACCTTCCTCCTCTGACTCCTCTTCTTCAGACTCTCTCTCTGCGTTGCCTCTCACTGCGTTATTATAAGGTGTGTTAAGTAGTATTATTCCTATCAGTTTAATCCCTGTTACGTCCCCTATCAGGGGACGTGTATATGGCATCGATTTTAGGAACCGGGAGATGGAAAAAGATGCTTGGTCGGTCCTCCTACTTCAAATTTGGGGCACTGCGCGTGCAATCTAATGTGCCACCAGATAGGAGTGGTGTGTTTAGTACTATTGTTATCAGTTTAATCACTGTTACGTCCCCTATCCGCTGATGTGGAGCAAGACGCAGCAGCAGAAGAGGACTCAGCCGAGGAGGTTATAGAAGAGGATGGAGTAGGAGGAGTAGAGGAGGTGGCAGCAGGCCTGCCTGCAAGTCGTGGCGGTGTCACCAACTCCTCTGCAGAGCCACGCATTCCATGCTTGGCAGCCGTCAGCAGGTTTACCCAATGCGCAGTGTAGGGGTGGCCTGCCTCTGCCTGTCATTTTTTTTTCGATTAGTGGTACTATGCGTGCAAGCTACTGTGACACCAGATATGAGTAGTACTGTGAACTGGCAGAGGTTGGCAGAGTACACGCTATAGGGCTGACACACCCGCTTGAAGACAACTAACTGCTATTCAATCTATAACAGTGAAAAAAGTTTTTTGTTTTTAAATGCAAGCTATTGTGACACCAGTGAGTGAGTGGTGGCACTAGGCAAGTGGGCACAGTATCCACTGTGAGCCTGACACAGAAGCTGGCAGACAATTAACTGCTATTCAATCTATTATAGTGAAAAAAAAATTTTTTTTAAATGCAAGCTATTGTGACACCAGTGAGTGAGTGGTGGCACTGGGCAAGTGGGCACGGTATATGCTGTGAGCCTGACACACAGGCTGGCAGGCAGGCAACTGCAATTACATTACACAGAAAAAAAAAATCAGACTGATGTTCTAGCCCTAAAAAGGGCTTTTTGGGGTGCTGTCCTTACAGCAGAGATCAGATGAGTCCTTCAGGACTGTAGTGGACACTCTATACCCTAACCTAGCTATGCATTTCCTTATCTAGTCAACAGCAGCTACACTTTCCCTCCTCTCACTAAGCATGCAGCTTGAGAATGAATGTAAAATGGATGCTGTCCAGTAGGTGGGAGGGTCTGCTAGGGAGGGTGTGCTGCTAATTGGCTGGAATGTGTCTGCTGACTGTGAGGTACAGGGTCAAAGTTTACTCAATGATGACGAATAGGGGGCGGAACGAACCGCGCATATGTTCGCCCGCCGTGGCGAACGCGAACATGCTATGTTCGCCAGGAACTATTCGCCAGCGAACCGTTCGGTGCATCACTAGAAATTAATTAATGTTAATTTTCAAGCTCTGCATGGCATTTTAACTGTTAATGTCATAATACTGTTAGTTTGTACTGCAATAAATTACACATATTTGTATTCAGCGATGTCTCACAAGTACAAAAGTACCCACCACAGTCTTTTTTATGAGCCACCTAGTCACAAACACTGGCCAAGGTTAGCCTTCATAAATATGGATTAAAGATATATATATATATATATATATATATATATATAGTATAAACACACACACACACACACACACAAACACATACATACACACACAAATATATATACATAATATATATAATATCAAGATATGCTTATGGCATATTACATATATTTTTATTTTATTTGAATTTTATGTATATTATTTTTTAATAAATGTATAATATGTAAGTTAATTAAATTATCTGATTAGCATATTATACATGCTGATCGACTGTAAATTCCTTTCAAGTAAGTGTCTTATCTCTCTTCCTTAGACCCCAGCGCACATCCATCCCTGCAACAAGAAGGCCATTTAATTTTACTCGGCTCTACCCACCCAGCCTAATATAATATACTAATATACTAATATAATATATAATATATATATATATATATATATATATTTGTGTTCGGGGCATTCTCATATGATATAGAATAAGATGGGTTGTAGAGATGTAGCTTTGGGAATAATCGGTTGAGGTGTGCCGAAACCGACGTATGCTGTAGGCCGGTAAAAAGTGGGCTTACATAGAGGAAATATGAACAATGGGAGTGGAGGGTGGGGCTATTCGTCTGACCAACAAAGGTAAGTAGGGAGAGGTGGGAGTCCCTTTTATAGGTCTATAGCCCCTCCCACAACTTCAGGCCATGCCTTCCAATTTGTGTTCGGGGCATTCTCATATGATATAGAATAAGATGGTTTGTAGAGATGTAGCTTTAGGAATAATCGGTTGAGGTGTGCCGAAACCGACGTATGCTGTAGGCCGGTAAAAAGTGGGCAAAAAGAGACATATTAATGCAAAACATTATACAGGATCATAGTGCATTTGTTAACCATCAGTTAGACATTTTAATGAAAGCGTCCTAATTCCTGAATCGGCTGTGGTATGTACGTCGCATAAGCCTATGATTCCCAGCGGCCCCGTGTCTTAACGTGTGCGGGGATGTCTTGGCTATAGGCTGTGTAAGCTGCTCCTATTCTAAAGGAGTGCCCTGAGTAGTCGCTAGGGTTTAGTTCGAGCACGTTGAGTGAGTAGGTGGACATAGTGCATGAACTTACCTGTGGTAAGGACAGTATCGTACAGCGACAGTAATGGTTCAGTGGTGCATATGGTAGCATGCCCAAGAACGTAATCAGTACCTTAACCAGGCACCCAGTATTGCTTGTAAGGTAGTAGGTTATATGCACTGGATCGCCCCTCTGACTCATCTTAGTTTTAGGAAGGGACTGGACATAGTGGTCTGTGTGTTTTAGAAGATAAGAGGTCAACAGGCACTCTTGTTTATGATGTTGGCCGCTGATAGTGAGTTATTGTTTTGGCCTGAGAAAGCCGTTAAAGGCTAGATAGGTAGCCGTTTTGATAACTGCATTGGTGCGTGGCTCGGAAGTGCATGGTCGAGTGGTTCTGTCATGGTTTGAACATTGTATGTCTATGCCAGTATTTAGTTTTAGCAGGAACGTCTGCTTGGCCATTTCTCTAAGTAAGGTATGTATGGGGTAGGAGGATAGGAAGCCTTGTTGTTTAGGATGGAGAAATACATATAGTGTTGAATGCCCGTGAGATAAAGTTTAACCTTGTTGTGCGAGAATTATTAACTTAAGGTGGCAAAAAAAAGGCGAAGGCCATACGTGGTGAAACCTCAAACCAGCTATCTAAGTGATGGTCCGACATGAAACGTATAGTATAAGTGGAAAACCCTGTAGCAAGCGTGTTGAGTGCTGGTGGACAAGGCCAGTTTAGTCAGAGCCCGGCTATGTTGGCGAGGTTCATGTAATCCATGACCATAAATGACCCCCTGCCATGGTGGCTGTCACGGCAGCTGCCACAATAATTTACCATTACGTGTGGTTAAGAAAGTCCACCATATGTGTAGGTCTGCCATGGCTTGGTTGTCTAGGGACAGCCCCTGATCATCATTCGGGAGGGAGGAAAAAGCAAAGTTGTCTGAGATGAAAGCGCGGCCTGCGGTACGATGTGCATGGCAAAATTTAAGGAACCTGGTAGGGATTGTATTCTATGCAATGGCGCAAGGGGATTTTTGTGGCCACCAAACATAGTGGCAGGATGTTGGCCTCTCGGTGACTGTAACCATAAAAAAGGGGAAGGGAGTGACAGGTGAGGCCCTCTCTATATACCATGCGAGGCGGCTAGCTCACGAGTGGCCCGATGGGTGTTTGCCTCCGAGCGTTGAGGCGGGGTGTTGGCCTCGCGGGACCACTATACGACAGGAGTAGATGCCAAGAAAGGAAAATATCTATTGGAAACCTATAGTCCCTAATTGCCAGTACGCTAAGGATATACCCAGGGGGAAACAGAAAATTTATGTATATACCACATGAGCAGGTGTATGTACCTGGTAGTATGATTAGATACCCTTACTGGTCGTAAGGGTTATTAATACCTGTATCCCGGACGGGTAAAACAATGTATGAAAAAATATAGACATTTAAAAATATAGACATTTAAAAGCGTATATCCATGTGTGTTATGCGAGTTTAATAGAGCAAAGTGCTCCGTCCCAATGTTTATTGTATGCTTGTAATGCCCCTGTTTGAAGGAAATTAACTTGTCGGGAGTGTTATATCATGTGTGATATGGAACACAACTGTACCCCGAAACATGAGTGTAGTGAACCATGACTGGCAGCTGAATAACCTAATATGTGAAAATACATAATTGGAAGGACTTATATTTTAAGCGTGCAAATATTCCGTATTAGACTCTGGAAAACTGCATAGTGCTTTAAATAGTATGTGCATTCTTGGGTAAATGTATGCGTATTGTCAGTAAATGTAACTAAATGCCTATGAAGGCAGGTATGCAGGAATGATTATATCATAGTAAGCATGATTTGTAAGGAAGTGTTATTGTGTAATTATAATGGGAATGTTATGAGGGGAATAACCGTATGTCTGAAAAGCCTGTAGTATACCGTTTGACAGATAGGAGTCAGTATAAAAGTGAAAATGCTGTAGTTTGTTTGCTTATGAAGTGAAATAAAGTCTGAGAAGCCTGTAGTACACTGGATGACCAGTAAGGTTCAGCATGTAGGCGAAAATGCCGTGGTTCGTTGGTTTGTACATGAAATGCAACAATGTCTGAGAAGCCTGTAGTACACCGAATGACCGGTAGGGGTCAGTGTGTATGCGCAAATGCAGTGGTTTGTTGGTTTGTACATGAAATGCAATAATGTCTGAGATGCCTGTAGTTACACCAAATGACTGGTAGGGGTCAGTGTCTCGGTGAAAATGCAGTGAAAATGCAGTGGTTTGTACATGAAATGCAAAACTTCTAAGAAGCCTATAGTACACCGAACGACCGATAGGGGTCAGTGTGTAGGCGCAAATGCAGTGGTTCGTTGGTTTGTACATGAAATGAAATAATGTCTGAGATGCCTGTAGTACACCAAATGACCGGTAGGGGTCAGTGTCTAGGTGAAAATGCAGTGGTTCGTTGGTTTGTACATGAAATGCAATAATATCTGAGAAGCCTGTAGTACACTGAATGACTGGTAGGGGTCAGTGTGTATGTTAAAATGCAGTGGTTAATTGGTTTGTACATGAAATGCAAAAACGTCTAAGAAGCCTGTAGTACACCGAATGAACAATAGGGGTCAGTGTGTAGGCGCAAATGCAGTGGTTCGTTGGTTTGTAGATGAAATGCAATAATGTCCGAGATGCCTGTAGTACACCAAATGACCGGTAGGGGTCAGTGTCTAGATGAAAATGCAGTGGTTCGTTGGTTTGTACATGAAATGCAATAATATCTGAGAAGGCTGTAGTACACTGAATGACCGGTAGGGGTCAGTGTGTAAGTGAAAAAGCAGTGGTTTATTGGTTTGTACATGAAATGCAAAAACGTCTAAGAAACCTGTAGTACACCGAATGACCGATAGGGGTCAGTGTGTAGGCACAAATGCAGTGGTTCGTACATGAAATGCAATAATGTCTGAGATGCCTGTAGTACACCGAATGACCTATAGGGGTCAGTGTGTAGGCACAAATGCAGTGGTTTGTACATGAAATGCAATAATATCTGAGAAGCCTGTAGTACATCGAATGACCGATAGGGGTCAGTGTGTAGGCGAAAAATTGTATGTCGTTTGTAGTTTTAACCCAACAGATTTTTAACCAAAACAGATTTTAACCAACAGATTTTACATAAACAGCTAGGTGAGTATAAGGTAACGAAATAACCGTGCAAAACGAAAGGAAACCGTAAAGTGAGGACCCGTGCTGTGTTGAACGCCGTGGGAACTAATCCTGGCGCGACAGGTGGGTCAACTTACAGTTTGAGAGTCCCTGAGACACCAAATGCGATGCTGACCGGAGAGAAAAGCCACTGGATTAACGGAAATCCCTGCTGCAGGATTCCTGGACACAGCTTGGAGTAGGAGATCTCATGGAGCAAAGGTGAAACCAAAATGGCATCTTGTATGACCTGGAAGTGGATCTCATGCAAATGCTGACCTTGAGCTATTCGTCTGACCAACAAAGGTAAGTAGGGAGAGGGGGGAGTCCCTTTTGTAGGTCTATAGCCCCTCCCACAACTTCAGGCCATGCCTTCCAATATATATATATATATATATATATATATATAGATAGATATTATAAAAGACTGCACACTGTCATTAATGCTAAAGAGGGAAATGCGCAGTATTAAAGCATCACTGTCATGGCCGCATCACTTTTTTTTTCGAGCCCCCTCCCAACACATTACATTTTCCCCTTAGTCACCCCCAAATGCCCCTAGCCCCCCATTTTACCTTTTTTATTAACTTTATTTTATGCCCGGTCCTGGGTCCTGAGTGCCGCCATCTTTATGTGGGTAGATGAAGGCCCTGCGGGATACGTCACCTGCCCACACTAGATAGCGCTATGAAATTCCTGCACATGCTTAGTTGAACACTTGGGCATTCGGTCGGGAATATTGTTTCTTCATTCATTCATTAAAAAGATTAAGTTATTAATAAAAATGTTAAACAAACTATATTGGATATACAAGACTTGCAATCCACACACATCCTGAGATTGCTCCATCCAAGTGCTATACAGCAGAGCTCTTAGTAGCTCATGAAAATGTGAGTAAGTGTGAGTGTGCGTTAGTTCTCTCTCTATAGGTTAATGATCTGTATAATTGAATAGACATACTACACCATTGTCTGTTTATTTCTGTTCTCTTTTGAGAACTATACCACTGGGTCATTGTTAGTATTAATTTCACCCATGTGGTTTTCTGTTTTGTTTGGAGCCATTTATAACCTGTTGTTTTGTCACATTTAAATAAATATAATACCTGCGTTTTACAGGGTACAGTATGGGCTTTGGTAACTCTAATCATTAAATAAAGAAAGAGGCGAGTGGCATTCATCAGTTCCACTGGGTAATTTACTAATCTTTCAGTTTAGGGAATTAAACGGCCATATCTAGTGGGTGTGAGAGAGACAACCTCCCTCTCAGGTTAGAGTCTTAATGACTATTTATATATATGTCTTGTTTGAGTTGTGATGTCCAACAAGTTGTTTCCTGGTAACGTGTACTTGAATACCAAGAAGAAAAATACTGAGGATTTGATGAGTAATGCACACATATCAGTGTGCAACCTGTTTTATTGATAGCCAGGATTTTTTTTCTGAGTAAACATAACCCATTTTATAGGGTGCACTGATTTTAATACTATCTAGTAAAAAGCCCTATCTGTCCAAGATTTAATCCAAGTTCTTTTAACTAACTTTTAAGTACCTTTTTTCAGCTTGCTGCACAATATCAAATGTATCATGAAACACTAAATCCTAAGTGAACATGGAGTTACCTGTGACCCCCATATAACTTAAAGAAGGATAGCATTTCCCCTATGCTCCCACACACACCATGCTATGGGTTAAGGTAAACCTTCAAAACTGTTAATACCACATCCCCTTGGAAGTGAGATTAATTATCACCTCTTTTATATTGTCGAGTGAGGACTTAGGGGATATAAAAATGTGTAAGATTTTGATAAGTGTTTGGGTGTGTAAGAGCCAGAGTATTTGTGTGTATAAGCCAGTGTTTATGTATGTATGTTGGTGTGTGTGTAAGATCCACTGTGTGCCAGTGAGTACATGTGTAAGAGCCAGTGTGTATGTGTGTATGTGTTTGTGTATGTGTATATGTGTGTCAAAGTGTATGTTTTTGAGTGTGTGTGTGAGTGTGTGTGTATCTGGGTGTAAGTTATACTTTGCAGATAATCTGGTCATGTGTTATTGATTAAACAATGTTTTATGGCAAAACCAGTGGATTTAAATTTTTTATCATGGGGTAGTCTTATATTCAAGCCTTTTCTTTTTTTTTTCAACAAGATCCAAAACGTGGGAGGGTTGTCTTATAATCGAACAAACATGGTAGTCAATAACTGAATTCATAGAGAAGGGTCAGTTCCCATTCAATTCTTAGTTTTTTGTAGTTGTCAACCACTTTATTTTGTTTTTTAGCTTTGATCCTGGTGGTTTTTCAGACAGACAACAAAAATCACATAGTGTATGTATATGACTTATTACAGACATATTTTTCATTATTCACATTTTGAATTTGTAAACATAACAAATTCAGATTGTAAAAAAAATCAGATTATAAAAAAAATCTAAATAAATTTGATGTTGTTATAAATACAGTTAGATAATTAATATGAATATTTCCATTTGCTCAATGGGAATTGTTTAATAAACAGGAAAGTTTGCAGAATTAACAAAGAAACTGCAATTTTTTAACAAAAATAACAAGAAGAAGAATTATTACGCAACTATTTTTCTAATTGTTGACCTAAACTTTATTTTGTCAATTCACCACGTTTATTTTTTTTTATTGTGAAACACTAATATAATTCAAACAATATATAGATTATTTAGCATTTATTCCGTTCTTTATCAAATTAATTATATGAAAAATTTTTTATGTTTCCATGGAAAGTCCAGTTTTATAAGATGCAGAGGCTATAGCAACAGTCTAACAAGGTTTGATTTGCATGATGAAAGCCAGGAACATGATGGTTTGTACAATTTATGTAAATAAATTAAACTTACTGGTAGTCAACAAGAGTTACACAGAAAAGTAGCAGAAAATTCATTAGTACGTTAATTGCTTTCTGTTTTGTTCATTAAGGAACGGAAGAAAAAACAAATAACCATGCAATATTTTAACCTCAAAGGCCTGTCGGATGGAGAGAATATTGACATTTGCTTTATGGGCTAAAAGTAGTTTGATAAAAGCCAATTAGAATCACAAACTACAAGCCCAACAAAACTCAGATCTGTCTGATTTCTGCATCACATATGATCATTAAATAAAGCATTTTAAAGCATGTGTAACGAGTACATTATAATTAACCCATGAAGATACAGTTTTAACTTGCTTGTTTTATAATTAAGAACACAAGCAGTTTTGTCAATTTTGCCGTGTGTTTGCAGCAGCAATTTCCATCTTTTTTGCTTACTCCACCAACACTAATTATATACTTGGTTGAAAACAGGCATTAAGTTGATGTGACATATATAAATTCTCATTTATTAAAAAAAACAAAAAACAATGAAACAACAAATACACATTTGTTTACAAGTATGGTAATACTAATGTGTGCATAATTAGTGCAGCTTAAGAAAAGTAATCCAAAATTTTTTTATGTATTTGTCCTGATGGACAGCACACACTGTATGCTTAGGTGTATAGTTTATTTTTGGTAGTTACGGGTCACAAAAGCAAGAAGCAATTTACAATGTCAATATCTAATAATTTTAAGAATTTTATTGGAGCTTAGTGTAAAAATATCCATACCAATGTTTTTCATTTTTCAGGATTCTTTTCTTTCAAGAATTGTACCAGAGGTTTGGAGAAAACAGATGTGGTGCCTATATTTAAAAAGGGTTCAAAAGCTCAACCGTTAAACAAAAGTTTGGTGAACATAACATCTGTGGATGGAAGCTTATTTGAAGGACTGTCAAGGGATAATATTAAAGAATTATTTTTGAACAAAAATATCACTAGCAGGAATCAACATAGTTTTATGAAAGACAGGTTATGCCAAACTAATGTAATTTCATTCTATGAAGAAGTCAGTAAAAATATAGATCAGGATGATCCAGTAGATATGATACTTGGATTTTGATAAGGCATTTGAAACAGTTATATACAAAAGGGCACAAGTAAAACTGGAATTAGTTGGCTCAGACAAAAAATAATGTTCTTGAATAGAACGCCGGCTTAAAGATAGCGTGCAGAGAGATGTTGTAAATGAAAAATGTTCAAGTTGGACAAAACTGGTAAGTGGAGTGCCTCAGGATTCTGTCCTGAACCCACTTTTCTTTTCTTTTAACCTCTTTACAAATTAATGGTAAGAACCCACCTTGAATACGCAGTGCAATTCTGAGCACCAGTTTTAAAGAAGGATATTGAATAACTAAAAAAGTGTGTAGGCAAGCTACAAAACTAGTAAAGGGGATGAAAAACATTAGTTATGAGAGAAGGCTATACAAACTGAATTTGTTTTCTTTAGAAAAAAGGTGCCTCAGAAGGGATATGATAACACTATACAAATACATACAGGGTCATTACACACCGGTATGTATAACCTGTTCATTAGCAGGAATATGCAATAGACAAGAGACTGGAAAAAAGGAATTACAGCAAATTAAATGGTTATTTACAGTAATAACAATAAAGATGTGGAATTCTCTGCCTAAAATGGTTGTCTATAGATAATAAAAAAAAAACCATGGGATGCCTTTTTTGCATAAACACTTGGAGATGCCTAAAAGTAGTAGTAGTTGAATAATAGGAATTCCCTTGAAGAACTGCAAAATTGTGGACAGAGGTTGGTATTATTTTTTATTCAGTAGATACTTGACTTGAAAGGGTTAAAACTCATGTTTTCTCCTGTGTGCTGCCTCTTAGTTTATTAGGGGAGTTAATTTCCACCTGTGTGGATTTTTGAATAACTGCATCAACAGACAGGTTTGTATTGGAACCAAATATATTTGAACAATGCTATCATATCCCATCTGAGGTAATTTTTTTTTTAATAATTGAAGTTTATTGTTTTACATTCAGTTAATACATCTGCGATATTTTACATCAACATTGCCATATCCTTCCATATACAAAGTCGAACAGTACTAATACAAGTGTTAGGTTAAACATCATGTCATAAATTATTCCATACAGTGTTCCCTCTGTAGGTGTAGATATCTAGAAGGGGGTGTGAGATATCTCCGTAGCAGGAGTGGTGTTTTGGCAGATGAACGCAGTTGGTGCCGGTTCGTGGTACATACATTCAAACAAAATTCAAGTAGAAAGAATAATAAACAAATATAAACGTTAACATTCTGAAATCTAAACAAGAGAATGCTGGTAATGACCTGTAAAGGATATTGATGATGTGTGTAGTAGTGCGGGCATGGACTCAAGTCCGAGAAATGAGCACTGGCTCCCTGCATACCCAAGAATTAAGGTTGTGGCTTGCAATTCGAACCCCTGCGGGCTCTCTCCCTTCCCTTTTGCCCTGCTGTGTTGTTCTGGTATGTGGATCCATATTTTTTTTTGTTTGTGTTCCCTCTGTAAGTTAGGTTGGTGGGGTCACAAGTTTATCTCGTGATCCACCTCTCCTGTGGGACTACCTTCCCTGTTTCTTTTTCCTATTGTGACACAAGGGTCATGGGGTTCTGGGACCTAGGGGCCATAAGGGTTCTATAGCAAACAGATAGGAGATTAGGTTTCAATGGTGTTGTCCAACACAAGGCTAATAAGAATTGTAGTTCTCTTTCGGCAGGGACGGCGTTATTCGTTGCAAATCATACATGTTCTAGTAGTACACTCTTAAGTTGAAGGTATAAAAAGGTAAATTTGGATGGTAAATGGTACATGTCCTGCAGTGTTGGGGACAGAATCAGTGTACCCCTCGATATCAGTTGGGATATCCTTGATAAATCCCTGATTCTCCCATTGGCGTATAGGTAGCCATGGGGGGAGAGCACTCAACACCGCCAATGGTGCCAGTCTTATGTACTTGGTGGGTGGGTGTCTCATGGTGTTGAATGTGTTACAAGCAGCTATAGATGCTGTTGTGGTTGGGTATGAGGGCTCCTGTCTCAGGAGTGGAGGAGTCCACATGTGTGACAGCAGTGAATCCCCTGGCATTTGCTGCCTCTCCATATCCACCCATCCCAGCAATCCACAGGGTGAGTGGAGGTTAATGGTCTGGGCCAGAAGAGCAGCTCTGAGGGACACACATGCCACCCTCTGTGTAAGGTCTCTGCCACACCTCCCTTGCTACTCTAGTCCTACTTTTTTGCAATATGAAGTCCGTGAGGAGCTTCTGCGCCTTGTTGCAGTATCTCTTGGGTATCTGGCTAGGAAGCATTCTGAAATATATAATAGCTTGGGCAGGGACATCATCTCAAGGGTGTTTATTTGGCCCGACCAGGAGATTTGCACCTCCTTCCATTTAACTAATTCCTGTCTCAGTGTTGTCAGCATTTGTAAGTGGTTGTGTTTCATTAGTGTTGCTATGGATTTAGTTATTCTCACTCCCAGATAGACTACGTATTTGTACCTCCAGTCAAATTAAAAGAGTCCCAAGAGGGTCTCCTGCCTGCAATGTGGTATGTTGATCGGGAGAGCTTGTGTTTTGCAGGTGTTAAGTTTATAATAGGAGACTGCTCCAAATGTTGTCAGCAGCTCCAGCAGCTTGGGAAGGGATGTTTCGGGGCTAGATAGCATTAAAATGATATCATCATTGAATAATGATAGTTTGTGGGTCTGTTCTCCTATTGAGATACCTTTTATGTCCAGAGAGTTACGGGTGTGCTGGGCCAGATCCTCCAGGCACAATATGAACAGGAGGGGGGGACAGTGGGCTTCCCTGTCTGGTTCCATTGGTTGTATCAAATGGAGAAGAAATAAAACCTGTGTTGGAGACTCTAGCTGTCGGGCAGGTGTACAGTGCCATTATTGCAGTAATGAATGCCGGGGGGAACCAAAATCTCCTCATCACCTCTGACATGTATTACCAATTTAGTCTGTCAAAGGCCTTCTCCGCATCCAGCGCTAAGAGAAGACCTTCGCTCGACTGCACATGGATGTGGTGGAGTACATTTAAGAGGTGCCTGGAGTTGTCTGAACCCTGTCTCCCCTTAATAAATCTGGATTGATTATGGTGGATGAGTTTTGGCAGAAGTGAGCTGAGTCTGTCTGTGATAATTTTGGCATATAGTTTTGTGTCTGTGCTTAACAGTGAAATTGCCATAAAATTCGCACACACGGTTGTTTTTTTACCCTGTTTAGGTAAGGTAATGTCACATATTCATCCGCTTATAGAAATGTGGTTAATGACATTTACAGTCCACACAGGAAAAGTTGTGCTGAGCAGCAACCTAATCCACAGAAGGGTTAATGCTGAGCAGCAATTATGCAAATGAAACCTGGTAACTGACTTTGGGGTCAAAGGCCGGTTACAGCCTATCAGAACTAAAGGAGGGGTATTTAGGCCCAGTTCTCAGCCTGCTCAGTGCCCTGTTGTGGTTCCCCTTGTGGTTGTCTGAGAGCGCGTTCCTGTTTATAGTTTTCTACCTGGTTTTTGACTTTGGCTTTGTTTATTGACTTCTCTATATTCTGGTATCCTGACTCCTGGCTTTCCTCATCGCTGTGTCCCTTTCTGTGTTCCCTGACCTCGGCTAGTATTTTTGACTATTCTTTGTACGTTAAATCCGGCCATTCTAAGGACCGGTAATACGTTACTTATTTGTCATCCGTGCTGTACAGTTCTACGTGCTGGATCAAACAGTAATCCTGACATTACGACATGGCCATAGATCCTGTAGAACTGTGTCAGCACATAGCTGCTTGCGAGAGGAAATTAGAGGAGAATGATCACCGCATGGATCAATTCACTCAGGCTTTAAGTACGCTTCTCGCTAGAACGGAGCATCTGCAGCCTGCAGCGTCTCCTCCTATAGCACCTCTACCCTGTGTACCTCCACCCACTGTTAATAGGACTCCTTGCATCTCCTTATCACCATCCCTACAGTTTGATGGCAATATCCAGGAATGCAGGGGTTTTCTTAATCAGGTGGAGTACCATTTTGAGGCCTCACCAGGGTCATTCCCCACGGACAGAGCAAGAATTGGTTATCTAATGAATCAATTAAAGGGCAAGGCCCTTGCCTGGGCTAATCCGTTGTGGGAGAGTAATCGGAGCATAGCTCATAATTACCAGGAATTCCTTGCCGAATTCAAGCTCACGTTTGAGCCATTGGGTAGAGAGGATGACGCCTCCACTGCCCTAATGCACATCAGACAAGGTAACCGGTCTATCTCGGATTATGCTATTGAATTCCGTACCTTAGCTTCCGAGGTAGACTGGACTAACAATGGGTTAATCTCAGCATTCAAAAAGGGTCTCTCAGAGACTATACTAGATGAGATAGCCGCTAAAGAATTACCTAAGAGTCTTAACGAATTTATTACGTTTGTCATGCATATTGATAATAGGTTAAGACTCAGAGAAGTCACCAGAAGCAAGACCAGACGTATGGCTATGTCCCTAGCACCTCAATTCTCTAAACCTGTTTTGTCTAACCTCCCTGTACAGTCCGAACCCGAACCTATGCAGTTGGGGGTCACTAGACTGTCAGAGGCCGAAAAACAGTATAGGAGAAGGGAGGGGTTATGCCTATATTGCGGTAGAAAGGGACATATGATAACTAATTGTCCAGTGCGTCCGGAAAACTTCCGCACCTAAGAACCTTAAGGGGACAGATCTTAGGTGTGATGGAGTTGTCCTCTAACAAAAACAAAAGTAGATTCCTCCTTGAGGTATCTATTTCCCTTGATAACAAGAAGTTTTCTTGCAGTGCCCTAATGGACTCGGGTGCTGCTGGAAATTTTATTGATGTCCAGTTTATTAGGGGTAATGAGATACCGGTCAGGGAGAGACCTACGCCGCTAGCTGTAGAGGCTATTGATGGTAGACCACTCACACAACCGCTTATAACCCACGAAACTGTCCCTATTACGATCTCCATTGGGGCCTCCCATAGGGAGGAGATGACGTTTCAGGTTATTACTTCTCCATCATGTCCTATCATATTAGGGTTTCCGTGGCTGAGTAAGCACAATCCCTATATTGACTGGGCTAATGGGGAGATATTAGAATGGGGTAAAGAGTGTATGGGGAGATGTATAAAACCAGTACTAAAGAGATTGGATACTATTGACCTTCCCACTACCACTCCCCAAACTCCTGGAGTTCCCATACAATATGAGAACTTCAGGAGGTGTTTAACAAGGCTCAATCCGATGTATTGCCTCCCCACAGAGCATATGACTGTGCCATTAACCTGTTTCCAGGCGCTATGCCACCTAATGGGGCAGTTTATGCCTTATCTCCCCAGGAGAGTAAAATAATGGAGGAATACATCAAAGAATCCTTGAGCAAAGGGCACATAAGAAAGTCATCCTCACCAGCTGGTGCAGGATTCTTTTTTGTTGAGAAAAAGGGTGGTGAGTTACGCCCTTGCATAGACTACAGGGCACTTAATAAAATCACTGTAAAAAATGCATACCCTATTCCACTCATTTCCGAATTGTTCGATAGACTTCAGGGAGCTAAAGTATTTACTAAGCTTGACCTTAGGAGCGCTTACAATTTGGTTAGAATTAAAGAGAATCATGAGTGGAAGACGGCATTTAATACCCGTAGTGGACACTATGAATATCTGGTAATGCCATTTGGGTTATGCAACGCCCCGGCCGTATTCCAAGACTTTATAAATGATGTACTCAGGGAATTCATTTACTCATTTGTCTTGGTTTATTTGGACGATATTTTGGTGTATTCCCCTGATCTTCAAACTCACCACTCCCATGTGAAACAGGTTCTGCAGACGTTGTTGAAAAATAAACTTTATTGTAAATTAGAAAAGTGCATATTTGACCAGCCTGAAGTCCACTTTTTGGGTTACAACATCTCTGCATCGGGATTTCAAATGGATCCTAAAAAACTAGAGGCTGTACTACACTGGCCATTACCCTCTGGTTTAAAAGCCATTCAAAGGTTTATTGGTTTTGCCAACTATTACAGAAGATTCATCAAGGGATTTTCTTCTGTAATAGCCCCAATCACAAATATGACTCGCAAAGGGGTTAGTAGCACGGTATGGTCCAAAGAGGCTGTGAATGCTTTTGAGACTCTTAAACAAAGATTTGCCTCTGCGGACATACTAAAACATCCTGACACCAGTAAACCTTTTATATTGGAGGTTGATGCATCCGAGACAGGGGTAGGGGCTGTTCTCTCTCAGAGAGAAAGCCAGGGAACACCATTGCATCCTTGTGGCTACTTCTCCAGAAAGATGTCTCCTGCTGAGCGCAACTATGATATTGGCAATAGAGAACTGTTGGCCATTATTCTTGCCCTCAAGGAGTGGCGACATCTTTTGGAGGGTTCCAAGGACCCCCTGTTGATCATAACCGACCACAAAAATCTGGCATATATAGGGGATGCCAAACATTTGTCTTCCAGACAGGCTAGATGGTCACTGTTCCTTTACCGTTTTAACTTTCTCATTACTTATAGACCTGGTTCTAAAAATACCTAGGCTGATGCCTTGTCCAGGCAATTTGATAATGAGTCAGCTCCGGAACAGATGACATCTCCTATTATTCCACCAGAGTGTATTATTGCTACTACTGTCCTCTCACTGTCTTCTCCACTGCTTGGCACCATACTGGAGGCCCAGCCTCAGGCGCCCAGTGGTAAACCGTGTGATAAACTGTTCGTTCCCCTATGTGAAAGGGTTAATATCATGAAAGTGTTCCATGACAATATAACTGCTGGACACCGGGCATCAATAAGTCCACTGCCGCGATCACTAGATCATTTTGGTGGGATTCACTCAGGAAAGATGTAAAGGAGTATGTGCAGGCATGTTCTGTGTGTGCAGTTTCTAAGGTGACTCATGCACTTCCTTGTGGCCTGTTGCAGCCTCTTCCTGTTCCTGAGATTCCATGGTCCCACCTATCCATGGACTTTATTGTTGAGCTTCCTAGCTCTGCTGGGTTCACTACTATTCTCATGGTTGTAGACCGATTTTCTAAGATGGCTCACTTCATTCCTCTCAAGAAGTTGCCATCTTCGCAAGATTTGGTCCTAATTTTCATACGTGAAATTGTCCGTTTGCATGGCATCCCCCACAATATTGTGTCTGATAGGGGCTCTCAGTTTGTGTCCAGGTTCTGGAGGGCGTTCAGTAAACAATTGGGGATTGATCTCTCCTTCTCCTCCTCCTACCATCCACAGACCAATGGTACAGCTGAGAGGGCTAACCAGTCATTAGAAGTTTATTTGTGTTGTTTTATTAATAGCACACAAGACAATTGGTCCGAACTACTCCCGTGGGCCGAGTTCGCTAGAAACAATGCTGTTCATGACTCCTCTGGGCACAGTCCATTTTTTGTCAATAATGGTAGGCATCCTACGGTTCTCCCTGCGGTATTTTCTGATACTGCCATTCCTGCTCTGGATGAGCGTCTGGCCTCCATTCGGGATACCTGGGTTAAGGTTCAAACTGCTCTAGGGGCTGCTGCTGAACGCTTCAAACATTTTGCTGATAAGCGTAGGAGTGCCAACCTGGTGTACCAAGTGGGGGACCGGGTTTGGTTGTCATCTCGCAACATCAAGCTTAAGGTCCCTAGCATGAAGTTTGCCCCCAGATTCCTTGGTCCCTATAGAGTGCTTTTTAGGATTAATCCAGTGTCTTACTCTCTGGCTCTTCCTGCATCTTTAGGGATTCCCAACACTTTTCATGTGTCCTTACTCAAACCTCTTGTCTGCAATAGATATACTGTTCCTTGTGTTCCTCCCCCTCCGGTGGTGGTGGGTGGTCAGGAAGAGTATGAGGTATCTTCTATCGTGGATTCTAGGTTTTCTCGGGGCACTTTACAGTACTTGGTTGTTTGGAAAGGTTACGGTCCTGCTGATCGTTCTTGGGTTTCGGCTCCTGACCTGCATGCGGGCCGTAAGATCCGCGCTTTTCACGCTAAATTTCCTCTCAAGCCTGGTCCTGTCCGCCCGGTGGGCGTTCTTCAGGTGGGGGGTAATGTCACATATTCATCCGCTTATAGAAATGTGGTTAATGACATTTACTGTCAACACAGGAAAAGTTGTGCCGAGCAGCAACCTAATCCACAGAAGGGTTAATGCTGAGCAGCAATTATGCAAATGAAACCTGGTAACTGACTTTGGGGTCAAAGGCCAGTTACAGCCTATCAGAACTAAAGGAGGGGTATTTAGGCCCAGTTCTCAGCCTGCTCAGTGCCCTGTCGTGGTTCCCCTTGTGGTTGTCTGAGAGCGCGTTCCTGTTTATAGTTTTCTACCTGTTTTTTTACTTTGGCTTTGTTTATTGACTTCTCTATATTCTGGTATCCTGACTCCTGGCTTTCCTCATCGCTGTGTCCCTTTCTGTGTTCCCTGACCTCGGCTAGTATTTTTGACTATTCTTTGTACGTTAAATCCGGCCATTCTAAGGACCGGTAATACGTTACTTATTTGTCATCCGTGCTGTACAGTTCTACGTGCTGGATCAAACAGTAATCCTGACAGGTAACTATATGGGCTAGGAGCATCTCCTTGGGGAGGGAACCTTTTTGGAAGCAGTTATTGAATACCTCAGTTAAGTGGGAGTGTAATTGCTTTTGGAAAGTTTTGTAATAAAGCCCTCCGGTCCTGGGCTCTTGGCTGCAGGGAGGGCTGTAATGTGTTTTTGTACTTCCTCAAGTGTGATAGGTTTGATGAGGTCCTGCATATCTGTGTCCTGTAACCTTGGTATATGGGTTGCGTCTAGGAAGTTATTTATCTGTTGCAGCGTTAGGACATTAGTATTAGAGTCATCCTTAAGATTATATAATGTACTGTAGTACTTGGCGAATTCTTGTACGATTTCATCTGGATTAAGAATTTTGTCACCCTGTGCCGTGTGTATGAACTCAATCTTTGTACCCTGGGCCCTCTTTTTCAATTGGGAGGCTAGAAGAGCTCCGGCCCTCTGGCCATGTTCAAAGTAGCACTGCTTAAATCTGTGGAGCAGAAAGTTGGTTTTGGATAGTTCTAATTCTGAGAGCTGGCGTTGTATATCTTTTAAGTCTAGTGCCTGTTGAGGTGAGAGATCTGTTTTGTTAAGAGAGAAGACTTCTGTCATCTTTTTAGTAAGGTCTAAGTATTTTTGAAGTCTCTGTGCTTTTGCATAGCTAGCATGCTTAATTAGGACCCTTCGTATGTAGGCTTTGTGTGCTAGCCACAGTGATTCTGGCTTAGGACCTGGCAACTTATTTGTGTCAAAGTACAAGTTCAGTTCGCTACGAATATCTGCAAGTATGTGTGTATTAGTGAGCAAGTGCTCATTCATGCGCCAAAAACCTCTGCCTTTAGTGGGGATCTGCTCTCCTACCTGTATCATTACCGGCGCGTGGTCACACCTCGGTCATCTGCACCCTCAGTACCATTGAGCTATGGATAAGGATGTGTAATCCCTCTCCCTGGGGTGTGTCATCCTCCATGGATCTATGTAGCCATGTGTCAGTAGGATCTGGTTCAATTTTTGCGTTGTTGAGCGCCTGTGAAGCGCTGTGGTGTTGGCCATCTCCTCCGAGGATGTAAAATCCATCTGTTCGTCTAGGATAAAATTTGTGTCTCCTCCTATGGTCACCTCCCCCAATCTCCACTTATCTATTTTTTGGCATACCCTTTCTATAAAGGCTGGCTGGTCAGTATGTAGCCCGTGTATATTAACTAACATGTATTGCGAGTTATTAATGTTGCATAGTACTATCAAGTATTGTCCATGTTTATCCGCATGCTTCGCCACTAAGGTAAAAGCTACTTCCTTACTAATGAGGATTGAGACACCTCTTATCTTTGTTGCATAACAAGAATGAAAATTTATCGGGCACTGTGGGGAGTTGAACCTGGGACGGTGGAGTAATTTAAAATGGGTTTCCTGGTAAAACACTATGTGCGCTTTTGCCTTTTTTGCCTCTTGTAGAGCTAGGCGTCTTTGTGTGGGGAGTTCAGCCCTTTTGTGTTGAGCGAGAGGATATTAAGCACCATTGTTTAGACTAAGCCCGTGTGCTGTGACTAGAGGCCCCCAGGGTCTTGGTGCACCCAAAGCAAGATACTGTAACCATCTACACATTTCTTTTGCCATATCCGCAAAGATTGTATCCCAGCATTTAGATATCATGACAGTAAGTAAAAAGAAAAATACAGAAAACCAAACATGAACTATATACAAGTTTCCCCAAAGTCCAGACATCCTTCACAGGGTGTGGTCCAAGTAAGAACACAGGAGAAAGAGAAAGATTACAGTGTGAAAGTGTCACCCTGCAAAGGCTCAGTGGTGAGTCTGGTGGGAGTGTGAGAAATTCAAGATAAGAGAAAGCACTGAGAGCTAAGGCCTAAGTCTCGAGCCCCACCGACAACGGTCTCCATGAGGGTCGGTGAGACCGTATCAGTATGCACAGTAACAAATTATTATTTATTTTTTTAGATTCTGTCAGTTTTGTTTCTATATGAACTAAAAAACAACCAACAATATTGTACCTTATACACCTTAATATATATGCAAAAGATACTTATCAAACGAAGATGAATACAGCCTCCCTCAGATCGCTTCCCAGCTAGCGATCAACTTGACATAAAAGTCAGAAAAATGGAAAGGGAACCGGTGGCTTCTTGGAGTTAAGCTTGCCTTCCGATATTACTGGTTTCTATTGTTTACTCAATATTAAAATAAGTATAAATAAGGACCTTATTTATATTTATTTTATTCTTTTTTAAACTTATTTTAATATTGAATTAAAGCCAATTTTTCAAACTTCACCCGGAGTCCTGTGTTGGAGTGAAAATATCCAGGGGATTTCCCTAGCCCCCCCTACTATCGGGGAAGGCACCTTACAAGCTTCAATTTGTCCAAAATCCAAGATTATCAGCCGGTTCCCTCGTTGTTTTTTCTACATTTTGTTTCTATATGAATCTATTTATCATTATTTTATATATTTTTTATTAACTTTTTGGGATTTTTCTTCCTATTTTATATATATATATATATATATATATATATATATATATTTTTTTTTTTTTATTTTTTTTTTGTAAAGGTGTCATGCACTGCTCTCATCAAGGCCTCCTTTGTGTGGTAGTAGTGCAGGCGAACAATTATGTCCCGCAGTGTTGCAGGGTTTGCTGAAGAGTTTTTGTGCTCTGTCCAGAAGGATGTCAGATGCTGGTGAGTCTGGCAGTAGGTTCAGGTCTCTCTCAGCATGGCTCAGAGTACATCTGCTGAGACAGATTCTAAGAGCTGGACTCGGATACTATTTTGATGGGACCGGTTCTAAGGTCTTCTTGAGCCTATTCTAGGTTTGCTTCTTGGGCCTGTAGGTCTTGTATGGCCTATTCATGTGAGTTGGAGGTTGATATTACCTCATCCACTTGTTCATCCATCTTGTGGGTTCTTTTGGCAAAATACTCTAAGCTCTCTCTGAGAGGTGTTTAGTGAGCTATTAGGACCTTAGGCCCTTGATTTCTTGAGAAAGCCCAAGGGTGAAACCGGTTGTGACTATTCAGAAGGACTATTTAATTTGCTTTTATTTCATTTTGTGTGGTGTATTACAATAAATATTGTTTTTACCCTCAAAATGTTTGTTTATTTTTTTATCCTGCATTTATTTTATCATTTTTTTTAATTCTTTATTTTTCAGTGCTTAATGTTACAGAACAAGCTTGTTGAGCCACGACAGCTTTTCAAAGCTAATAAGAGAGGAAACAAATAATATCATGGTGATTAATAACAGCACTTTTTTTTTTTCTAGAGACTAAACAGGCGTAACCTTATCATTATAGCCATAAGGTAAAGCTGGCGCTTTTTTACTTATTATGAGTCACATGAACTTGCTTAGCTGAACTGAACTGAACTGTCCCTAGGAAGACTTACTGTGTATATGTAAGTTGTGGCTTGCTAATCATGTATGCTTAGGTTGGTTGGGCATATATAAAATGCTGTCTGTTAAGGTGGTCTAGACAGATGACACATAGTTTTAAAATTCACACAGTGTAAGTTATAGCTTAGTGAGCCTAGCGCTGGTGTTCTCATGTGGTCTTAAAAGCGTGTTTGCATGTTGCATGGAGGATTAAGTATGTGGTATGAAGAGCTTCTCTGTGTATAAATCGTATGTGGCGTCATACTGTGTGAGCATAGAAAGTAGCTTTAAAACCTATAAATGTGTGCTTAAGCAGTTAGTTGCGTCATCTTAGTAGGTAAAAATAAAAATAAAAAAGGTCCCATAACAGTGAGTCGGCATCTGCAGAAGGTGACACAGCTCCCAGTGTCCAGTGTGGGGCAACGGAACTCTGCTTGTCAGCGGTCAGCCGATTCCCCTTTTCAAGTTCTGCACCAGTCTTGCTAGGCTGTCGGCGGGGGTATCATCCTGTTGGAGCTGACAGATTTCGTGCTTCGGTCTGCTCTCTGTGGAGGTGTATGGTCGTTCTGCCGCTGGGTGCCGGTCGTTGGTCGTCGGGACCGCTGAGTGGTAGGCAGGTCGGTAGGTGCCGTGGCTTTGTGTCGAGTATTTTGCTGTTTGAGGGGCCGTGCCTGCTTTTTTGAGTTTCGGCTCCGTTCCAGTCTGGGGGCCGCTCTAAAGTTGCAAGGGGGGTTCTTCTGTAGTTTACACCGTGTGGCCGGGAGGATCCATGCCACCGCCTCTCTCACCGCCAGGTTGTACAACTGTTTCTGGGCTTTGAGCTTTGCCCATAAGTAGATACCTAGTCGATCGTGAACTCCTATGCGTACTTGGGTGGCTTTGTGAGTGTGCGTTTGGTCTGAAGCTGCGACCGTGCTTGACTGGGCCCTGTAGGTTTGCGTGGTCGGGAGTTTGGTCTTCCTAATGTGGAATCTGCTAGCTCGTTTCTCGCTTGACTGGTTGTGCCGGGATATCCCTCACCGGCAAGGGGGGGGATGATCGGGGTCCTAACGTTGCAGCGTTTTCCCGCAGGTTTGCCAGCGGGGAGGTCGGCTGCCACTCCCACGCCTGCTGGTAGGCCGCAACTCTGCGTTTCCTTCAGGATGACTCCCGGAGCCCGGTGGTCCAGCTAGATATGTCGTGAGGTACCGCCACTGCTCTGCTGTGCCAGGTTAGTAAGCTTGGTGTGATTTGTTGAGTTTAAATCGCTTATTTGCAGACTTTCACACAGAGCTCTGGTTTAGTGCGACCAGTCTGCTCGGTGTTCAGGCCCCGCCCCTTATTATTTTATCATTTTAAAGGAGCCTTTCCAGGAAACACCACAACATCTACCTCTACTCATATATATCCTATGTGGGATCATTCCACCTAAGCTGATATTATTTAGCTCTTAAAATTGTGAGTAATTTTCATACTTATCCACACAATTTTATTTGTTTGAAACATTGATCACTATATCCTGTTTGTATTCTTTCATATGGGGCTTCCATTGTGAACACTCAAAGAGAAAAATTCCCTGAGTGGGGATTATACCACCAGCACTGTATAAAAACGTCAAACTGCGTGTTGGTCTTAAACAGGAGAAGATGCTGCCTGGACAGAAAAGGGGCAGAGCAAATATAGATTGGGGGAAGGTTCACGAGTTTCATCACTATCCATGAGAGTGTATTCTTTTTCTTCACATTATTGAGATATTTATTATACTGGGTTGCACTATTGGTTTTTCTTTTCTGCTTATATTTTACATGAGATGCCAATAACAGAACTCCCTACCTCAATGAAAACCTAATTTATTCAAACTCCAATGAGGCCTTTTGACTGAACTACACTAAAACATCACCTCCTCAAAGGCTTATAGAAAAAAAGACCCTTGTATTATTCCTCTGGGACTTTTTAAGTATAGCTATCACTGTATATTTATACATAAATATCCAAACTTATTTCAATTTATACTTGGCACAAAATAGTTTTTTCTTGTTTTCTACCTATTGTTTTCCCTTCGATTGTTAGGGTATTCAATTAACAGAATCTGCTGCCATTTGAGTGAGCACTGTATCTTCCTCTTTCTTTATTATTGAAAGAATTATTTGCAAGTTTAAAGTTGAAGGAACAGTGATTACCCTATTAATGGCTGCAACCAGATTTCTGAGAAGGCAGGTTGTGAAAAACCCTTGAGTGACTGCAGAACACCTGCAGCAAGACTTGGTCGCAATAGGCACTGAAGTTTGTGAGGACAGTAAGGAGCATACGAAAACATGAAGGTTTCCATGCCAGAACCCCAAGATATACATCACTACTGACCCAAAAGCACAAGAAAGCGTTTCCAATATGCTCAACATCATATAAATAAACCACATAAATTGTGCTATTCTGTTCTATGGAGTGATGAAATAAAACTTTATCAGTGGTATATCTGGAAGAAGAAGAATGATGCATATGCTGAAAAGAACACTAAGCAAGGTGGTGGCTCATGAAGCTCTGGGTCTGTGCTACATTTTCTGGCACTGGAAACCTGTAGTATGTGGAAGGCAAGATTCAATGAAGTATCAGGAAATCCTAGGAGAAAGCATTATGCTGTCTGTTGAAGCTTTGGCTTTCCAACAATGATCCCAAGCATACCTCAAATTCCACCAAGGCTTGATAGCAGAAGAAGTCCTGTAAAATTCTACAGTGGCCATCACAGTCATCTGACTTGAACCCAATAGAAAATCTCTAGTGGTATTTGAAGAAGGTAATTGCAGCATGTGAACCCAAGAATATTACTTAACTGGAGGACATTGCTCATGAGCAATGGGCTAAAATTCCTCAGAAGCGCTGTCAGAAGCTGGTGTCTGGCTATGCATCTCATTTGCAGCAGGTCATAATTGAAAATGCAACTTTAAATTACTTCTCAAGTCTGAAAATGATTCAACCCCATTAATGGCAAGCATCTTAAGTCAAGATGCTTGAAGGGGTTGAATAATTTTCAGACTGGAGAAGTCATTTTAAGTTGCATTTTCAGTTACATTTTGGGAAACAACTCAAAGCATTTGTTGTGTTGAGCTATTTCAATTGCTGTGTTGGATTTGTTCATTGCAAACAGCTAATAGTATGAAAGTATGGAGGTTGAAAAGAAATGGGGGTTGAATAATTTTGATTACAACTATGCATATTTTATATGCATATTTTATAGTTAGATAGATAGATAGATATGTGACTGAAAGTATTGGTACACTTATTGCCACCCTTTCATTTTAATCAAATACTTTAATGCACCATTTGCTTTGAACTCCAACTGTAGTTTGACACAATGCATGTTGACAAGTCACACAGAGTAATTTAATAAAACTGGAAAAAAATCCAATGAAAACTACTGAATTCCGACTGCAATGGGAATTTGCAGATTTACTTAAACAAATGTGGTCTGGATTCCGTCTGTCTGAGCGATCCTGTAAAATTTGTTTGGAAGCATTTGCAAAATCACTAATATCCATGTCTGAACCAATTTAAACACACAAATCAGAGATTTATCAATAATCACATGGTGGACAAAGATAAATGGATACATCCAGCAGGATGCACATTTGTGCAAGTGAATTGATAAATTGGTGTCTTAATTGCTCGCATGAATATTTTAAATAGCCCCCACTTGATGCCGATGTCCCCCTCCCGGTTTTTCCACAGATCCTATCCCACAAATACATTGGCTGCTCAGTAACTATTTTCATACATTTAAGAGGCATGGCCCCACCTTCTAGGAAAAATCTCCATTGAATGCATGCCACAGAAAAGGATGGTCACGCACCAAATTTTGGTGTGCATGTGAACATCGGGTGTGATTACACATTGTGAGTTTTTTTGTGCTAAAATATATATATGGGCACTGATTTGTAACATGTTATCCTAAAGAAAAATTTTAAATAAAAAACACTGACCATTAAAAGTTAGGTTTTATTTTTTGAAGAACTCCTGGGACTGCTAGCCTTATTGTTACTTTACACACACACACATATATATATATATATATATAGGATGTGGAAAGTGAAGGCAGTAGTAGTCATAGCTGTGATAGGCTCTGATCCCCAAGTTGGGGGAGTGGCTTCAACAGATTCCAGGTGGGACATCTGAGATCGCTGTCCAGAAGAGTGCAGTTCTATCTTAGATACTGGGCAGAACCCTCAGACTCCCAGATCTCTGGTAAAGGGACCCAATAATGAGGAATATATACCACCCAGAAGGGATGAGAAAATCAATTTTAATATATATATATATATATATATAAGCAAATAAGAAAAATGGGAGGCACTCACAGGTCTTCATCAAAGTGAAAAAAAATGGTGTTTTAGTAATCCATTAGGTGTATACACAAATCGATCGATGTTCGACCCTGACGGGTCTTTTTCAAGATCGACACGTCGATCGATTTTTGTATACACCTAATTGATTAATAAAACACCATTTTTTTCACTTTGATGAAGACCTGTGAGTGCATCCCGTTTTTCTTATTTGCTTATATATTTGGCGCCGAGGATACAGCACCCAGGCAAGATACTTTTATTTCTATTATAAGGAGAGTGCCAAGCGTTCATTTTTTTCATTTTATATATATATATATATATATATATATATATATATATATATATATATATATATACAGTGCCTTGCAAAAGTATTCACCCCCCTTGGCATTTTTCGTGTTTTGCTGCCTCACAACCTGGAATTAACATGGATTGTTTGAGGATTTGCATCATTTAATATACAGAACATGCCCACAACTTTGAAGATTTTTTTTATTTATTTTTTATTGGGAAGCAAACAACAAATAGGACAAAATAACAGAAAAAGTCAATGTGTATAACTATTCACCCTCCTAAAGTCAATACTTTGTAGAGCCACCTTTTGATTCAATCATAGCTCCGGTCCGCTTTGGATAAGTCTCTATGAGCTTGCCACATCTTACCACTGGGATTTTTGCCCATTCTTCCTTGCAAAACTGCTCCAGCTCCTTCACGTTGGATGGTTTGGGATTGTTAACAGCAATCTTTAAGTCTGACCACAGATTTTCTATTGGAATGACTAGGCCATTCCAACACATTTACATGTTTCCCCTTAAACCACTCAAGTGTTGCTTTAGCAGTGTGTTTGTGGTCATTGTCCTGCTGGAAAGTGAACTTCCATCCTAGCCTCAAATCACGCACAGAGTGGTAAAGGTTTTGCTCAAGAATATCCCTATATTTAGCACCATCTTTCCCTTAACTCTGACCAATTTCCCAGTCCCAGCTGCTGAAAAACATCACTACAGCATGAGGCTGCCACCACCATGTTTCACTGTAGGGATGGTGTTCTATGGGTGATGTGATGTGTTGGGTTTGCGCCAGGCATACCGTTTTCTTTGATGGACGAAAAGTTCAATTTTAGTCTCATCAGACCAGAGCACCTTCCTCCATACATTTTGGGAGTCTCCCACATGCCTTTTCTCAAACTCAAAACATGCCATTTTGTTTTTTGCTGAAAGTAATGGCTTTCTTCTGGCCACTCTGCCATAAAGCCCAACTCTATGGAGCATACGGCTTATTGTCGTCCTATGTACAGATACTCCAGTTTCTGCTGTGGAACTTTGCAGTTCCTCCAGGGTTACCTTAGGTCTCTGTGCTGCCTCTCTGATTAATGCCCTCCTTGCCCGGTCCATGAGTTTTGGTGGGAGGCCATCTCTTGGCAGGTTTTCTGTTGTGCCATGTTCTTTCCATTTGGATATGATTGAAGGTGCTCCTGGGGATCATCAAAGATTTGGTTATTTTTTTATAACCTACCCCTGACTTGTACTTCTCAACAACATTGTCCTTTACTTGTTTGGAGAGTTCCTTGGTCTTCATGCAGTGTTTGGTTAGTGGTGCCTCTTGCTTAGGTGTTGCAGCCTCTGGGGTCTTTCAAAAAAGGTGTGTATATGTAATGACAGATCATGTGACACTTAGATTGCACACCGGTGGACATCATTTCACTAATTATGTGACTTCTGAAGGTAATTGGTTGCACCAGAGCTTTTTATGGGCTTGATAACAAAGGTGGTGAAAACATACGCACATGCCAATTTTCTGTTTTCTATTTCTAAAAAATAGTTTTATATATATATATATTTTTCTCATTTCACTAAACCAACTTAGACTATTGTGTTCTGATACATCACATAAAATTCAGATTAACAAAACATTGAACTTAAGGCTGTAATGTAACAAAATAGGTAAAAAGTCAAGGGGGTGAATACTTTTGCAAGGCACTGTATAAATATATATATATATGCATTGATCATGCATAACATTAAAACCACCTGCCTAATATTGTGTATGTCCACCTTATGTTGCCAAAACATCTTTGATGCATTGAGGCATGGACTCCAAAAGACCTCTGAACGTGTCCTGTGATATCTGGCACCAAGACAGCATCAGATCCTTTAAGTCCTGCAAGTTAGTTGAGAGGTAGGGCCTTCATGGATCGGATTTGTTGTTCTAGCACATCCTACATTTGCTCAATTGGATTTAGAGCTGGGGAAGGCAGCATCTTGAACTCTTTAATAATTCTTGAACAGTTTTTGCAGTGTGGCATGGTGCATTATCCAGCTAAAAAAGACTACTGCCATTAGGGAACACCATTACCATGTAGGCTACAATAATCTCTCAGAACCATACTCTCTGGAGAACTGAAATGCCTCTTTAACACTTTTGACTTGCTACTTTGCCCTGTCACTGCTGCTCCTCCTACTAAGTTGACTGTTACACACTTTGCAACTTAACTGAGAAGATTCCCTTGATCAGGTAAGAAATCTCTAATCTCTCTTCTATACCCATTAATACTTCCCCCAACTCCACTCCCTTCTCTGTTTGAAACTTGAAGATACCCGCTATACCTTTACAGGTTTCTTCTCTGGTTTGGTCCTCCCACCTCACCATTTGTTCCCTCGATACTATTCCCTCACATCTCACTCATGCTCTGTCTACTTTTTTTTTCTGCCTCTCACTAAAATATTCAATCTCTCCCCTTGCATATTTACTTAACCCTTTAACCATGCAACCATAACTCCAAATATAAATTTGCCCAACCTTGAAACTTACTCCCGATCTAACGAGTGCCCTATCTCACTACTACAGTTTGCCTCCAACATCCTATAGAGAGTTGTGTACGGATTTACAGATGTCCTTGAATCCAACGTGGAAGCAAGGTTAATGTTACTGTCTGCTCGCACCTCCCATGCCTCCATCCTCTGTCAGTCCTTACACAGTCCTGTATGATTAAAGGATCAATTTAAAATGTTGGTGCTTGCTTACAAATTTCTACATAATGCTGCTCACACCTATGGACACTAATACACAAGTATGTTCCATCCAAGCACCTAAGCTCTGATGAAGATTGGCTTCAAACCTCATACTTGTACCTCTGATAAGTCTTCTTTACAGCTGCGCCGTTCCTATGATACTCCCTTCCCTGCTCTTTTAAACTCTCATCCAGTCTTTGTCCTTTCAAAATATAATTAAAACCTCACATTTTCAGGAAAACATATCAATAATCAGCTTATAGTCTTCTCTTCTGCACTTTGGTAACCCACCCTTCCTCCTTTCCTGCAACTGTGCCATCCAAAAAACTAACCCTTCAATGTAAACTAATCTAATAAACTACTTTTTCACGTACATGAAATACCTCCTATCCTTACCTTTAGAATGTCAGCTCATTTCAGCAGGATCCCCAACACCCTCTGTTCCTGTGTGCCAAACTTGTCTTGTTGCAAATACTTGTCTGTTAGTCCACCTAATGTACAGCACTGCAGAAATTCCTTGCCCTTTTTTAATATTAATAGCAATAATAGTATTAACAGATGTCCAATTGATTTATAGGGATTTTTTTTTTAAGGATTTAGTTATATATGATTAATTTTACTGCAGCTCTCTACTCCCTTGTTAGTCCACATCAGGAAGCAGCATTATTTGTCCATGATTATTTTGCCCATAGGCTTTCATATATGATATTAGTTTATACCAGCTACTTGTGTAATACCACTGGCTAATTATGGATGTTTTTCTTCTTTTCAGTTATTCATTATAAAATGAGTCAAACCTGTGATGTCTACTGAGAATCTAAACAACTCAAAACTGCAGGATTCCTGGGGATTATTCATCAATAATCAGTTATTAAATACAGATTAAGCAAGGAGAAACTTATAAAAGGCAGATGTTCAATTGTTGCAGAAATACCCTTAAGTAAATTGGCAACTGATTTTTACCTTTTCTAAACTGTTCTTTTGCCTTCTGTGTAGTCTAACTAAGGTTTATATGTCTGATAGAGTATTGTGCCTGGCATGAAACATAAAGCTGAAATAAAATGAACAGCTGCATTTGATCATACTTGGCTTTTTGTTTGACTAAGGATTTATATTTCATTGTTCTAGAAATATTTATTTGTGCTGTGTGTGAACCTTTATCAATGTAATTATACAGGTACAAGGTTCTTTGTTTTGCTTTGTGGTTTCAAGTAAGGTCACAATATTATGTAAAGAAATAAATAACATTTACAATGTCTATTGTGTAGAAATAATTGATTAATTATGGCTGTTGTAAAATGGCTTTACCTTGGACCATAAGTTGAGAATTCTTGTATAAAAATCATGATCAATATTGTATTTTTATGAAAAGAAGATCATTCTTCTATACTGCTTGCTATAAAGACCACAGCTAATTGTGTCTCGAGGGAATGCTTGCCTCCACGAGGTTAAGGATGAGTGGTGTAAGGGGATAGTAAACACCTGATCTTGCAAAATGCATCACACTGGTGCATAAGTCCTCTTATTCTGCCATATTTTTTTTTTTTTTTTATATAAAGATTAGCAATTGGATACTTGTTATACAAAAATGTGTTTATAGAAAGAGGAGTTTGTTTTATTTATCCATTGTTTGCAATAAGGACCACAGCTAATTATTTACTCATCAAGAAAACACCCTTTCCTATGAGCTTAAGAATGAGTGGTATTAAAAATGCAAAGCATATTAGACCAGTATCCTTGTGATAAGATTTTGTTTACTCTTTTGCTAAACATGTTTAATGCTTACAATAAACATTTCAGTTTTAATACTTAATGTCCAGAGTGGTCACTGATCTTCAAAGTGTAGTCATTTAGCAGTGTATGCTCTTTCTACCCTAACAATTTTACAAGCATTCACATTTGATTTGGTAAAATAGTAAATTACAAGATTATTTAAATTGTAGACCAACACAGAAGAGTTGGAAAAGATTTCTAGTTCACCTATTTTTGATCTAAAAATTAAAATTATTTTGTCACTACTCTGTGATTCCCAGTTTAGAGAATTCAAACACCAAAGTTTGAAAACGTTATTGATGAATACAATGCTGAATTGTAGTTTACCCCTATATACTCAGAACATAATTGTGAGATAGATAGATAGATAGATAGATAGATTGGTACACTTATTGGCACTCTTTCATTTTAACCAAATGCTTTAATGCACCATTTGCCTTGAACTCCAACTGGAGTTTGCCAAAATGCATGTTACATAGTTACATAGCTGAAAAGAGACTTGCGTCCATCAAGTTCAGCCTTCCTCACATTTGTTTTTTGCTGTTTATCCAAAAGAAGGCAAAAAAAAAAAAAAAACAGTTTGAAGCATTTCCAATTTTGCAACAAGCTAGGAAAAAATATTCCTTCTTGACCCCAGAATGACAGTCAGATTTATCCTTGGATCAAGCAGTTATTACCCTACATTGAAAGATTATATCCTTGAATATTCTGTTTTTGCAAGTATGCATCTAGTAGCTGTTTGAACATCTGTATGGACTCTGATAAAACCCCTTCTTCAGGCAGAGAATTCCACATCCTTATTGTTCTTACAGTAAAAAAAAACTTTCCTTTGCCTTAGATGAAATCTTCTTTCTTTCAGTCTAAATGCATGACCTCGTGTCCTATGTAAAGTCCGGTTTGTGAATAGATTTCCACACAATGGTTTGTATTGGCCCTGAATATATTGACAAGTCACACAGAGCAATTCAATAGAACTGGAAAAAAATCCAATGAAAACTACTGAATTCCGACTGCAATGGGAATTTGCAGATTTAGTAAAACAAATGTGGTCTTGGTTCCGTCTGTCTGACCAATTCTGTAAAATTTGTTTGGAAGCATTTGCAAAATCACTAATATCCATTTGTTAACCAATTTAAAGAACACTGTAACGGATGGCACTGGGCTGTCCTGCAAATGTCTTGTGAATAGTTGCATTCGTGTAAACTGCTGGTTTTATATGTGTTTAAAAGAATTGTATTCCTCTTATTGTTCGGTAGAATCATTCGAATAAACTAAGGGAATGAAACTACCGAACAATCAGACCTCCCCTGTGTGAAGTGTGTCCTCAATTACCCGTTGCAACATTGTTGCGAATGGGTAATTGACAAGTTAAGTAGTCGTCCTTTGTTCTCGGGGGTGGCCGCCATTCGACAAACGAACACGTGGCGGCGGCCATTTTAAAACTCCCGAACAGCGGTGTTTTGCCGTCGAGTGTCTGGAACTCAAATCGGACACTCGACTAGGCGAACACCGCTGAAACCTCCACAAGCCCAGTTCGTTTGGTTCCTAACTACCGAACAGCCCCTCGTTCGGTAGATAGAAAGAACCGAACGAGGGGATTCAGGCGAACCCTCCCTAGCCTCTATAGCTAGAGGTTTTCGTGCCATTCATTCCCTGACTCCAGGACCGACCGCAGTGCCCATTCACATGGAACCGCATTCGGCTGTTTCACTCAGTGCGGTCGGTCATTTTATTCCCTCCATAAATTTCCCGAACCCCTGGTCTGATCTAGGTGATTTTTGGATATGTTGTTCACTCAGATCAGGGCTACCAGGGGATGTATGATTTAAAGGGGTACCCCTACGTTTAGGGGTACATCCAGAAACAGTGGGAATTGCTGTACTGGATAAGGGGATTATGATGCTCGCTGAGAGGAGGAGATGTGTGGGAGGTTACCAGGACAGGATTGGCTACTGTATTAATGAATGTAATCCCTCCCTTGCATGGGAGCATGCTTTAAAAGACCAGTGTGAAATAAAGCTTTCAGTTCTGCTCCTGAAACTGTGTGTCGTCCAGCTATTGGGATTGCTGTTGGGATACTGCTGTTAGTTTACCTGCTGGAAACCTTGCCTGTGGATTTACAATTTACTTGTTCCTGAGCCTCACTTGGATTATAAGCGGAGATAACCTGGGGAATATTGCATCTCCGCTACAAACACAAATTAGAGATTTATCAATAACCACATGGTGGATAAACATAAATTGAATAAATCCAGCAGGGTGCACATTTGTGTAAGTGAATTGATAAATTGGTGTCTTAATTGCCCGCATGAATTTTTAAAATAGCCCCCCACTTGATGCCGATATCCCCCCTGGTTATTCCACAGATCCTATCCCAATTATATTGGTAGTATATAGCTGAGGTAAGGGTTACTGCAGTACCCAGAGAAAATAGAGATACACACTTTTCCTATGGTGCTGCTGGCACCTCCCTCTGCAGCTCCAAGCAGGGTAAATTAATCCACAAAAATACAAAATTTGAGAGCAGCGTAAATATTTGCAAATGTGCACACCAAGTGCTACAAAAAGATTTATTACCAAGGACATAAGGTACAAACGTTTCAGGTTATCCCCTTTATCAATGCATGTCCTTACAAAAACAGAGTGCACTCACCATTAAATACATGAGCCAAATACACAGGACAGACCATAATTCCCAACACCTCCCTTTTGTGACATTTACAGTTAAAATGCAAAAATAGAAGAAGGTCCAGGCACTCCAGAATACAAAAAAAGCAACTT
The DNA here is from genome assembly GCA_933207985.1 of Pelobates cultripes. Taxonomy (NCBI): domain Eukaryota; kingdom Metazoa; phylum Chordata; class Amphibia; order Anura; family Pelobatidae; genus Pelobates; species Pelobates cultripes. The sequence continues at coordinate 73,976,454 of OW240919.1, read as the reverse complement.
TTATTGAACCCACCGCCACTCACAACATTTCGACCTGAATGGAACCTATCACGCTGGATTTGGAATCTATCCCATTCCTGGACATTTTACTTTCTAAGGGAGATGGGAAACTGAACACGAGCGTCTATAGAAAACCTCTTGATAAAAACACTGTTTTAGATTTTGATAGCTTCCACCCCCCTCTATGTTTAGAGATATCTCTAAAAGTCAATACTTGAGGGTCAGAAGATTGGTCTCTGGACCAGAATCTTGAGCAGATGACCCGGAGATTCTGTAGAATCAACTGGAAAATATGGATAGACCAGATGTTGCTCCCCCATACGGTGGACCTAACACAGAAAATAGACTTAAACTGATTTCCAGATTTGGTACACTGTCCCCGAGATTGAAAAAGTTGATAGACTGACATTGGCACATGCTGTCTGACTGCCATCCTGAGATAATTGAATTTAAAATAAACCTATGCTCATCTACAAATGAGCTCCATCTATATGGAATAAGTTAGTTAAACTACCAATACCCCTTAAGATAGGTTCAAACAAAAATGGAAATTTTCCATGCCACAATTGTGTGTGCTGTAATTCCATGATCAGAGGATCTACTTTTTTACCATCCCCAGAAAGGCAATAAATATTTCATCAAGCAATTTGTCACATGTAATACCACATATGTGATCTATATTTTAAAATGTCCTTGTGGACTATTATATGTGGGCCAAACAAATCAGAAAATGAAAGAAAGGTTTTCAAAACATAAATCAATGAGTAGAACAAAAATATTAGAACTACCAATCCCCTTACACTTCTCATAAGCATATCACACTATAGCTCAATTAATTCCAAATCATTGAACATGTTGAGGAAAAGTTTATACGTGGAGACAGAGAGAAAAGTTTATTATTTAGAGAAGCTTATTAGATTAAGGAACTCGACACCATGGCTACAAAAGGACTCAATCATGAATATGACCTCAATCCGTTAATTTACACTAATTTAAATTTGTTTTTAATCTATGTCATATTAATTATTTTATTTGTTCTCTTACAGATTATTTTCAATCTGTGGTGTTAGTGCTGGTGACTATAATATTAGATGCACACCAAGTCTGGGCTTTCCAACTTGTCATGCTCTCTACATCATAGAGAACTCTATATCAATTTGTTAGCTTTTTATTAATCTGTATATATGTCTTTAGTCTCTGATACATAAATATAGACCCACTTATAAACCTCTATGATATGGTGTAGATTGATAAATAAGCAAGTTCTGCACTTTAGTATGATCCTTATATTATAATATGATCCTTATAATATAATAGCTTCTCACACTTGTTATTTACAATTAAGTGGTTAGATGTAAATAATTCACATGTATATATTTCACATTTTGTAGTGGCACTATTTTATACATGAAACCTTTAACCATTACTATTATGAACTTTTCGTCACATATATGCACGTTAAATATGACATAATTCTATATGCAATAACCATATCGTCATCACAAGATATTAGCACATGATGAAGTCTTATACATATTGAGAGATGTCAAACTCTATCTGTTTGCTATGTATATTTGATAACTGTATTTTTATGCACTCTTGTGCACTTTTTTATAGGAGTTTATAATTTATGGTGCCCTACTATAGAAGATTATTACTAATGAATTGGGATGATAGATGAGATCATGGCAATATTGGATTGAACCTTCTGTATATATATTTGTATTCTTAATTTTATTAATGTTTTCTTATTGTATTCTGTGAAAGAATGTTTTTTTTTTGTGCTCAATTGGTGTTGCCCAATTCAGAGACTGTCAGCTGCTTAGGGTTCATTATTCTTTCTTTATTATATATATTTTATGCTATTTCATATTTACAATTTAAATACTTTTTGCGCAATAACTTATAGCCATGGTGATACACTGGCTTGTTATTTCTCAGGCTTGATTCTGGGCACACATCACCGATATGTTGATGCCCCCTGGTACATGAAACGTAATTACGCTGACATCGCATACCTAGCAGAAATGATCTTCCGGCAGGAAGGTAATGGATCATTTCAAACTTTTCAATTTCATTTTAATTTAATTATTTACTTGATCAGTAATTGATTGGTTTTTCGAACCTATGGCACAGCGGACAGCCTCCATCTTCGAGTAAGCTACATTGGAGTGTATGAACTTGATTCTCCTGATGATCTAATTATACTAATTATCTTAATCACTTGTGTTCCTATAAATTTGTATTTGTATATGCATTCGATAGCTTGACAAAGACCATTCAGGTTGAAACTGTCACATATTCATCCGCTTATAGAAATGTGGTTAATGACATTTACTGTCAACACAGGAAAAGTTGTGCCGAGCAGCAACCTAATCCACAGAAGGGTTAATGCTGAGCAGTAATTGTGCAAATGAAACCTGGTGTCATGTATTCATCTGCTTAGAGAAAAGTGATTAATGACATTTACTGTCCACACAGGAAAAGTTGTGCCGAGCAGCAACCTAATCCACAGAAGGGTTAATGCTGAGCAGCAATTATGCAAATGAAACCTGGTAACTGACTTTGGGGTCAAAGGCCGGTTACAGCCTATCAGAATTAAAGGAGGGGTATTTAGGCCCAGTTCTAAGCCTGCTCAGTGCCCTGAAGTGGTTTCCCTTGTGGTTGTCTGAGAGCGCGTTCCTGTTTATAGTTTTCTACCTGGTTTTTGACTTTGGCTTTGTTTATTGACTTCTCTATATTCTGGTATCCTGACTCCTGGCTTTCCTCATCGCTGTGTCCCTTTCTGTGTTCCCTGACCTCGGCTAGTATTTTTGACTATTCTTTGTACGTTAAATCCGGCCATTCTAAGGACCGGTAATACGTTACTTATTTGTCATCCGTGCTGTACAGTTCTACGTGCTGGATCAAACAGTAATCCTGACATTACGACATGGCCATAGATCCTGTAGAACTGTGTCAGCACATAGCTGCTTGCGAGAGGAAATTAGAGGAGAATGATCACTGCATGGATCAATTCACTCAGGCTTTAAGTACGCTTCTCGCTAGAACGGAGCATCAGCAGCCTGCAGCGTCTCCTCCTATAGCACCTCTACCCTGTGTACCTCCACCCACTGTTAATAGGACTCCTTGCATCGCCTTATCACCATCCCTACAGTTTGATGGCAATATCCAAGAATGCAGGGGTTTTCTTAATCAGGTGGAGTACCATTTTGAGGCCTCACCAGGGTCATTCCCCACGGACAGAGCAAGAATTGGTTATCTAATGAATCAATTAAAGGGCAAGGCCCTTGCCTGGGCTAATCCGTTGTGGGAGAGTAATCGGAGCATAGCTCATAATTACCAGGAATTCCTTGCCGAATTCAAGCTCACGTTTGAGCCATTGGGTAGAGAGGATGACGCCTCCACTGCCCTAATGCACATCAGACAAGGTAACCGGTCTATCTCGGATTATGCTATTGAATTCCGTACCTTAGCTTCCGAGGTAGACTGGACTAACAATGGGTTAATCTCAGCATTCAAAAAGGGTCTCTCAGAGACTATACTAGATGAGATAGCCGCTAAAGAATTACCTAAGAGTCTTAACCAATTTATTACGTTTGTCATGCATATTGATAATAGGTTAAGACTCAGAGAAGTCACCAGAAGCAAGACCAGACGTACGGCTATGTCCCTAGCACCTCAATTCTCTAAACCTGTTTTGTCTAACCTCCCTGTACAGTCTGAACCCGAACCTATGCAGTTGGGGGTCACTAGACTATCAGAGGCCGAAAAACAGTATAGGAGAAGGGAGGGGTTATGCCTATATTGCGGTAGAAAGGGACATATGATAACTAATTGTCCAGTGCGTCCGGAAAACTTCCGCACCTAAGAACCTTAAGGGGACAGATCTTAGGTGTGATGGAGTTGTCCTCTAACAAAAACAAAAGTAGATTCCTCCTTGAGGTATCTATTTCCCTTGATAACAAGAAGTTTTCTTGCAGTGCCCTAATGGACTCAGGTGCTGCTGGAAATTTTACTGATGTCCAGTTTATTAGGGGTAATGAGATACCGGTCAGGGAGAGACCTACGCCGCTAGCTGTAGAGGCTATTGATGGTAGACCACTCACACAACCGCTTATAACCCACGAAACTGTCCCTATTACAATCTCCATTGGGGCCTCCCATAGGGAGGAGATGACGTTTCAGGTTATTACTTCTCCATCATGTCCTATCATATTAGGGTTTCCGTGGCTGAGTAAGCACAATCCCTATATTGACTGGGCTAATGGGGAGATATTAGAATGGGGTAAAGAGTGTATGGGGAGATGTATAAAACCAGTACTAAAGAGATTGGATACTATTGACCTTCCCACTACCACTCCCCAAACTCCTGGAGTTCCCATACAATACCGAGAACTTCAGGAGGTGTTTAACAAGGCTCAATCCGATGTATTGCCTCCCCACAGAGCATATGACTGTGCCATTAACCTGTTTCCAGGCGCTATGCCACCTAAGGGGGCAGTTTATGCCTTATCTCCCCAGGAGAGTAAAATAATGGAGGAATACATCAAAGAATCCTTGAGCAAAGGGCACATAAGAAAGTCATCCTCACCAGCTGGTGCAGGATTCTTTTTTGTTGAGAAAAAGGGTGGTGAGTTACGCCCTTGCATAGACTACAGGGCACTTAATAAAATCACTGTAAAAAATGCATACCCTATTCCACTCATTTCCGAATTGTTCGATAGACTTCAGGGAGCTAAAGTATTTACTAAGCTTGACCTTAGGAGCGCTTACAATTTGGTTAGAATTAAAGAGAATCATGAGTGGAAGACGGCATTTAATACCCGTAGTGGACACTATGAATATCTGGTAATGCCATTTGGGTTATGCAACGCCCCGGCCGTATTCCAAGACTTTATAAATGATGTACTCAGGGAATTCATTTACTCATTTGTCTTGGTTTATTTGGACGATATTTTGGTGTATTCCCCTGATCTTCAAACTCACCACTCCCATGTGAAACAGGTTCTGCAGACGTTGTTGAAAAATAAACTTTATTGTAAATTAGAAAAGTGCATATTTGACCAGCCTGAAGTCCACTTTTTGGGTTACAACATCTCTGCATCGGGATTTCAAATGGATCCTAAAAAACTAGAGGCTGTACTACACTGGCCATTACCCTCTGGTTTAAAAGCCATTCAAAGGTTTATTGGTTTTGCCAACTATTACAGAAGATTCATCAAGGGATTTTCTTCTGTAATAGCCCCAATCACAAATATGACTCGCAAAGGGGTTAGTAGCACGGTATGGTCCAAAGAGGCTGTGAATGCTTTTGAGACTCTTAAACAAAGATTTGCCTCTGCGGACATACTAAAACATCCTGACACCAGTAAACCTTTTATATTGGAGGTTGATGCATCCGAGACAGGGGTAGGGGCTGTTCTCTCTCAGAGAGAAAGCCAGGGAACACCATTGCATCCTTGTGGCTACTTCTCCAGAAAGATGTCTCCTGCTGAGCGCAACTATGATATTGGCAATAGAGAACTGTTGTCCATTATTCTTGCCCTCAAGGAGTGGCGACATCTTTTGGAGGGTTCCAAGGACCCCCTGTTGATCATAACCGACCACAAAAATCTGGCATATATAGGGGATGCCAAACATTTGTCTTCCAGACAGGCTAGATGGTCACTGTTCCTTTCCCGTTTTAACTTTCTCATTACTTATAGACCTGGTTCTAAAAATACCTAGGCTGATGCCTTGTCCAGGCAATTTGATAATGAGTCAGCTCCGGAACAGATGACATCTCCTATTATTCCACCAGAGTGTATTATTGCTACTACTGTCCTCTCACTGTCTTCTCCACTGCTTGGCACCATACTGGAGGCCCAGCCTCAGGCACCCAGTGGTAAACCGTGTGATAAACTGTTCGTTCCCCTATGTGAAAGGGTTAATATCATGAAAGTGTTCCATGACAATATAACTGCTGGACACCCGGGCATCAATAAGTCCACTGCCGCGATCACTAGATCATTTTGGTGGGATTCACTCAGGAAAGATGTAAAGGAGTATGTGCAGGCATGTTCTGTGTGTGCAGTTTCTAAGGTGACTCATGCACTTCCTTGTGGCCTGTTGCAGCCTCTTCCTGTTCCTGAGATTCCATGGTCCCACCTATCCATGGACTTTATTGTTGAGCTTCCTAGCTCTGCTGGGTTCACTACTATTCTCATGGTTGTAGACCGATTTTCTAAGATGGCTCACTTCATTCCTCTCAAGAAGTTGCCATCTTCGCAAGATTTGGTCCTAATTTTCATACGTGAAATTGTCCGTTTGCATGGCATCCCCCACAATATTGTGTCTGATAGGGGCTCTCAGTTTGTGTCCAGGTTCTGGAGGGCGTTCAGTAAACAATTGGGGATTGATCTCTCCTTCTCCTCCTCCTACCATCCACAGACCAATGGTACAGCTGAGAGGGCTAACCAGTCATTAGAAGTTTATTTGCGTTGTTTTATTAATAGCACACAAGACAATTGGTCCGAACTACTCCCGTGGGCCGAGTTCGCTAGAAACAATGCTGTTCATGACTCCTCTGGGCACAGTCCATTTTTTGTCAATAATGTTAGGCATCCTACGGTTCTCCCTGCTGTATTTTCTGATACTGCCATTCCTGCTCTGGATGAGCATCTGGCTTCCATTCGGGATACCTGGGTTAAGGTTCAAACTGCTCTAGGGGCTGCTGCTGAACGCTTCAAACATTTTGCTGATAAGCGTAGGAGTGCCAACCCGGTGTACCAAGTGGGGGACCGGGTTTGGTTGTCATCTCGCAACATCAAGCTTAAGGTCCCTAGCATGAAGTTTGCCCCCAGATTCCTTGGTCCCTATAGAGTGCTTCGTAGGATCAATCCAGTGTCTTACTCTCTGGCTCTTCCTGCATCTTTAGGGATTCCCAACACTTTTCATGTGTCCTTACTCAAACCTCTTGTCTGCAATAGATATACTGTTCCTTGTGTTCCTCCCCCTCCGGTGGTGGTGGGTGGTCAGGAAGAGTATGAGGTATCTTCTATCGTGGATTCTAGGTTTTCTCGGGGCACTTTACAGTACTTGGTTGTTTGGAAAGGTTACGGTCCTGCTGATCGTTCTTGGGTTTTGGCTCCTGACCTGCATGCGGGCCGTAAGATCCACGCTTTTCACGCTAAATTTCCTCTCAAGCCTGGTCCTGACCACCCGGTGGGCGTTCTTCAGGTGGGGGGTAATGTCACATATTCATCCGCTTATAGAAATGTGGCCAATGACATTTACTGTCAACACAGGAAAAGTTGTGCCGAGCAGCAACCTAATCCACAGAAGGGTTAATGCTGAGCAGTAATTGTGCAAATGAAACCTGGTGTCATGTATTCATCCGCTTAGAGAAAAGTGATTAATGACATTTACTGTCCACACAGGAAAAGTTGTGTATATTCTGGTATCCTGACTCCTGGCTTTTCCTCATCGCTGTGTCTCTTTCTGTGTTCCCTGACCTCGGCTAGTATTTTTGACTATTCTTTGTACGTTAAATCCGGCCATTCTAAGGACCGGTAATACGTTACTTATTTGTCATCCGTGCTGTACAGTTCTACGTGCTGGATCAAACAGTAATCCTGACAGAAACGTTGTGAGTGGTGGTGGGTTCAATAAAAGTTGCCTTTTTTATATTCTGGAGTGCATGGACCTTCTTCTGTTTTTGCATTTCAAGTATTTGGTTCCCGGTACTGGGACCGGCCTGGCTGCTCCCAGATACGTATTGTATGGGGATTGAGTGCATTTCCACACCCATGTTTCTTGGTTATTCACTGTTAAAATGTCCTACAGAACTAAAAAAATAACAACCTTTCTTAATTTCTCACAATGTTTATATTTTATTCATATTAAATTATGTTACATAGCTAAATATTTGATGTTAAATGAAAGCCCTATTTCTCCTGAATAAAATAATATATAATAAGTGTAGGTGCACTTAATATGAAAGAGGCGGATTACGGTTGAACAGACATATAGTAAAATTCCAAGTTTTGTTTATGTTTTATTTTGATCAAAATGTGTACAGTCCTTAAGGGGTTAAACTGTTATTCACTGTGTTAATGTTTACACTTTGCTTGCCTTTGTGACACTGCCTTCATGTTATCTGTCTTTATTATATCTACTTAAAGATACAATCTCTCTTTTGGTGATGTCGTAAGAAGAGCAGAGAAGGCAGGCATGGTTGTTGCTTTTTTAAATTTATTTTATATTATTATATTGAACTAGAAAAAGAATGTCACCTTGAGTAGTCTATTGTATACCTCGGTTTTCCTCAACTGTCACACTCCCGATTTATGTAATGCCTAATGTATGTACTGCATATTTAAACCTGACGTTCCAAAAAAAAAATGTTGAAAAAATAAAGTCATTATGCACTTACATTTTATTTCTTATTATCTGATCTGTATGACAGAAGATTAAATCCTGCTTAAATATCAAAATTATGCAGTGACCTTTATAAATAAGAACAGAAATGCCAACTAATTAATCAGTTTAAACTTTTAATACAATGTTAATTCTGAAAATCCTCTATAACCGTCTCTATATGCCCCTTATTATTTTTATAGTCCAATTTGCATATTTATTTTATCTATTTTACCATTTCATTCATTATTACTAATTAGGTTTTTAGTTCACATTTTTGGGGGGAGAGGATGTAGAATAAAGCACCATGCACATCATCATTGCTATAAAATATTAGTTCTCACAATATACCTAACCTAGGTATAAAATAAACTATCATTAATTAGCATTTTTGTTTATATTATAAACAGCTCTATATTGTAAAAGGGAAAAGATGAGTATATGAAATATGAGAACTTTGTTTATGAAAAAAGAAAGAGACATGTTACCGGTAATATGTATGATTGCTGTAAAAACACTCAAGCTTGGACATATGCAGTTGCAGAGGTTACAAACTCTAAAGTTGACACTGACAGGGCCCCTAATGAGCTCTCAGAGTGACTTGGAATAGGGTGGAAGTTATTGAAAAAATAGAGTTGTGTACTAATCTTTTTGTTCTTTTAAAAAAAAAAAAAAAAAATTTGGTGAGGATATTAAAACTTGCCTCTTCTAATAGTGCATCTTGCTGCCATTTCTTCCCCAGGTAAACAACACACACACACACAGTCATTCACCTGATGACCTAGTGAACCACCATCAGACCAGGCTGTTGTTTTCTTTTGACCCTTCACTATTGGTTACTATGGCACTTTTTAGGTATGAGTTTGACTTTACAGACAAAAAGTCTGGTTCTCGGCCATTTCTAGCTTATCGTGTGTTATATGATCTTATAACATCTACTGCTTTAAAGGAAATCAGAGATTCTGATGCAAGTATATTTAAGAAACAGTTTTAATTAATAATCCAAAATAATAATTTTACTTTTTACTAAAATAACTCAGTTCCGGAAGACCCAAAGGACACTGTCTAACTTTTGTAAGATAAAATGAAACAAATGACAAAATAAAAGTATGATATAAGTGTATTGAATGGATGTTACAGAACAAAAAATATGCAGTAAATAATCAGTCTTACCAAATAGAAACAATGACTACAGAATGTGTCACTCTGTAGAACTCCAGGTGTGTGGATGGATGAGTGAAAAGAATGACACTGTTTAGCTGTACCTTTTTCAGTTTTATACCTTTTCTTTTTCTAAAAACATCCTTCTCTTTTTTCAAAAATGGTAACAGCATCAGTCCTATGCCTTGCCATTGTCACGGGTGGCTGTCCGAAGACCTGGACCCCTGTGTGTCTGATATAGATGATAGGAGTCTCAGCGTGTAAGTGGACAATCAGGGTCTGGTGCAGGGTAACCACACTCCCCCAGGTGTTGAGCACTAGCATTTGTGTGGCCACATACCAGAACCCTGATGCATCTTAAAGGATCACTATAGTCAACATATAAAAGCAAGAAAGACAGGTCCCCTAGCCTTCTTCCTTGCTTTTATATGAACTTCCCCCTAATAAAAAATAAATCCAAACGCTTTTTATTATTAAAACTTACCTCAGTTCCAGCGCCGAGCTCCCCGCCAGGCCACGCCCCCTTTTTCATAAAAATGACAAAATCGCAGGGCCCAATCAGACGCTTCTCTTTGAGAAGTGTCATCGCTCTCTGGTACGCATGCGTGGCTTCGCGCTGCACCAATCAGGTTCTTAATTCTATAAAAAAACTGAGCGATCTACCGCTCTATAGTTAGCTGTCTATGCTGGCCCCCCTCCTATGGCAACCCTCCTTTTTACTTGTGAGTGCAACCAGTTACTGCCGTGCTTCACTTTTATTACTGTACATCACTATGTAATGTTTGCTTTTTTATTTTAGATTCTAGCTGTATGCCAGTTTTTTGTATATATTCCAATATCAAAGTTAATGCATGTAGATCAGGTAGGATTCATACCAGGGAGATCTTCATCCAGCCACATGCAAACCTTGCGAAACATCTTTTAGATTGCCAAACGTAGGAAGGTCCCAATGCTGGCCCTGTCATTTGATGCTGAGAAAGCCTTTGACAAGGTCAACTGAGAATTCCTTTTAAATCCTCTAAAAAGCCTTTGGTTTTCCAGAAAGGATCCATCAAGCCACAATGGCTCTTTATTCTAACCCTACAGGGAAAGTAATAGGCCAGGGTATATCTTCTAACGTGTTTAAATTAAACAATGGCACTAGACAAAGCTGTCCGCTCTACCCGCTTCTCTATGTTATGACTATCAAAGTACTTGCACTTGAGATAAGTAATAACAAAAAAATTAAAGGTTTCAAGGATAATATAGCGATTAAATAAAGCTCTACGCAGATGATGCTCTTATAGTGCTGGAGGATCCAATAAACTCAAGCAACTAGTAGAAGTAATCCAAGATTATAGCCGACTTTAAAACTATAAATTAAACACTTCTAAAATAACTGCTCTCCCTTTTTTTAACCTCACAGATGAAAGCCAGGATCATGGAAGGTTTTTACTTCCCTTAAGCAAATTAATATTTCACTTACTTGGGCTTAAAAATATCAATACACCTGCAAAACTATATGGAGATTAATCTGCTCCCCCTGATAAAAGAGATTAATGCTAAATTTAAAAAAAAGAAATATCATGGTGGGGCAAGATTAAGACTATAAAGCATACGTCATCCCCAAGCTAACATATATTCTAAACCTAATACTCTGCAACATCCCTTTATGTTGGACTAATCTCTTACAGTATATGGCCAAAAAAAAAAGACCAAGGATAAGCTCCAAAATACTGTCAAAGAAAATAGGAGATTGAGGTTTAGAAATTCCATTTTTGGAATAGGCTCTTTTAAATCTGTATCTTCAATTGTTTAAATACTTTACAGATCAATTAAAAAATGTCACTTTTTCCATATAATCCTTTCCTTAAGTTGCATACTGATAAATTGGTACGAAATTAAACTGAAGTTGGACTTAAAAGATAAAATTCTACCATCTCTTAAAATAGAATTATCAAATGACTACTCCCTGATATCCATTTATCCTCATGGTCATACATATGTACAAAAATAATAGCAGATCTAATTAAATCAGCAAAAACAGAACCTTTTTAGACTTAAAATTAACATCAGCGCACAAAAATAGGATTTCTTAGATAACTTTTTACTATATAAATTGAAAAACAAAACTATATGCGTCAGCGCTAACAGGGTATACAAATTCCCTGTAAAGATGTAACTCAATACAAATTTTAAATATAAATATCCACCGTTTAAACGTAAATGAGCTACACTTTAAGATTTTAAATAGATAGCATCAAGTTCCAGAAAAATATTAAAATCTTTTCCACTCAATCCTCTGATTGTTGGAGATGCGGGGTGTAACGGATCACCTGGCACCCCAACTGGGTACCTCCGTTGATGGATGCTCCTAGCACTTCCTGAGGACTCCAAGCACTGCAGTAGACACCACAACCACCGAACCGGAGAAGTATATGAATGCTCTCAAGCATATGAATGCTGTAAGCAGCTGAACAGGAAAAGCATACAATCAGCTTACACTCATGGCAATCAGCATACAATCCAATTCCCCCAATAACGAGACGACACTTCATTTTGAGGTCAAGCAGAACTGACTGTACTGGCACATACAGCCTCTTTTACTCACAATCCACAAACATAGTACTGCCCACAGGGTTTTGAAATACAACCAATCAATCTGTACAATACACACAGACACTCCCACACAAAATCCTCCCCTCTGCCTGTGATATGATTACTGAACACAATGGTTAATCTAATTATCACAGGCAGAGAAATACAGGATTATAAAACATATCACAGGGACCCCAAAACATGCAATAACCCCATAAAAAGTATATCCTCGGAACCGGGGGATCTGGGTGAACCACATATCCCAAATTCACCCAGATCCGTTCAGTAGTTTGGAAGATACAGTTTAATGCAGATTCCGCAGAACATATACAGGCTATATGAAAAATAATTACTGTATATTGTGTCCCCTGTTGTATAGTTTAAAACTAGTGCACGATGTCTTTATGCACCAAATACCGGCGAGATGGCACCGTGTAGAAAAGTCCAAACAGTGTCTGTGAGTTAAAATGGCCACCATCCATTGTTCTCACCATGTGCTTCATCCATTGTTCTCACCATGTGCCTCTGAAACATGAAATGGTGGCCACCCAGTAACTCCACAGTATGTCCCCAGATGGTTCTTAAAGGGCCAGCAGCAGCATAATAAAATCAAGTATGCCCACATCAGTTCCTAGAAGGGCAATACATCCCAGGGCCATAGTCGCAGGGCAGGAGGCTGGCAAACAGGCCCCTCCAAAAACCAGTGGTGAGGTTACTTTTGCCACAAGGGGCAAAGGTGGCAAATTTCGTGCATACTCAGTGGGACTTCAGATTATTAAAGAATTATGGCAGGATGTAATAACATTTTAAATCATACAATCCTCTTACGGATAATATCTGATGCTTTTACATCTTAACTCACTTTGCATTTAAAAAAAAGATCTGAACGTATTGTTACATATGCTTACAGCAGCAAAGCTGATTATTGCAAGGAATTGGAAAAAAATCCTTCTAAATCTGGTGTCCAATAAAACACCAATTGCATTCTCAATTTCTTGAGGAAAAATATATTCCAACTCCTGGCAATAAAAGGCTCAGTTACACAGGTGTTCTAGATGAATAAATAAGATTATTTGAGACACTGTAGAATTAACTGTAGAATTAAAAAGTGTAAGCCGAAGGAAAGTCTTTGGGCGTGCAGGTTTTTTCACCCCTTTCTCACTTCCTTATCCCTTAGTAGAGATATTATTTTTGTTTGTGTTTTTTTTGTTTTTTCTCATAATATTGTACTCTAGTGTCTGTGCAATTTCCAAATATATGTAATTTATGCATACTAGGAAATAAAATTTGATCTAATAGAACCCTAATGAATTAAAAACAAGGAGATATAACTGATCCAAACTGCCAGACGAGGTTGCCCCAGAAGTGCCCAACAGGGGATCTGAACCTGGGTGATTCTGGGTGATGGTTCTCAGCCTGTGTTTCTCCTCTGAGACACTATACAGCTCAAGTGTCAGCCTGAAGTCCGATCTTGCCTTGATCCAGCACTGGGGGTTGGAATTTATTTGAGACTGTTCCTGTCAATTATGGTCCACCTATAGCTTATGCCTCATTAGCCAGGTATAGACACTGCCTCTCCCTGAGGGCAGTGTCAGTTCATTGACTCTGGTTCCTGTGTTGGTGTTTGTGTTCCAGTGTTCTCCAGTTAGCTCCTGACCTTGGCTTTCTATTTGTGTATCCTGATTTCTGGTATCTTCTGACTTTGGCTTACCCTCGTTTATCCTGACTTCTGGCACCCTCTGACCTTTGGCTTACCCACAACGATTCTCAGAGGAGAGGAGAGTTTATTGCAAATCTATTTGGTTTTTTGGAAAATTGATAAGTGGGAAAGCCACCCAATTACAGATAGTGATTTCTGTCTAGTAAGAGCTCAAGTAAGAGCAAGGAATTTTGTTTTGTTTATTATTATTTAAAGCACCTGTTTTTCCTATCAAATAAAAAGGAAAACCGAACTGAATGTGTCCTGGACTTTGATTACCCTAGATGGCTGTGGTTACTGTAAGATCTGTGACAAAATCCTACCTGTAAAAGAGGTGGTTTGTTACAGTTGTAAATTATTATTATTATTGCCATTTATATAGCGACAACAGATTCGCCGACCAGCTCTCCTCCCATGATTCCAGCCCAAAACATGACTCTACCACCGCCTTGCTGACGTTGCAGCCTTGTTGGAGCAACTATGCACTACTCCATCCATCTGGACCATCCAGGGTTGCACGGCACTCATCAGTGAACAGGACTGTTTAAAAATTAGTCTTCATGTATTTTTCTGGCAATGCAGCCGTTTCGGCTTGTAAGCATTGGTTAGTGGTGGACGAATAGAAGGTTTATGCACAGTTGCAAGACTCTGGAGGACTCTACACCTTGATGTCCGTGGTATTCCAGAGTCAGCAGCAGCTTCAAATATCTGTTTGCTGCTATGTAATGGTATTTTAGCAGCTGCTCTCTTGACCCGATGCATGGATCTGGCAGAAATCTTCCTCAATGTGCTTTTATCTGCACAAACCCGTCTGTGTTCTGAATCAGCCACAAATCTCTTAATAGTGCGATGATCACGCTTAAGTTTTCGTGAAATATGTAATGTTTTCATACCTCGTCCAAGGCATTGAACTATTTCACTCTTTTCAGCAGCAGAGAGATCCTTTTTCTTCCCCAAATTGCATGAAAATGGTGTTCTGCTTCATAATGTGGAACACCCTCCTTTAGTAGTTTTCACTTAAATTTGGCTCACTTGGCAATCTAATTATCACAGGTGTCTGAGATTGTTTTCAGTGATCAAAAGAGCCCTAAGACACAATGCCATCCATGAGTTAAACTGAAAAACAAAATATTTAATCTTTGTGACACTTAAATAGAATTTACATGGCACAAGACATCCATCTAAAACTTGGGTATCAAATTGACTCACTCCAGAACACAAACTATCAAGGAAAACCATGAATTGGTTCTCACTAAAATATCCAAACAGATGCAATCATAGGACAAATTTAATACATCCTGGCTAGGGAGAATCAACTCTATCAAAATGATGATCTTACCAAACATACTATACTTGTTTAGAACATTACCCATTTCTCTTCCTAATTCACTTCTTAAAAGATTCCAATCCATCATAAATACTCACATATGGAAAAGGAAACCCCCAAGAATATTTTTCAAAAGAGGGGGACTAAATGTCTCCAATATAAATTTTTTTTATAGAGCAACGACATTAGCACAGGGCCTAGATATCATGACAGGTAGAACTAGACCAGTCTGGCTCAAACTTAAATCAGCCTGCAGGAATTTCCAATCCCTCCCTAACATTCTATGGACGCTACGCACACCTACTACACCGGAGGTACTGCCCACCACAAAATTCCTTATAAAATCATGGGCCTCCTGGGGCACAACACTATGCCCCCATAAGGAACTATTATACCTGGCTCCACTACAAGCTCTCTCAGTAATCTCACCAGACCTCCCCATACGCCACTGGTCAGAACAAGGGATAACCCATGTACATTCATTATTTGATAATGGTCTCCTCCTTTTCCCAGAGTTGCAAACCTCCCATAAACTGCCACTCAGGGATATATTTCTATACCTAAAAGTGAAACACATTCTAATGTCTGAGGCAATAGATTACATAGATCCTTTATCACTTAGCAAAATAGGCCTTAAATGCTATACAGTAAACAAAGCACCGCCCTTATCCAAATTTTTAACACTATGCTACTTGGCGCAATCAGACACTAATAACATTTATAAATTGCCTTACATGCTCAAATGGGATGAGGATGGGTAGTGGTAAGGGGGATGGAGGGGAGCTTTAGAAACTCCCCTAAGTGAAAGGTGCCATGAATAGTGATGTCCCAAACGGTTTGCCAAGCGGTTCGCCACGAACGGTTCGCCGCGGACCCATCATTGAGTAAACTTTGACCCTGTATCTCACAGTCAGCAGACACATTCCAGCCAATCAGCAGCAGACCCTCCCTCCCAGACCCTCGCACCTCCTGGACACCTCACTAAGAATGCAGCTTCAAAATGGATGCTGTCCAGGAGGTGGGAGGGTCTGGGAGGGAGGGTCTGGGAGGGAGGGTCTGCTGCTGATTGGCTGGAATGTGTCTGCTGACTGTGAGGTACAGGGTCAAAGTTTACTCAATGATGAGTCTGTGGCGAACCGTTCGAGAACCGTTCGGCGAACCGTTCGAGAACCGTTCGGCGAACCGTTCAGGACATCACTAGCCACGAATAATACAATCTGACCAAATTTATAGTATGGTTACAAATATTTATTATATGCATTTCAAAGTTGTTCTTCCTGTTTTTGGTTTGTTTATTTGTTTCAAAGTGTTTGCTTGCTGGTTTAAAAAAAAATAATTGTCAAAGGAAGCATGTCCCTTTAATTAGTGTTAGATAGCTATGCAAGTTTAGGTAAGCCTAATCTGTTTGAGGTTCTCTCATGACTAAATTTAGATCACGTTTAGTTGTTCAGACAATGCTTAATGTTTTGACATCACGTTGCATGTTTTTAACAAAGTATAATGGCAGGTCTAGAATGGGACATTAATTTATGTCTCCCATAAAATGTAATAGAATAATTAAAGGCCTCTGAAACTTTTAACCCTTGTTAACATTCACTAATGAGTGTCAATAAATCAGGACTGCACCATTAATTCCACTGTCAGTACTTTTTTTTATTTATTTTTTTATGATGACATGTAGAGTTAAATCCCAGGGCAGTTAAGGACTATCCAAAAAGTTGTATTTTCTAAATATATGTCACACTTTAAAAATTAGTGTTCTGCACAGGTAAAGTAGTTTTTTATTTTATTTTTTATTTTATTTTTTATTCACTGTGGCCTGCGCTTTTCCTCTAAGTACTTGTCTCTTTTATTATTGCAGCTTACGCAGCATATTAATTCTTTCCTGCTATAGCAATTGCCTCTAATAGAAAGGGTAACAATTGTAAACCTCTGCTAACCTGACAAGATGTGAAATTAATAGCTATCAGTATTATATTCTTAGCATCACAACCCCATTATAACCCAATCATTGTGCTTAAAAGTCAATGCAATCTGCCATCTGTCAGCATGCCTCTCTGAATATTGCGATCCTGCTCCCGCTGCTTCACCTGTGTACCAAATTCTTTGAGAAAGCTATTATCTGGTGTGACACCAATATGTCTCAGGAATACAAGAAATCTTCAAAAACATGTTTTGAAGTGATGTAAATGTGTATGTTTCATTTTTTTTTATAGTGGTTAAAAGAACTTTTCTAATATTAACTTCCTTGACAGACTCAATCATTTACTTAAATAAAGTGGTTGAAATGCCCTAGGTGTGTGCTCTTTGATTACTATTCAAGGTACTCTTCTCAAGTAGCTATTTATACCTAGGGTAGATGCTGTTTGCTATTTAGAATATTTCTCAGCCAAAAAGTAAACGTACATGACTAGGCTGTTGGACAAGGGAGTGATGGAGAGGGCGGTAGGCCCGCCTCGCTTCTTGAGCAATATTTTCCTGGTGAGGAAGAAAACAGGGGACTTCCGCCCTGTAATCAATCTGCGTGCCCTCAACGGATATGTCGTCTACCGACATTTCAAGATGGAGGGCATACACCTCCTCAGGGACCTACTTTGCGATCCCAGGGGGATCAGATTGATCATCTATCTGGACGATATCCTGTTAATGGCACAAAATCCCGATGTTCTGCGTCAGCAGACAGCTTTCACTATCCGCCTGCTCCAGGACTTAGGTCTCGTCATCAATGTGGAGAAGTCGGAACTGACTCCCTCTCAATCGGTCCAGTTCCTTCGTTCATCCGCCTCCTACAACCAGGTTGTGTCACTATGGGAAGAGGCCCACCTGGAACTGCACTGGTGGCTTCGACACATGGAGGCGTGGAATGGCAGGGCGATCTTCGGAGCCAAACCGGACTTTGTCCTGGAATCGGACGCCAGCTGCCCATGCTGGGGCGCTACTTGCGATGGCGTGGCAACAGGAGGACTTTGGGCCCCGGAAGAAAAAGCTCTCCACATCAACTGTCTGGAGCT
Organism: Pelobates cultripes; assembly: GCA_933207985.1. Taxonomy (NCBI): domain Eukaryota; kingdom Metazoa; phylum Chordata; class Amphibia; order Anura; family Pelobatidae; genus Pelobates; species Pelobates cultripes. The sequence continues at coordinate 73,958,279 of OW240919.1, read as the reverse complement.
GATTGCAGGGTCGTTTGCCATTCGCAGTTTCACCAAAGGAAAGAGTCACTGCGCACTGCTTCTTCGCATGGACAATGTCTCAGCTGTCCGATACATAAATCGACTGGGAGGTTCCCGATCCAAACTGCTGCCGGATCTCAGGAAGGACCTGTACCAACATTGTCTGGACAGGAAGTTGTCGATCGTAGCCAGGGCCGTCTTTAATATTGATTGGACCCTGGGCAAGCATCTGTTTGGGCCCCCTGGGCATGCAATCACTCCCTCCACCCCAACCTAGAGGCAAAACTAATGTAGAGTGTGCCTTGGTGCAACAAAAAAAAATTCAGGCCTGCCCTGTAGCACAAGAGTAAAGAAAAGATAGATCCCCATCTGTCATACAACTCCTGCGATGCTATGCCAGCTGGGGATCTACCATCCTTGCAGGGTTGTATTTTTGAGCAGTGTTTGTGCAAATGCATGTCAGCATGTTATTGTATAGAGTGTATGTGTGCATGTAGGAGTGTATTTGTATGTACTGTTACCATTGGAATGCAGTGGTGTACTTGTGTGTAGTGTTTGCATTTTAATGCAGGGATGTGTGATTGTTTGTAGTGTTGGCTTTTAAATGCAGGTGTACTTTTGTGTGTAGAGTTGGTGTTTGTATATAATTTTAGCGTTTTAATACAGGAATGTGTTTGCATGTAATGTTTGTATTTGCATGCAGGGGGGTGTTTGGATGTAGTGTTGTCTTTTAAATACATGTGTACATTTGTGTGTAGTATTAGTGTTTCAGCAAACTGGTGTGTTTGTAATCTTTGTGTTTGCAGGGGTCTGTTTGCATGTTGTGTGATTTCTATAACACATATACACATACACATTAACACGCAGATACACACATGCTCACACTGACACATGCTCACACCTTGACACATACTGGCACATACACATACACACACTCAGATACACACCCTTTGACACACAGATACAAGCACTTTGATATACACACACTGGCACATACACACACACACTGACACAGGTATATACACACACACTCAGATACACACATACATAAAGGTATAAATGCAGGGGTGTATATGTGTACAGTACTAGAGATGGAATGTAGGAGCGTATTTGTGTTGGCATTAAAATGCTGGGATGTATGCATTACCACACACTCAGATGCACACTTACACACACACCGAAACACACACACAGGTGCACATACAGGTGTATGAGGTATTCATACACACAGAAACACTGACACACAGACAAACACAGCCAGATACACACAAGGACATAAACACAGCCAGATACACACATATATATGTGTACATTTACATATTTTAATATCTGCCTTCTAGCAGCTCTTGGACAGCAACTCCCAGCAACCTTGGCCAATATAATGTCTCAACTCTGTTCTTACATACCCTGGTCCAGAATTTGGCAAAAGTGACATTTGAAAATGGTGTACAGCCTTTGATAACACTTGATGCAATATGTTAAAATAAATACTTTTTAAATTTATATTTAATAGGGAACTGTCAGGTTCTTCTAGGAATTTTAACATGTACTTATTCCCTGTGTGTTACATTACAAACACCAACACACTTAAATAAAAGTGATATCAGAAATTAGCAAAACAAAAAACAAAACATATTTAGCCACCCTCCTGTCTCCTTACCTTTTGGGTACAGAAAGGTGGCTTCCCTGGGGTCCAGCGAGAGCTTGTTGGCCCAGGCTGATGGGAGTCTGCCATCAGCTTTCTCAGTCCCTCTCCCCCACAATGCTTGCATTCTCCTCCATGTGGTGTGTGCCTCCTCCCCAGCGGCACTGAGGAGGAAGTGATCAGTTCTTACTGGGAGGAAGCAATCTGACCTCACTGCCTCCCAGCATGCCCAGGAAACAGAGACTCACAGGGCAGTATGTGAGGGGGCTAGCTGTGAGTATGTAGTCAGCCACCCCCGATATAACAGGGGCCCGGGTTGGTATTAAAGGGCTGTGGCCCCTGATTACCGCAGGTGCCGCAGGGGGCCCATGGGGCAGCTGCCTTAGGGCCCCCAGGAGTAACTGGGCCCGGGGCAGCTGCCCCTTTTGCCCCTCCTTAAAGACAGCCCTGATCGTAGCAGAATACCTTCCGGACAAGACAACCTCATAGCGGACTGGTTCTCCCGCCACTGGAGGGACGCCAGCGACTGGCGACTGCATCCTCTGGTGTTTCGGAAGTTGGACCTCATACATGGTCCTCTCCATCTGGATCTATTCGCATCCAGAGCGAATCAACAGACGGAACTGTTCTTCAGCTGGCTCCCGGATCCCCTCAGCATGGCAGTGGATGCATTCCTTCAATCATGGCCCCCATCGGGGGCATATGTGTTTCCCCCCTTCTCCATGATCCTTCGGATGCTACATCGAATCAAGCTTCTGAAGGTGTCGATTGTACTGGTGATGCCTCTATGGAGAAGTCAGCCGTGTTTCCCTCTATTACTGGAGTTATCGTGCAGGGATCCGCTAGTGCTACCTTTCTCCTATGTGACCCAGTGGGGAATCCACACCCATTGATGTTGGAGGATCGTTTAACCCTGGTGGCCTGGACCATTACCGGGGTTCATGGGATATGTCGGGACTATCGACTATGGCTAGAGAATTACTCTGGGACTGTTGGGCACCTGGCACCAGAAGATCATATTTACACGCCTGGCGCTCCAGGCATGGCTGGTGTCTGGAGAGACGTTTGGATCCCTTTACGGCCCCTATTATGGCCGTCCTGAATTTCCTGGCTGAACTTTTTTCTCCGGGTAAGTCTTATAGGACTATCAATGTTTTCCGCTCATCTATCTCAGAGGCTCATGTCCCTTTCCAAGGCTCTGGTGTTGGTAGGGAACCCTCAGTCTGCAGACTGCTCCGAGGGGTGAGACTTTCGAGACCCCCTGCTTCTCGCTATTCCTCATTTTGGGACGTATCCCTTGTTTAACATTTCCTTGAAGAATGGCCTGATAATGGGGATCTATCTCTACGCCAGCTTTCTGCTAAGCTGGCTCTCCTACTATGCCTTGTATCCTTTTGTTGGGTTTCGGATGTCCAGGCCTTTGACATAAAATCTTTTTTGTTTTCTCCAGATGGTGTCTCTGTTTCAATCTCACGCAGGACGAAATTTAATTCGTCTTCAGTGTCTTATCCCTACTTCCCAGATAGACCACGTCTCTGCGTGGCACGTTGTTTATGGACGTATATATCCATGACTTCGTTGTCAGCCTTCTACCCATGGTCAGTTATTGATTTCCTATGTTCGACCGTTTGGGGCTGTCTCTGCACCCACGATCGCTTGTTGGATTCGATGACTCCTCTCATCGGCTGGCATGGCGAATTCATTTGGGGCACATTTGGTTCGGGGTGCTGCAGCGTCAGCAGCTCTTGAAGCTGGTGGTTCCCTTGTGGATATCCTCAACGCAGCGGCTAGGGAATCGATGTTCCGTACCTTTTACTTTCGCCCGCGCTCTCACGTTTCTTCTGTTTTTATGTCTGGGCGTTAAAATTGCAAATATGAAGCCTCCTGTCCTGACATAAAATTAGGGATTATTCTAGCCTCCTTGAGGGAATAATCTAAATTTTATTAAAGACAGGAGGCGAATATTTTCCACCCTTATTGTTATTCCCACCCTGGAGTTGGATTTGTTTTTGCCTTTATGTTAATTGGGGTTTCAATTGTATGCGCTACAATGTATGGTCCAAATTTCTCTTAATAAACACAATTTGTTACCACAATGATGATCAGTGTACATTTATTTATCAGATTGTGGTCTATTAATGCACTGATTGTATATGGTGTGACATTCTGCTATGGCAGTTTACTTTCACAATGTTTCTTTTCTTTTACAGTGTGATCTAAATTGTTCTGGATATGGCGGTGTGTCATCTGAGTGTGTCGGATACAGTTTTCATTTGGTCTTCATGCTCTCCTGCTCAACCTCATCAAAGAAAGAGGAAGTGGGAGGGTCTGTCTCAGTGGTTTTATACTGATGCCTGTTTTGTTCTGATTGGTTGTTTTGAAAAGTTCTGTTAACTGTTTCTTTGCTGCTGGAGGTTTTCAGTAAATAAGATAAAGCAAATATTCGCCTCCTGTCTTTACCGAGGCTAGAATAATCCCTAATCACATCAGGTGCTAAAGTTCACAGGGTTTGGATGCTGGCAGGGGCAGCTACTTTGGCCCCCCAGGAGTAACTGGGCCCGTGGCAACTGCCCCTTTGGCCCCTCTTTAAAGACGACCCTGATGTTTAATTCAGTGATTATGTGTGTGGGTCTGTTTTTGTGTGTACATCTGATTGTGTGTGTTTGTAGGTATGTGAATGTGTGTGTGTGTATAGGTCTGTGGCTATGTGTGTATGCATCTGTGATTGTGTGTGTGTATATCTGTGATTATATGTGTGAATGTATGTGATTGTGTATATAGGTATGTGATTATATGTATTTGTGTGTGGGTCTGATTGTGTGTGCATGTATGTGATTGTGCGCATAAGTCTGTGATTGTGTGTGTGTATCTGTGTGTGTGTGTGTGTATGTAAATCTGTGATTATGTGTGTATGTATGTGACTGTGTGTATAGGTCCATAATTGTGTGTATAGGTATGTGAATGTATGTATGGGTATGTGGTTGTATGTGTATGTCTGTGTGTGTACATCTGTGATTATGTGTGCGTATGTGACTGTGCATAGGTCAATGATTGTATGTGTGTGTGTGTGTGGAATTGTGATTGTGTGTGCATAGTTGTTATTGTGCGCATAGGTCTGTGAGTGTATGTGTGTGCCTGTGATTATGTGTATATAGGTTTGTGATTGTGTGTGTGTATTTTGTAATTGTGTGTATAGGTATGTGAATGTGTGTGTGTGTGTGTGTGTGTGTTTAGGTTTGTGATTGTATGTGTGTGTACATCTGTGATTATGTGTGCGTCTGTGACTGTGTATAAGTCAGTGATTGTATGTGATTGTGTGGGCCTATTTGTTATTATGCGCATAGGTCTGTGAGTGTATGTGTGTATAGCTTTGTTATTGTGTGTGTGTTTATGTGATTGTGTGTGTGTGTGTGTGTGTATATCTGTGGTTATGTGTGCATATACATGTGTATATATTTAGTAGATAGCACCCTAATTTGGTATCCATTAATATGGAAATTCCACATAAGGATAACAAATAAGGGAGTTATCTACTAAACAAAATTAATAAAAGGGGTTTTAAAGTTTTATTACATAAATTAATTGTATTAGAGATTTTATGTGTGGCCCAAGACAATTTACTCTTTGGTGAATGAAGTAGAATTATGTTGTAAAATATGTTGTTCACTGTGTAATAAAAGTGAGAAATGTACTTACTGTATTAGAGCAAATATGGCTTTGCTCATTCCATATGGTGCAGGAAGTTCCCCACCAAGGAAATCGGTCACCAAACTTTCATGATAAAATACGCAGAAAGGTCCAGGGATAAAGATATCACTAGTTTTATTATAAATAAAAAATTGAAATATAACAGCAAGTAAAAGTATCACACTAACGCATTTCACCTTTACAATAGACTTTTTATCCCATTTTGCCACATTAAGCCAGACATGAGGGATTTCTCCAAGGCACTGCTTCCCTCCATCCACACAATAACCACTTACGACAAGAAAGGAGAGACTCTGGCTTGAGTTGTTCCAGCTTCCTACCTGAATACCTAGGACATACTTTGTATGTCTTGATCTGGACATTCCACAGGATTTTATCTCTGTTGCTTTCATGTACTTTTTGTGATAATTCCCCGTAGAACTTAGACAGATCCACCCTATATTCTGTGCAGATGTTTCCAGCAATTACAATTCCAGCAACTTGGATGTGCCTCTCAATATATGATGTTCTTGCTAACATATTACTAGCAACTATGTACTAGGTTGTTTTAGATGGCCTCTTTGAACAGTCTGCACCTTGGGTCCTGGCTGATGTGGTAGACCTCTGCTTTGATTCATTTGTTGCAGTTCCTATTACTTTGATGCTAGGATTAGACGATTAGTCACTCAGTGCTGTCTTTCAGTCCAGTTTTTTTCAACAACGAGTTGGTTTTCATAATTTGAGCCACATCAACTATCTGCCAAATGGTGCATCCCATGGAGAGGTTTGTCTTGCTGTGGAACCTCCTCCTTATCTGAATCCTTTATCTAATGTTGTTCCTTAGCCATTCTCCTTTGGTAACCATATTCATGATATACGTGCGGATGCTCTGTGTTTGAACCTAGACTGTGACTTTGACACTAAACAGGCTCCAACTTGTTTCTTTTCAGCTGGTTTATATGATGGATTTTGGGTGTAATACTCTATTTACAGTGAGTAGTTTCCATGTCTTTAAATCCAGGGTGTCCAGCTATTCTCTTTTCCACATTAGTAAGCCAGTTGGTTATCTGGATGTAGTTGTCCTCATTGCAGGTACATCTGTTCTCTATGACTCCTATTTGGCCTACTGGGACTCACCTAAGAGGTTTGCCTTGATGGGGCAGGTAAACTTGCACATTAGTAGATATTGGAGTGATACTAAAAACCTACTGTTATTTAAATGTGCATAGGGACTCAAATTAGAATCAATGAACCAGACTAGGAAAGAGGGACTTTTCTTTCCTTAGTTAGTGAACACCATAGTCCCCAAAACAAGAATTGTGTTTTCTCTAAACAGTTAACAAAAAAACCTTTGCATACCTATATATTAATAACCTAGTTTCACGCTAGGAACAACAACAACATGTCTGCCAATATCCTATCTCCCAATCAAAGTTGTTTCAAGTGCTCCTGGCAGTAGCTGATAGCTAGATTTAGCAGAAAGCTAAATTGAGTGTCACACTAGAATAAACAACCCAGGCCACTTCCCACACAATCATGACAATGGTAAACATAGGATTACTACTGGACTATCTTCCAAATTGAAGCTTCATCTGAAACAAATCTCCAGATCTACTTTCCTCTGAGAATTTGATCCCGCTTATCTTGGCTTCCAGTTTTAGACTTCATGGCATGTTTGATGCAATATATGGAACTTGTTGCATTCCACTATTGATTATTTAGTCCTGACCATAAATAAATTGAATCTTGAAATTATTTAAATTTTTCAGTAGGGTAGTCCATAGATAAATGTTTTTCTCCAAAGATAATATCAACTAATTATTAAAGCTAAGTTGCACTTATAAATCATTTTGCAATCTCTACAAAAATCATTAAGATAACATTATTAATCAGAGGAGGGGCTTGGATGTCGTACTGGATGGTTGCAGATGGCTTGAGCTGCAGACTAATCTCGATTTAAAAGTGTTTTTAAGGTCCTGTCAATAGAACCGTTTGCGATCAGTATTGGAAGCAACACCGAAATCAAAGGTATGTCTATAGATAAAACTGAAATGAAAATCTTTTTGTATGCAGACGTCTTGATTTCTATTGTTGATCCTACTTGATCAATATATAATTTAATGCAGGAAATTCAAAAATATGGACATATCTCATACTATAAAATAAACATACATATAAAAAAACAACAGCTTTAGTTATAAATTTAAATCCAGCTACTCTAAAAAATGTAACTTCCATTGGTCTAAAGACTTTTATTATATTGGAATAATTATCACGACTAACTCAAAGTTTATAGTGGTAGCTAAGGTCTTAAAATTGATTAAATATACCAATAGTATTCTTAAAGAATGGCGTTACTTGGAGATCTCTTGGTGGGGAAAAATCAATATGATAAAGGCGTATATTATACCTAAATGGGCATATCTCTTCAATATGATCCCATTAAAATTTCCTAAGACCTTGTTAGATATGATCCAACTTTCCTTCTCTAATTTTATATGGAGAGGAAATATACCACACATTATTGTACAAGTTCTGGAAAAGAAAACTAATAGAGGAGGCATGGAATACCCCCAATAAAAAAAATATACTGTGCCAGCATAATTGTCCACATTAATAAACTACAAATCTATAACTCAAGGGAGCAGGCCTGGTTTAAGGAAGAATCACACAGATTTGGGGATAGAGATTTAGACCTTCAGATATGGAATGATCTTGGCAATTTTGACCAACAACCAAGGGAATTTATGTCACTTGTGCTTGGAGAGGACTAATGGCTAACCTTTTGTCTTGTTACTATGGACCCTGGGGTGTATTGCATTTTAAAAACTCAATTTGTGCATATTGGATGCTAAAAGACTGTTTCTGACCCTTTAAATCCTATGGGAAAGGAATTGCACTTTTGAACTGGCACTTTGGATACAGCCGAAGTGCCGAAGTAGTCGAAGTGGCCGCCATTCGACTAACGAACACGCGGCGGCCATTTTAATTCAGTCGAACGCATTCAGCTGTGTTTTGCTGTCGAGTTCATGGAATTAATTCATTAAGTTCATTAATATTGCATGTATAATTTTGGAGTTATAAAAATTTGTATAAAAAGCATATTTTTCGCTTGGAGATAATTGAGTTGATACAGCAATTAACTCCATTATCTCCCAAACAGAGGGGAGGACTTTTACAGTAATGAATGGGAGTGCCTAACCGTGTGTCTGTAAATGATTGGTTGTTGGATTTGTGTTGTCGGTGCCCAACAAGGCCCACGTGGGTGGTAACTTTGTGGGGAAAACTGTACAAAAGAAATGCCCCTTGCACTCAATAAACAAGATCTTCTTACCCTCAACTTGTAGCCTTGGCTCTTGTTGTAGGGAACAGCTATATCACTGCTAGGTCTTATAAGAGCTCTCTTCAGCTATATAGCTATACTCTCCTGGAGGAGAGCCCCAGCTATACTCTCCTGGAGGAGTGCCCCAGCTATACTCTCCTGGAGGAGAGCCCCAGCTATACTCTCCTGGAGGAGTGCCCCAGCTATATTCTCCTGGAGGAGAGCCCCTGCTATACTCTCCTGAAGGAGAGCCCCAGCTATACTCTCTTGGGGGAGACACCCTTTCGACACGCTCCTGGATCCAGAGGTTGGAGTTCCAGGGTGGGAAGGAGACGGCGAGATCCCAACCACGCAACGGCAGTTCGTGGAGTCTGCGGTGCCTATGGTGTCAAGTGCGGTGCTGACGGTCCCTGAGCAGCGCTAGGAGCATCCGTCAGCAGAGGTGTCTATCACACCCTGTACAACCACCCTCTGGGCCAGTGGGTGTTATCCCGGCCCCCACCAAGAGGGCACTAACCCCTGCACTGCTCCTGGGTGAATCTTGTGAAGGTGATCTACTTGCAGCTGATCAAAAATGTCCAATCCATGCTCAGGCACCTCTCAAAAACTGGGAAATGGTATTCCTGCAATGGTTCAATGCTGAAGGCACAAACTCTGGTCAGAGCTTCGATTCAGCGCCCCCTCATAGGTGTGGAACCAGGAAAGTACCCGCACCTGTATGTAGCCCAAGCTCTAGGTTGACACAACCCAGGGAAGTAGAAACAAGCATGTGGACATTGGGAGTTGGCTCTTGACAACACGTAAGGCTGTAGCAATGCTGCATGTTACAGTGCCATGGGAGGGACAAATTCATTATTGCACCTTCCTGGACTATGAGCATGAGGGGAATATTTTCCTAGGGCCATCTAGTCTGAGAGAATACCTGAGCTACTCCCTTGGATGTCTTGCCAATGTTCCTGTGTTTTCCTAGCTATTAATTGTAGAATTGTTTAAATTTCCTGTGCACCTTCACTTAATACACATGTTACGGTTAACAACCTGAGGTTATTCTTTATTCTCATGTAATATATGTTGTGTAGTCAGCCTGCCTTACAGAACATATTATATCTTCTGCTATTTCCGCCCTGAGACTTATTTGTTTACTCCTCTATTTTGTTTTTCCTTTCTAAAATGTGCTAGTCTCTTGACATATCCAATGCTAATAATGGAACCTTTTATGTTTTACATCAACGTACAGATGTGTCTTTACAAGCAGGTTTGTCATTCACAGCACAACGAAAATAAAAATTGTCAAAAGATAACATTATTAAAATTGCATGGGAAAAAAATAACGGACTGTGGAAGCAATTATTTCTGAAAAGCAAACCTTGAGATATTATTTAGACATTTCTATGAGCAGAAATCGTTAGCGGGTAATTAAATTAACATGTTCTGCAGCTTTATTGAAAAGTGATATTTTGTATATTATATAATGTCATTTTACCACCATAAAGATTCATGTTTATAATATAATTAAATAAGTTGCCCATTGATATTTTGTAATTTGCAATGTTTTTATGTTGCTGATTTCTTGAAATCACAGATGTGGGAATTAGCATAAATGTAATTACACAGAGTTGCACGTGGTTACCTCATCCTCATAGACAAGCCATTTGAAGTGGCCTATAAGACACACAGAGATGCTGTAATATTAGATAACAATATAATTAAAAGACCATTAGTTTATTGTTACCATTGAAATGAATTCTATTTAAACAATATTTCTAACCTATTTTCTGGCTTTCCATTTAACAGCCTTGTCTTGATTGATAGTTTTGTTGCAATTAGTCAAAGCAACATCAAGCCATTGTCTTGATATGCCATTGTCTACCCCAAAAAAATTCCATTGTATACTCCAGTTTCAAAAAAATTAAATTTTCCCCAATTTATATGATTTAACTTTTGATTTGCCAGACTTGTGGTGTAAGTAGAATGAATGGCTATCATACTTTTAAATAAAAAATATATAAATTATAACACCATTAAAGACATAACGTGACTAATATATGTGCGACACTCTAAGCACCAGAATCACAACATCTTAAAGGAACACTATAGTCACCTAAATTACTTTAGCTAAATAAAGCAGTTTTAGTGTATAGATCATTCCCCTGCAATTTCACTGCTCAATTCACTGTCATTTAGGAGTTAAATCACTTTGCTTCTGTTTATGCAGCCTTAGCCACACCTCCCCTGGCTATGATTGACAGCAGCCTGCATGAAAAAAAAAACAGTTTTAACTTTCAAACAGATGTAATTTACCTTAAATAATTGTATCTCAATCTCTAAATTGAACTTTAATCACATACAGAAGGCTCTTGCAGGGTCTAGCAAGCTATTCACATAGCAGGGGATAAGAAAATCTTAATTAAACAGAACTTGCAATAAAGAAAGCCTAAATAGGGCTCTCTTTACAGGAAGTGTTTATGGAAGGTTGTGCAAGTCACATGCAGGGAGGTGTGATTAGGGTTCATAAACAAAGGGATTTAACTCCTAAATGGCAGAGGATTGAGCAGTGAGACTGCAGGGACATAATCTATACACCAAAACTGCTTAATTAAGCTAAAGTTGTTCAGGTGACTATAGTGTCCCTTTAATGTAGTGGTTTTTATATACAGAGCATGCTCTTGCAGTTTGATGAATGTAAACACTGCCTCATGACAGTCTTCCTGGTGGGTAAAGCTGAAGAGTAAAGTAAGCACCAAACTTCCTGCACCATTTGATATACAGAAAATGCCAAGGTAATCCTAGTATTGTGGCTGCAAACATGTGATTGCACTGTATAATAGGAACAGATGCATAATACAAATCCTAGGAGAGTTTTGACAAGTCATTACAAATAATCCAAAATGCAAAGTCTAAGCAATAAAACAATGAATGTGCAAGTAATGCCCCTCTACTTGCCAAGAGTGAGAAATTGTACATATATTGTAATTCCTTTTTTCTACCCTTCTTATCATGTCTGAAAAAAATTGGAGGAGCGTTAAAAAACTAATTCATATATTTATAAATGATATCTTTTAAAAATGTACAAATATTTTTTTTTTTATACCAGATTTAGTTTATTGAAAGCATCATCTTTTACCACATATAATAAGTTACGCATGGATAAGGATTGGATGCAAACAACATAAGTAAAAATAAAACCGCTCACGTTCTATAAAGGCCTAGTATTAAGCATATATGGGATTGATTTTATGGCAAATGTGGCTACATTGGATAGAATATGTGGTAGAACTTATGCAGCTTTGGAGTACATAAAACTACAGCTTAGAATGTACATTCGAACTTTGAAGTGTAGACATCCTGTGTGTGTGTGTGTGTGTGTGTTTGTGTGGTGGGGGGGATTGCCAAAGTAAAAAAAAGGGCATATGGGATCCTCAACTGAGTAGGGCTCTAGGGGTCTTAGGAAAAGAAAGGGAGGTGGGGGTTTCCACAGATTTTGAGATGACTGCTGATATTTTAAGTTACCCATGCAACAGCAAATAATTGTAAGCCCCACCAGACCCCTGATCCCAAGGCAGGTAAGGGAGCAGAAGCCTTCTGCACCTCTAGCATTCCCGTAAACTACCAATAAGGCAGACAGAGCGCCTTCTCATGGCCCACACCTCCAAGGCACACCTTGCACAACCCTGGGCCACAGGTCCTCCACAGAACCACCCAGTCGAGCTCACAGAAACGGGGAGCACCATTCTCCAGGCCTCCTTTTAACTTGAAGGCAGAAGTCCCAGCTATCTGACAGAGAGCAGCCCGGTTCAGTCATCACAGCATTTTTTCGGCAGGTCCCCTGGACACTGGAAGAATGCAGGAACAGTTCTCTGTGTCAGTGGCTGAGACCTCCCTCATCTACTCCCAGGGATGGCAGGAAGGAAGTCATTGTTGTTTGAGTGATGCCTCCAATGCAACAGTAGCAAACAAGGAGCTGTGAGTGTCACTAAAACTACAACTGCAACAAGTAGGTGGGAAAATTCCAACCGGTTGGCGGGGAAGCAGAGCTTGACCGACGATCACCATTCAGCCAGGTAAGTATCAAAGTGGAAGATGAGGTTCCTCCATCTTGTTCCTCTTTGTAGCAAGCCTTGTGCAGCTTGCCATCTTCTCTGGAAATTGTTGTTCAGGCTCAGTACTTGGAACGGGCTGAAGATGCTGTTGTCTTCTCTCCTGTGTGGAAAATAGCTTCTGACATTTATCAGAGGAGAGATACAGTGTTTTCCCACATGAATCAATGCAGGGATTAGCAAAATTCTTAGTTGGTGGGCATATTTCATCAAGTTATTGTAGATTCCGGACCACAGCTCAAATAAATGTCGTCCAGCCAGTTCGGCAGTTCGACCCCTCCAACATTTTTTTAACTTCTCTTCCTTGTTTCCCTTTATTGCTTACTTCTCAGTTGATCTGTAAATAAAATCAACATTTACAAGGTTATTTACTAAACACCAGTTTGTGGTAAAAATTGCCAAATTTTGACCGCAATAACAATTCTCATATTTATAATAAGGTTCGTATTTAGCAATGCCAAGCGAAACTGCAGCAATTGTCAAGATGCATTCAGTGTCTGGATTAAAATCATTGCTTTCGCTTCCGCACCTTATACTAAGTATAGGATTTTGAAGATTCATACAACACCAATATTCACAAAATATGGAAAGAAATTAATTTGTTCAACAAATTCAACAAATTATCATTCACTTGCTTTTTTGCAAGTGAATTGCTAATATGAAGTACTATTTACCCACTGGCAGCACTAGCAGCTAGTGGGCAAATATGTAAAATCCTCAGGAGTGCAAGCTTTCATTTTGCAGTGGCTTGCCAGAGTTTGTTAAACAACTACCACATTGCAAAAAAGTAAAAATAAATACATAACGATTCCTATGGGGTCAATAAGAACCCTATATTACTACAAGGGAGGTTTTAAACATACCTATGCCCCCACCTGCATGCAGTAGGTGGGGGCAAAATAGCTACATTAAAACTAGTGACCGGGAAGCCATTGCCAATGGGGCCTGTAAATTAACAGGGGGGGCATAGTCTCCCATATGCCCCCACCTGCAGGCCTCAGGTGGGGAATTTTAAATTATTAAAAAGGCAGGTTGGGTGGATAAATCACTGTCCTCCCCCCTGCCCCATCCATGTGTAGCAGGTGGAGACAATTAAATAAAGAAAACTGGAGCTACATCCTTAAATCTCATGCTGCCTTTGTGTCAGTGTTAGTGAGTAAAAGGTGGAGAGCTAATGTCCTGTCACCAGCGCTTCTGCTGGGTTGCCCGGTGGGGATTCAGGTTCTGGACAAGGGGGACAGGGAGGACAGAGGCTAGCTCTTCTGCTGGGGGGACCGGTGCATAGTCCTGCCCGGTAGCAGAGGCCAGCGGCGTTCTGCCCTGATGCCAGCTCTTCTGCTGGAAGGGGGTCAGTGGGGGTTAAGGTCTTGTTCATTAACCCCAGTACCAGGTTAGGAATGGGCTGTGAAGGGCGAAAATCGCTTACCTCCTCCTACTGGTCCTCAGGCGGGGTTAGTTGGGCATCTGGATCGGCCGTACAGCATCCCTGTAGCTCCAGTACAGAGACTGCGGTCCCATCTGCACTATTGGGATCAGGGTTGCTGTCCCCCTGTAGCTGGGGAAAGGGACCAATTGCCTCCTCTCTCTGCAAGGTACACGGCCGCTGGGGAGAGAGACCGGCTGTCTCCTCTCCCTGTGAGATGCACTGCCGCTGGGGAGAGAGACCGGTTGTCTCCTCTCCCTGAAAGATAAGCTGCTGTTGGGGAGGAAGGACGATACCTTCTGCTCCCTGTACTGCACACTGCTGCTGGGGTGTGAGGCCGGTTGCCTCCTCTCCCTACAATTTACACTGCCGCTGGGGAGAGAGACCGGTTGTCTCCTCTCCCTGAAACTCACTCTGCCGCTGGGGAGGAAGGATGACACCTTCTGCTCCCTGTACTGTATACTGCTGCTGGGAAGGGAGACCGATTGTCTCCACTCCCTGTAGGATATGCTGCCGCTGGGGAGAGAGACCGTTTGCCTTCTCTTCTGGCAATGTATACTGCCACTGGGGAGAGAGACCGGTTGCCTTCACTCCCTGCAATGTACACTGCCGCTGGGGAGTGGGACCAGTTGTCTCCTCTCCCTGAAACTCCCTCTGCCGCTGGGGAGAAAGGATGACACCTTCTTCTCCCGGTACTGTATACTGCTGCTGGGGAAGGAGATCGATTATCCACAGTCCCAATCTGCACAACATGAGTGCACAGTGTCGTGCTGATAGATAGGGGATGGGTCTGCGCCAATATACAAAATAAGTAACAATAACAAGTCCAGTAGAGTAAAATATTTTATCTTAAATGTGGTCTCCAAAGTTGTAAGGTTCTACTTGTTGCGGTATCCAAAAAATGTGGAGGAAGGTGGTGGGTGATGAGAAAGATGATCCAAAATAGTAAAAATAGGAGAGGTCTTACTTACAGTTGACAGAGCTTAATCCAGCTCTGGTGTGAATGGCTTGCAGCGGTATTATCCCCGCTTACAGGATATACGGCGAGTATTCTCTTCTATGTAGTGACAGACAGCCAAGTGGGAGATAAAAATGGAAACAATAATGGTGCAGTATGTTCCACACGTGAAATAAAAGATGTTAAAATATAATAGATACACTCACGTTCGGTAGAGCTTCTGCTAGTTCTAGTGTTGTAGGCATACAGCGGTATAATTTCTGCTTGTAGGATATAAGATGAGTGTTCTTGATGGTAGTATCAGGAGCTTGGATAATCACTAGCTCTTGTAAGAGCTGTTCCTGCGATGCTTTCCAAAAAGGTCCTGGATGTCAGTGGATGGTCCAGGGTGGGAGGAAGACAGCGCAATTCCAGTTAAGCTATGGCAGGTGTGGAGTCTGTGGTGCTTGTGGTGTCCAGTGCGGTGCTTATAGTCCTCAGCGTTAGCTAGGAAGCATCCGTTGACGGAGGTGACCAGTTGGTGTGCTAGGTGATCCGTTACGACCAAACACAATAAGTTTAATGTGGACGTGGAGGCAGGAGCTGCTGGCAACTGACTGTTTGCTGGTTGCTATGGTGAAGACAAACAGATTGCACAACCTTGTTGGGCACAGGGACACAAAGTGAATAAACCAATAAAAACAGTTATACAGTGAGACAGTGTCGTGCTGCTCAGTTCTCATCATCCAACTCTTGTATGGTTGCTGTGATCATCTCTTCCGGAGGATCTGGGCCATACCTGGCTAGCCGCCTCTTTACCTCATCAATGTAGGCATCGCCCTCATAGCAATCATGTTTGCTTGGCACCCACTCTGGGCATCTAGCCCTCTGATCCTCACCCTTGGGTTTCCTCTGTAAACAGAGACATTGCACAGTAGCTAGCTCTATCCCTCCGTGATAAATCCACAATGTTACCGGTGTCTCCAGGATGCTGCTCCTCGCACTAGGAAGCCATCCCACCGCTTGCCACCAAATGTGATGGACAGCCTTGCACTACTACCGAGTACCTCCGCCAATGGATGCTCCTAGTGCTCACCAAGGAATTCCAGCACTCCACCAGATACCATAAGCACTGCAGACCTCACTTCCAGCGATACAACTGTGCCGGGGTCTCACCGTCCTTCACCCACCCTGGACCCAAAGCCAGGATCCAGCTTCCAGTGGGCAGACCTCTCCTACTCCCAGAGAGGGTAGCAGGAACAGCTCGTATGAGAGCCAGTGATTATGATCCCTGGGGAGTAAAGTGATATATCAATCCCCAGGATAGATACAGCCATTCCCCCCACACATGAGACGAGTCTCTATGTTGAGGGTAAGCAGGAACAGAATTTTAATGGAGGAAGACTGGCCTTTTATGCAAGTTTCCCAACAAGGGTGACACCCAGGTGGACCTTGTTGGGCACAGGGACACAAAGAGAATAAACAAAGTTTGGTAGTCTTTTACAGGTTTCCCTGCAGGGCCCATAGTCTGTGGGCAGGAGGCTGGCAAGCAGGCCCCTCCAAGTACAAGTGGTGAGGTTACTTTAGCCACAGGCCTATATAAGTGGAGGGCTCTGTTGGGTAACTGGGTGTCCACACCTCTCTATGTGGGTGGGACACTATGTCCATTTGTAACTGAAAACCATTGATCCCCACACTGCTTCCAGATAAACCAGCATGGGTCCCACAAGGTTCTGTTAGCCTGGGGGAATCCTGGGGCACATATACTACTTGGTCCGTCTGTCGGAGGAAAGATACCCTGGTGGATGGGCAGAGTTTGTGTTCCTTCCCCTAGTGAGTGATGGAGACAGCTGGCAACCAGGATGTAGGTGGAGCATGTTTCTCACTCCCGGGATGCTGAGAGATACATGGCGTCTGAGGAGTGAGCAGGACACGTCAAATCCTCCCTGTGTGCCATGACATAATCATTATATCGGGTAGGTAACTGTAACTTGATTAGATTGATAATGGATGTGATTGTAAATGGACCAATATAGGTAGGACCTAATTTTTTGGAAGGAAAGGAAGTCCATAGATGTTTTGCGGAGAGACGTACTTTATCACCTATCTAGTATGTTGAATCAGGTGATGTGTGTTGGTCAGCCTTTCTTTTATATTGAACTTGCATTTGCTGCAAAATGTCTTGTGCTTTCAGGAATCCTTGTTGGAGCTGGGTTACATGGACTTGGAAAATAGAATGGCAATTTGTTTAGTGGTGGGTACATTTTTTGTTGTCACAAAATGTACCATCTTAGTAAGTCGATCCACGACCAATATGATTGTGGTAAATTGGCGTGATGGTGGTAGGTCAACAAATTAATCCACAGTAACATGACTCCAAGGACAAGAGGGTGCTGGCAGTGTCGGTTAAAGACCACTAGATCTGGTAGTGGGTTTCTTATTTTGGGCGCAAACTGAACAGGTTTGAACATAAATATTTACATCTTTAGTCATTGATGGCCACTAAAAATTTATTTTTACCAGGTCCAATGTTTTGAAACGTCCCCCATGAATTGCTGTGGGAGAATTGTGACAGGATTGTAGACTTTCCTTTCTCAATGTTTGGGAAACATACATCTTTTCTTCTGGTGGCAAAGGCATAGTGGGGTCTTTAGTAGAGTCTTGTAATTTATCCATTAGAGAGGAGGAGATAGTCATGAAATTTACCTTTTGGAGGATTGTAGGTGGATCAGCATTTCAGTCTTCCATGAGGGTAGGGATATGGGAAAGAGCATCTGCTTTAACATTTTTTGAACCTGGGGAAACCAGAGTGGGGATGGTGTGCCTTGTGCTAATGGCGCACCACCAGGAAGTGATGGAGAAAGCCGGCGACCAGGGGGTAGGTGGATCGTGTCTCTCACATCTGTGATGCCGAGAGACAAGTGGCATCCAGGGAGTGAGCAGGACATGGCGAATCCTCCCTGTGTGCCGTGATACTATAGCAGTTCCTGTACCTGGTCAGCCCAGTCCCCATTGGACTCCAGGGAAGCTACCCACATTGTGAGATTTACACAGAGCCAAAGAATACGCCAACTCTAATACAAATAATACAAATAGCCCACACACAAACACACCCAATTCCCACAAAACAAACCACTGACAATCCACATACACAAACACAACCCCACACGCAACCTCTCACATGCAATACTTCAAGCAGCCCGACACAGACACACATCATCAAACACAATATGTCACATAATGTTCACACACAATTCCACCAAAAAGCCCCATAAACAGCCCCATATTATACACAATACCACAAACTACTCGTGAACATATACAATATAATAACCCACATACGCACAAATACAATGTTATGAAGCAACTGCAGCACTCGTAAAAAACAATAGCAGAATATGGCAATTCCACATTTTAAAGGAACACACCCTCTAGCCTTTGCCCTTCACTAAAGTAAAATCTTGCTTGTATTCCAGTCTGCTGCTGCTGGCTCTGACATCACCAGAAGTGGTGATTTCAGCCAATCATAATGCTTTTCCATAGGAAAGAATTGGATTAAATGAGGCTGTCAGGGAGGCAGATCAGGGACAGAGTCAGCACAAGCCAAACACAGTCCTGGTCAATCAGCATCTCCTCAAAGAGATGTATTGAATAAATGCATCTCTCTAAGGAAAATTTTATGTATCCATGAAAAGGGTGGAGACACTGAATGGCAGTGTACAGTACTGCCACAAGAAGCACCTCTAGTAGCCACTTGAGAAACAGCCAGTGGAGTTATCCCTTAGCTGTAATGTAAACAAAAATCCTGAATGAACTAATTATACGCACTGGAACAAATACAATAAGCTTTAGCTGTTCTGGTGACTATAGTGTCCCTTTAATTAAAAAAAAAATAGGACAGGCACGCCAAAGGACCTATTTTGGCTCAGTACTAGTAGACTACTTAACCCCTGTTCTTGGTTGGCATATAGATTGCAAGTGTGAATGTGATGACTGTAAAACATAGAGTTGGTCCTTAAGTGGTTAATGTTTACATGAACTGTTAAATTACTACTCCAACAAAGAATTAAAGACAAAACTGTCAACTATACTTTATATTAACTCTATCTACTTTAGTTTTTATTTTATTTTGAATCTATCTCCAAAATAATTTTAATTATTTTCACAGTAGCAATGCACAGCAAAACAAGGGTTAATAAAGTAATTCACAGTTAAAAGATGTTTATGTTAATTTTTAAGACGTTAAGACATTTAATTACATTTTATAACATGTAATTTTGCATTGTATAAGAATGTAATTTCAGCTGTGGCTCTTGATAATTTTGTTGTTAATTGACATTCTTAATGAGTCTAGCTAAATACAATCCAGATATATCAGAACTGCAAATAACCTATTTAGATGTGAAAATGCACATGAAATAAAGGAGAAGGGCGGGGGGACATCTTGAAACAAATATTTTTCAATGCTTATTTCCATAGCAACCATTTTGTCAATTTTGCACATAAATTGAAAAGCTATTAGGAAACAATTGGTTTGTTTAAAGAATGTTAATTATTAAATATCACAAAAGATTTAATTAAATGTGTCCATTTATCCCAATTACTGCTTTGTAATGTTGTTTGCTAATTAGCTGTCAATTGGGACTTGGCTGTGCATGGTTTTGCCAAAGCAATAATCTATTTGTGAAAAATATTATATTAAACAGTTATCATAGAAGGCCAGTAAAGCCAGTATATAATTAAGGGTTACTCCAACAACAACGATCCCTTCCTTAAATTATATATATATATGTGTTAGGGGTTGATAGTGAGAAATTTTCTCTGTCAGGAATTTCCCCTTGCCATGGTCTTTTGTATCAATTTGCAGCACTCTCTATTTCTCCTTGTCCCAAAACCAGCTGTTGAGGAGCCCCAATGAACAAGATAAGACAATGCAAGGTTCAAAGTGACTTCTAATATTTAATAAGCTGTGTAACAGGTTCTATTCAAGGTAGTCTTACAAGCATTATCCAATCCTAACAAAATCATCTGTCTTATTTTAACATCTTAACCTATAGCAAGCTTGCAGGTGTATCTTCATGTTCGGACCTTGCACAAAGCTACGTTTAACTTATAACTACACACTTAGAATTAATACGCACTTAGAATTGAAGTTCTGCAGTTCTAAATTACACATTACTAAGCAGTTATGATCAAAGGGAGAAACACATGAAATAAGGCCAACGGCAGAAACATACAGGATATAACACTAAAACTTGTTACACAATGTTCTATAGCTCTTGTCTAGGGGCATATTTACTAAGCATTGTATATAGATAAAGTATATTATTTCAAATAGCTGACATGTTCCAAGTTAGCCAATTTTCAACAGACTGAGCTTCCGGTCATCTGTAGCTTGAGCCTTGGGTAAATATAGTCAAAGTGTATTATTTTCAACAGTTTCCCTCCTTCATTCACAACGTGAACGCAAATAGTCAAAGTGGGAATAATACCTATCCCCAGTCCACCCGGTGATCTGGGGCCAGGCAAAAAACCCAGTGGCAAAAACTCATATTTGAGGAAAAAGCACATCTGGGGAAAACCTCAATGAACACCACTTGCGACTTAAAATACCCGCACCTGTGAGTACATAGCATGGGTATTGGGAGGAGATGGGAAACACTCCTTGATGATTGAAAAAAGGCCATTTACATATTAAATCATAAATTATAATCAAGCTTGCAATTCTGGCAATAATTCCAACCAGCACCTTGCGTTCTATGTCTCGTAACCATGTCCCTATTCAAACGGTCCAGTCAAAACCAGTCATATCCACACTTAGTTCCACAAAACATAGGAATCCATCCTTGGCACACTCAACATACATCAAAGGTACATACTACATCCGTCCCTGAGTCAGCTAACACTTCCTCTCTCTCCGGCTAACTCTACAAAAAAAAAAAAAATAGTTCAATAGTTCAGCATAGTTCAGAAAAATAGAATAAGTATTTCAAGGAATATAAAGAAATCAGTTTGGACACCATTAATTTTGTTGCATAAAATAGCTAAGGAATATATATGGAATATAGGACTTTCCACGTTCTTGTATACCAAGGTTATATCATCATAAGTAAGCATCTCAGTTTCTTTGGCCTGCATGGATTTTGACCAAACAGATGTAATTGCAAAATAGTTAGTGCAGGGTCAACCAGAGAGAGATTTGTGCGCAGTCCCAACGACCAGACAGCACAAACACTCAAGGATGGTCTCTGCAATCAAACAAACACAAGGATTAATATGACATGAACAATTCCTAAAAGGATATATAAATGCCTGATCAAGAATTACTCCTGACCGTTGTGCACGTCTGATCTGCAACTGCAGGAAACGTTTGGTTGAGGTTATTGCTGCCAAAGGAGGTTCAACCAGTTATTAAATCCAAGGGTTCACATACTTTTTCCACCTGCACTGTGTATGTTTACATGATGTGTTCAATAAAAACATGGCAACATTTCATTCTTTGTGTGTTATTAGTTTAAGCAGACTGTGATTGTCTATTGTTGTGACTTAGATGATGATCAGATCACATTTTATGACCAATTTGTGCAGAAATCCATATTGGACAGGATGGGTAGTAAAACACTTTCTCGAGCAAGTGACTGACAAACTCAATATACAGTTGCAAGAAAAAGTATGTGAACCCTTTGGAATGATATGGATTTCTGCACAAATTGGTCATAAAATGTGATCTGATCATCATCTAAGTCACAACAATAGACAATCACAGTCTGCTTAAACTAATACCACACAAAGAATGAAATGTTGCCATGTTTTTATTGAACACACCATGTAAACATTCACAGTGCAAGTGGAAAAAGTATGTGAACCCCTAGACTAATGACATCTCCAAAAGCTAATTGGAGTGAGATGTCAGCCAACTGGAGTCCAATCAATGAGATGAGATTGGAGGTGTTGGTTAGAGCTGCCCTGCCCTATAAAAAACACACACCAGTTCTGGGTTTGCTTTTCACAAGAAGCATTGCCTGATGTGAATGATGCCTCGCACAAAAGAGCTCTCAGAAGACCTACGATTAAGAATTGTTGACTTGCATAAAGCTGGAAAGGGTTATAAAAGTATCTCCAAAAGCCTTGCTGTTCATCAGTCCACGGTAAGACAAATTGTCTATAAATGGAGAAAGTTCAGCACTGCTGCTACTCTCCCTAGGAGTGGCCGTCCTGTAAAGATGACTGCAAGAGCACAGCGCAGACTGCTCAATGAGGTGAAGAAGAATCCTAGAGTGTCAGCTAAAGACTTACAAAAGTCGCTGGCAAATGCTAACATCCCTGTTAGCGAATCTACAATACGTAAAACACTAAGCAAGAATGGATTTCATGGGCGGATACCACAGAGGAAGCCACTGCTGTCCAAACAAAACATTGCTGCACGTTTACAGTTTGCACAAGAGCACTTGGATGTTCCACAGCAGTACTGGCAAAATATTCTATGGACAGATGAAACCAAAGTTGAGTTGTTTGGAAGAAATACACAACACTATGTGTGGCGAAAAAAAGGCACAGCACACCAACATCAAAACCTCATCCCAACTGTGAAGTATGGTGGTGGGGGCATCATGGTTTGGGGCTGCTTTGCTGCGTCAGGGCCTGGACGGATTGCTATCATCGAAGGAAAAATGAATTCCCAAGTTTATCAAGACATTTTGCAGGAGAACTTAAGGCCATCTGTCTACCAGCTGAAGCTCAAAAGAAGATGGGTGTTGCAACAGGACAATGACCCAAAGCATAGAAGTAAATCAACAACAGAATGGCTTAAACAGAAGAAAATACGCCTTCTGAAGTGGCCCAGTCAGAGTCCTGACCTCAACCCGATTGAGATGCTGTGGCATGACCTCAAGAAAGCGATTCACACCAGACATCCCAAGAATATTGCTGAACTGAAACAGTTCTGTAAAGAGGAATGATCAAGAATTACTCCTGACCGTTGTGCACGTCTGATCTGCAACTGCAGGAAACGTTTGGTTGAGGTTATTGCTGCCAAAGGAGGTTCAACCAGTTATTAAATCCAAGGGTTCACATACTTTTTCCACCTGCACTGTGTATGTTTACATGATGTGTTCAATAAAAACATGGCAACATTTCATTCTTTGTGTGTTATTAGTTTAAGCAGACTGTGATTGTCTATTGTTGTGACTTAGATGATGATCAGATCACATTTTATGACCAATTTGTGCAGAAATCCATATCATTCCAAAGGATTCACATACTTTTTCTTGCAACTGTATATAATCAAAGGCCACAAAGAGTGATAGTGATAAAAGTACAGTTGTCGTAACACAGAATGGAAAAAGTGGGTTGTGGCGTGCCAGAACCGATGAGGCGGTAGGCCTATAAATCAAGAGGGTCCACCTTTAAGGTGTAAAAAGGTATATTTAGTAAATAGAGGAAGAGGAGGGAGGGTACATGCAAATCCCCAGACCAGTAACACTACTGGGGAAAATGTGGAGTCTCTTTAAAAGGATAATTAAGACCCTCCCACAGCTCCAGGCAAAGCCTTAACATTTGCGTGATGGGCACAAAGGCTGGAAAGAGTCATAGTGACATAAATATGATTAGTTTAAAACAGAATGGCAAAAGTCGGTTGTGGTGTGCCGGAACCAACAAGGCGGTAGGAATGTAAATAAAGAGGGCAAAAAGGAGATACATGCCAAATATTTAATACAATCAACAAACAATATAAATATATGAATTTTGTTCTTGTAAGGACTAACCCATGTAGTGATAGTAGAGGTGTGAAGGGGGGGGTTACAGGGAGAGAGTAGGTAGGAGTCTAATACTCTTACCGGGCACCTTTTATTTTGAGTAGTGTGGCATGGGATATCTACCTGCTGGCCCTCTTGACTTGTTTTCGTGTAGGGTATGGAAAATATGTAATAATCTGTATGTTTAGTAATAT
This sequence comes from Pelobates cultripes, assembly GCA_933207985.1. Classification (NCBI taxonomy): domain Eukaryota; kingdom Metazoa; phylum Chordata; class Amphibia; order Anura; family Pelobatidae; genus Pelobates; species Pelobates cultripes. The sequence continues at coordinate 73,934,218 of OW240919.1, read as the reverse complement.
GTGACCATCTGAGACAATACTGAGTGTTAGTTGTGGTTGTAGTACTGAACTCTTGTGGTCTAAGGAAGCCATAAAACGCAAGATGCATTGCTGTCTTAATAACTTCATTGGTTTGTAGCTTGAAAGAGCCGGAGTCCAGTAGGTCTGATAGGGATTGAAATAAGTAATTGTAGATATGCTTGTGGGTGTCTCTTTTGAGTTTTTTTTTTTTTGGTGCTGGATTTCTGAATGCCTTTTAGGATGGTTTTAATTTGGAATGATAACATAGCAAAATTCATAGCAAATGAGTCAGTTATGTGATGTTCCGATAAGAACCTATTGAATAGAAAAAAGCTCTATCATATGCTTGTCGTGTGTGTAAACAGATAGAATAAGTTGTGTCAAGTTACGACTGTGAGCTAACAAGTTGTCTTGTTCATGATCAGGCCTTGAAACAGAGGGGCAGCAGTGGCTATTCGTGAGGCAGTAGGTAGAGCTTTGTGAAATGCCTGGAAAATGAAATCGAGACAATTTGTCAGAAGCAGTATTTTGGACACCCGGCACATAAATACAGATGAAGAAAAATTGATAACAAGGTACCAACCAAGTAAGCCTCCTAAGAAATTTCATGATTGTTAGAGAATATACATACCCTTTATTAATAATGTGACCTCGTTGTTTGAAAAACATTAGACTAAACAGCCTGAAAACAAATGACCCCAAGCTACAGCAGCTGCTTCAATCGGATACATTTCAAATAGAGCAGGTCAGATAAAACCCTTCAATGCTCTGAACTTCTACCGGCCAACTACCCCAGAGACATTTGTTATCAAATATGGCTGCAATACCGGTGGCAGCCACAGCATCTGTCCATATGGTGGGTGAATTTTCAAGGAAGAAACATGCTTTTTCCATTCCATGTGAATAGGAATCTATGCCAAATGAGCAGGTCTGCTGTAGCTTGGGGTCATTTGTTTTCAGACTGTTTAGTCTAATGTTTTTCAAACAACGAGGCTGTGTCCCTCATGCGTCCATTACCTAATGTCTTCTAAAATAAATCTATATCTATTCCATTCTATTTACAATAAATAAGTTACGTTTTAAACATTTCCTATTTGTAAGGAAAAAAAATAAAATAAACCACAATTAGTGGTTTTCTCCCCCCTTCCTCCTCTCTCTTTCCTTTCTCATTTTTGAGTTTGAAACAAATCTTTTTAAAATGTAAGGTAGTCAGTGCTATTTTTGATACTTCATTTTGCAGATATTTCTCTTTAATCCCTTTATCCCTTATTTATTATCTTGGCGTCTTCATATGTGACAACTAGGGCTGTAGGAAATGTCCATTTTTATTTTATGTTTTCATTCCTTAAAATATGTGTCTGCTCAGCATAAGTCCTTCTTATTTGTCGTGATGAAAATGATATGTCTGCAAATATTTCTTATATTCTCCGTCCTCCATTGTTTTTTTTTTCTAGATGCATTATCATCTCTTTGAGATAGTAATTTGTTAAACACACTATGACGTCCCTGGATAATGCTGGATCAATACCTTTTTGCAACTCTATTTTGTAACTCTACGAGCTCTGTCGAAGTGATATTCTCCTAATTCCTGAGAAGAGATAAATACTCCAAATATTATTTTTTAAGAGTGAGTTAATTTTGTTGAAATACTTCTGGAATTCCACTGAGACAAATGTTTTTATGTCTTGCTCTATCTTCCATGTTGTTTATTTTAGTCTCCAAACTTTTGATTTTAAGGGAATTTTTTGAATGAGAAATCCAAAGTATCTTATTTTCTTCTTGGATTGCAGTTAACATGTTTGCTTGAGAATTAAGTTTTTCTACTAAAGAAAATATTTCACATCTTTGATCTTCACAGTTGAGCGCTATATCTTTCTTAATTTTGTTGTATAATTCATCATTCAAGTGTAGATAACACCGGTTGTGTAATTCCTAGAAATTTGGAACTCATAGTAGGAGGATCTTCTTCAGACAAGACAGGAACTCCAAGTGATCTATATTTTTCAATTCCTGGTAGAGATGTCCTGATGATTTTTGTGGGATTTTGGTAAATAAAAAAGTGCTAATTGTTCTGTTCTTTTCCTTTTCAGGAGAGGGAGGTTTCTCTTTTTCAGAGGTTTTGTCTTTGTCCTTCTATTTAGGTGCCATTTTGATCTTACCACTTTAGGTTTTACTTGATTACTTTCAGAGATTTAGCAGTGGGGGGGGGGGTTATTGATCTGATTTTTTTTTAGGGTTTTTTTAAATTCTTTTTTCCTTTCTTTTCCCTTTGTTTTACTGTTATCCCCTTCTTCCCATTTTTTTACTTTTTCTTATTCTTTTTTTTCTGATTACCCCTACTTCTCTTTATTTTGTTTCTTTTTATATTTCCTCTTTTATTTTCTCCTATCCTTTTCTTCTCTTTTTCTCCTTTACCTCTTTTCCTTTACTTTCTTTTTAATTTGTTATCTATCTCTTCTTTTATTATTTGCAGGGACTGGTGAACTCTAGATTTATGCTGTCATTCACTGTGTAGTGACCAAGGAATTTTCTTCTTTTTTTCCCCTTTTCCTTCTGTTATCCCTTGTTTTTCCTTCTTCCTTTTCTCCTCTCCTTTTATTTTGGTGAATTCATTCACTGTTACTTTTTGCTCCAGTTCTTCATCCTTATCCTCTTCCCTCCTTCTTTGACTTTATCTGTGTTTTATGGTTTACAATGTCCAAAACAGAAAAGTTCAATGGAAGTGACCAATTACCACAAACAAAAGAAAACAAACAAAAACAAAACAAAACAATTGCTCAGTGCAATGCTGAATTCAAGTAAAGTTGTGTGGTTATTAGATTTCAAACATACTTGTTCTCATATGCTGCATTACAAGTATCAGCTGCAAGATCAATACAGGATCGCACCACACTTACTTAGTAAGCTTTCTTACCTCCTTCCCCTCCTTGCGTTCTCCTGCTTCTCCTGCTTTCCTATTTCCTTCCTCTCTTTTGAGGAAAGCACTCCAATTATGGCGTCTGACTAGGTCGTCATGCAGCTCTCTCTCATTTCACTGGGCCACCGTGTCAAACGCGCGGGCGTGTGAGCCTGCGTGCGTATGTCACATCACCGCACACCCAAGTGTGCAGTGTGGATTCTCCTAATTTAGATGTTCATTGTGTCTCTTGGTTACAGTCAGTAAACTAGAATACCCATGTGAGCTGAGTTGATAACGTGGGGTTCATTCAAGGTGGACAATGAATTACCCGGTTGAGCCAGAGAAGGTCCTGACTGTATCATAGTGGAAGGCCTGGCTGGTGACATTTCCAGGCTGCCAGACTCTAGTCTCTCCAATATGTCACTAATCTGCCCAATAGAGGCCAAGAACGATGACATCATGGAGTGATGGCCTAATCCACTAAGGCCCTCCCCGGCATCGGTATTATCAATTGTGGTACGCAGTAATTTTAAATGTTCAGCTTTACTAGCAGTTGCTGGGTACAGTATGCTCTATTTACCTAGTTTGGCTGTAATATGAGGGATAATACATGATCTAAAAGAAGTAGGGCTAGCCATTTCCCCTCTGCGTGAAGGTGTACCAAACCTAGCAGGAGTGTTGGTGAGGAACAGTTCTTCGCCACCTTCTTGTAGGTGAGACATGCTAAATAATGTAAAGTAACAATTAGTGTACTGGCTTACTAGCTAATGCCAACCAGCAAAACAATTACACTAAGTAGGTGACAGGTGAGGCCCTGCTATATGCCAAGTGGCTTGAGATGAGATTGTGCCCACCGAACATTGTGGCAGGGTGTTGGCCTCTTGGTGCCTGTTAAAGCATAGGATACACTCAAGATGGTGGAGTAGAAGAACTGCAGCATCCACAAGAAACCACCGTTGGAGAGTTGCTGATCACACAGCACACTCTGCAAAATCGGACAAGCTCCAGTACTCATTACACAGCTCCATCAAGGACTTGCGCTCCGATATTCAAGAATTTGGCACCAGAACTTCCACCATGGAGGACAAGATGGCAGAGTAAGCTGAGGCCCACAACGACCTGGTGGCAGAGGTGGAAGACCTCAAAGCACAAGTGCGAGAGTATGCAGTAAAGATAGATGATATGTGTGAAGAAAATTGACTTTTAATTGACATTTTCTTCTTTATTCTGAATTTTTCCTGTGTTACTACCTGTATAGTGAATGTATTAGTTAGTTAGTTTGAAACTACCGAACACTGACCACCCTCCTGGCTTATTAACTACAAAGGAACCAGCTAGTAAGTGCTCCCTGGGCGGCCGCTGTTCGTATAGCCGAACGCCACGTGGAATAGAAAACGGCGGACATCTTGTTCACACGAGGGGAGTCAGCGGGACTTGGTCGTCGAGTGTCTGGAACTAAAATCGGACACTCGACCTCGCGAACTACCGCTGAAACTACTGAACGCCGGCTTCTTGTATTTCCCGAACAGCCAGCGAAGCGCCATTCGGTAGTTCTATGCGAACGGACAAGGGGAGCAATTGCTGCTATGAGCCAGGGGGATCCATTCGGGACTTTTGTTCGGTTGTTACAGATTTGTGAATTGACCAACCGCACATGCTGAATTCATGGAACTGTTTTGGGCAGGAGCCGTGTGTGTGGTCGGTAAAAGGGACCCTCCACACTTTTTTAGAACCCCTGAACCGATCTGGGTGAAATTTGGATATGTTTGTCCCCCAGATCGGGGCTATCAGGGGATATGTAATTTGTGGGGATACCTTGTGGGGAAAGGGGTGTTCTAAGTTTTGGGGAAATTGTGTGCTCTCTGCCTGGAGATAATTGGTTTATTCCGTAACTTATCTCAATATCTCCCAGGCAGAGAGGAGGCGTGTTTTATGTGTAAACACGCCTCCTCTCTGCCTGGGAGATATTGAGATAAGTTACGGATGTAACAGCCAATCAATGTGTAAATCTGTACGTTGATTGGCTGTTGTCTTTGTTTGCTGTGGGAGGTCCTCTTGCAGGAGGATTTCTCATAAAAGCCTGTGTGTGTCAATAAAATTCATTCCTGTTACACCCTTCATGAAGTCTAGGCTCATGTTTGGGGGATATTCTACTTGCTGGGAAGAATCACCTTGGAACTGCATTTCATCTACCTTATTCCTCTACTCCCTGCTGCAGCTATAATCACTCATGCTCAGCTGTTGGGAAAGGGAACAGAAGACTGCAGCACCATAACCACTGCAGGTCTTAACAATATGGAGGACAGCGGACGGCAAAACAACCTCTGGATTCGAGGCATAGCTGAAATAGGGTACAAAACCAAGGGTACTTCCATCCTGGTTAGCAAATCTGGATAGCACATGAGCTAGACCCTGACGGCAGATATACGATTGTCATCGGGACATTTAACGACACTACATACACAATAGCCAACATCTACACGCCTATTACTAACCAGCGCAATTTTTTGCACAATATCATTAACAAATTACAACGCATACAACAAGGCATCACCATTATCTGTGGGGACTTTAACCATGTCTTTGATCCCACAATGGACACAACACTAGCAAAAACTAGTAGCAGGCACGTCACACTCAAAAAACAAAGTAGAGCAATTAGTAAACTCCTGCACGGGCACCACTACTACGATGTTTGGAGAGCGACACACATGGGAGAGAGGGGATATACCTACTTCTCCACTGTACATAATTTATATTCACGCATAGATGGTTATCCTATGTCAGGTACTAATATGAACCAAACTGAGAACTGTTAGATAGGGTAACTTACATGATCGGACCATGCACCAATCACGCTAATGCTTAAAGATAAATTTGACCCATCGCACAGAAGCCCATGGAGACTAAATGAATCACTCCTTAACGATACACACTTTAAAAAAGAATTAGATCATAAGATACACAACTATTTTAAAGAAAATGTGAATCCAGACCACCAACACAACACATTTTGGTAGACCCATAAGACAGTCATTAGAGGCATACTAATTCGCAGAGCATCTTTCCTAAAAAAAACTTTTCCAATCACAACTGCTAACATATCAAACAACATTATATGACCTTACAAAGCAAAACCAAAACTCTCCTAGGGAGGATCTGAAAGCCTAAATTATAGACATCACCAAAAATTTACAACGAATTGCATTAGACAAGGTTGAGTACCAAATGAAGCAAATAAAAGTCAGGTATTACACACAAGGCAACAGAGCGAACAAACTCCTAGCTCAGATATTACAAGAGGCAAACCAAAAAAATTGCTTACCTAGCAATCCCAGGAGGTGGCAAGATAATAGCCCCCAAAGATATTAGTAATCAGTATGCTAAATATTATGAAGCATTGTACAACCTCAAAAATGACGCACACATGACACAACCAAGGGAAAATAAAATCAAGCTATACCTAGACACTATCTCCCTACTGCAACTGACGATAGCTCAACAGAAGGAACTTCCCTCACCCATAATAGAAACCGAGGTATTCCAAGCTATCCGGCTGCTCCCACTGGGGAAAGCCCCGGGGTCAGACTGCTTTGCAAATTGTTATTACAAAGCATTTCAACACACACTGACACCACATCTTACAAATGCATTTAACAAGGTAATGTTGCATCGGGCTCTCCCATCTGGAACATTACTGACGCATATCAAAATTTTTACCCCATCTCACTCCTCAACACAGAAGCAAAACTCTTTGCCAAAATTTACGCCCTTAGATTGGGAATTATTTTACCACACATAATACATACTGATCTTGTGGGGTTTGTGAGGGGGAGGCAAGGGGGCAACAATACAAGGGAAGTCGTGGACCTACTACACATACTCCAGAGGTGGGGGGAGGGGTGTGTTGCTCTGTCTTTAGATGCAGAGGAGGCCTTTGATCGCCTGGCCTCCTCTGCAGTGTTACACAAGTTTGGAATACCGGGGGTTTCGTCTCGGTGGTCAAGGCCTTAGATAACGGCCCCTCAGCTCAGGTTTTAAATGCAGGCTTCGCATCAGAACCATTTCAGATAACCAATGGCACCTGTCAGGGATGCCCACTATTGCTCCTGCTGTATGTCTTGGCATTGGAGCCGCAAAAATTGGAAACCTTGGGGTCATACATGGAGTGCGGGTCAGAGATAAAGAATATAAAACAAACTTGTTGTCAGGATTACAGTATGATCCAGCACATAGAATTGTGTAACACAGAGGACCTTAGAATGCCCAGACTAACGTACCAAAGAATAGTCAGGAATAGCCGAGGTCGAGGGACACAGAAAGAGACACAACAATAAGGAAAAAAAAGCCAGGGGTCAGGGATGCCAGAAAACAGGGAAGTCAAAATCAATGCCAAAGTCATATAACCAGAATAACCAGAATCAATAACACGCTCTCGGACAACCACAAGGGAAACCACGACAGGGCACTGAGCAAGAGGAGAACTGGGCTTAAATCTGGGCCTGTGGATCTGTCAGGGTTTCTTTGCTGTTTTAAACAGCCACCCTTCCTTTTTCATTGTCTGAGGTTTCAGCTGTAATTAACTATCAGCTCCTTCAGCATGTTGCCACGGTTACTCACCTGAGAATAATAATCAACCCTGCTGCTAATCTGTTTAGCCTATTTAAGCAGCTAATCCCAGAACCTCCTTACCCTTGCATGGTTTCCTGTCCCCCAGAAGTCTCCTTGTTCCTGTGTTTCCTGTTTGCTCCTGGTTCCTGACTCTGGCCTTGTTCCTAACTCCGCTGACCTCCGTGCTCCTGATCCTGGCTCGTCTGACTACCCGCTCTGGTGACTGACCCCTGCTTGCCTCCTGGACTTTGCTTTTGGTGATTTCTTTGTTGTTTATTAAATAAAGGTGTTTTTGCATCTAGATCTGTCTCTGTCTGGTTCCTGGTTCCTGACATTACGCAAGGGCCATGAATACAGATGGTACAGGCAATACACCTATACCTAACCTATTTACCCGGTGGGACCAGCAGAACCACCATTTGGACCAGTATGCCAATCTGAATCCAAAACCCGGCCAGCCTGCGATTGCGGCCGACTCTGCCTCACTTCCTGTTCTAGCACCGGTTGTAGCCTCCGAACCTGTTGCGGCTAGAGGAATGACTGGGTCTGTCCCGCTCCCTCAGTATTTTGGGGGCAACCCAGCTCAGTGCAAAGAATTTATAAATCAGGTTAAAGGATACCTTGAAATGCTGCCCCAGGCATTTCCTACAGACAGCGACAAAGTCCGGTTCATGATTTCTTTGCTGTCTGAAAAAGCCCTAGCTTGGGCAAAACCTCTCTGGGAGGCAGAGAGGCCCATCATTTACAATTACCCTGAATTTGTTGCGTCCTTTAAAAGGGTTTTTGATATTCCAGCTCGCTCCACCCCTACTGCCAAACAACTCATGTCTAATACTCAGGGCACGAAAACTATTGTTGAGTATGCCAGTGAATTCCGTACCAGGGCAGCAGAGGGTGGCTGGAATAACAAGATTCTTGTGGCTGCCTTTGCACAGGGGCTATCCGATGTAATGAAAAATGAGATTGCAGGCAGAGAATTACCTAAAGATCTCGAGGAACTGATATCATTTGTCACCCTCATTGACATCAGACTCCGAGAGAGATCCTCATCCAGGGAGCGCCTGCGGAGGCCTCCAGTATGTTTGGCACCGAGCTTTTCCTGCCCACCCAAACCTCCCTCACCTCCCATGCCTCCTGGTCCTGAGTCCTCTGTCGGTGTGGAGCCGAGGCGGTTAGGCTTCTCACGCCTCTCTGTCGAGGAGAGAGCCTTTAGGAGGAGGGAGGGCCTGTGCCTATACTGCGGACACCACGGTCACATATTAAAGTTTTGCCCGATTCGTCCGGTAAAGGGCCCGCACCCAAGATACTGTCAGGGGCAGATCTTGGGGGTCTTTCTGCAGACCCAGAGATAAATAAGGACAAACCCTTGGTGCCTATTATCCTCTCCTGGCCGGAGTCATCCATTAAAACCCGGGCATTTCTTGATTCTGGGGCCGCAGGCTTGTTTATAGATTGTGCATTTGCATCAGAGCACTCTATACCCTTACAGCCTCGCAACTCCCCACTAGCTTTCGAAGCCATCGATGGCCGACCTATACAGCCAACCCTCGTGACCCAGGAAACCGTGCCCATATCTCTGGCTGTAGGGGCTCTACATCATGAGATGATCCAATTCCAGGTCATTTCCTCTCCATACTACCAGGTTGTTTTGGGATACCCTTGGCTACAGAAGCATAACCCCACAATTGATTGGCGCAAATCTGAGATATTATCTTGGTCCCAGCAATGCTCATTTTCCTGTCTCCGGAAACCGGTCAAAGTTTTGGGCACAATTTCTGCCTCTTCCTTACCCGCTGAGTACCAAGAATTCCAAGATGTATTTGACAAAGGTCAAGCTAGCGTTCTGCCACCACACCGTCCGTATGACTGTGGTATCGAACTCCAACCTGGTGCCAATCCTCCCCGTGGACGGGTTTACCCGCTGTCTGTAGCAGAGAATCGAGCCATGGAGGAGTATGTTACTGATGCGTTGTCTAAGGGATTCATTCGGAAGTCATCTTCTCCTGCCGGGGCCGGCTTTTTCTTTGTGAAAAAGAAGAGTGGTGAGTTGAGACCCTGTATCGACTATAGGGGTCTCAATCGCATTACTATTAAGAATGCCTACCCCATTCCATTGATCACTGAGTTATTTGACCGCCTCAAGGGAGCAACGGTCTTCACTAAACTTGATCTGAGAGGGGCATATAATCTCGTCCGGATAAAAGAGGGCCACGAATGGAAAACCGCATTTAACACCAGGAGCGGGCATTACGAATACCTAGTAATGCCCTTTGGTCTTTGCAACGCTCCGGCGGTTTTCCAGGAATTTATAAATGACGTCCTGCGAGATATGCTGCAGCAATGTGTGGTGGTTTATCTTGATGATATTCTTATCCATTCCACATCTCTCGAGAACCACCACGCAGACGTTTCTAGTGTTCTACAGAGACTTAGAGAAAATAATCTGTTCTGTAAATTGGAGAAATGTGAGTTCAATTGCAAACAGGTCACATTCTTGGGCTATGTTATCTCTGATACTGGATTCTCTATGGACCCAGAAAAACTTTCTGCTGTACTAAAATGGCCTCGACCTACGGGTCTTCGCTCTATACAGCGTTTTCTTGGCTTCGCCAATTATTATCGGAAGTTCATACGCAACTTTTCCTCCTTGGTTAAACCACTCACGGATATGACCAGGAGAGATGCTGATCCACAGCATTGGTCACAGGAAGCCATTTCTGCCTTTGAATCGCTCAAAGTCGCCTTTGCTGCTGCTCCTATACTGGCACACCCTAACCCTGCCTTACCATTCATTCTTGAAGTCGATGCGTCTGAGACAGGAGTAGGCACCCTCCTGTCTCAACGTCCTAACCCAGAGAGCTCCAGGCATCCGTGCGGGTATTTCTCGAAGAAATTAAACCCGGCGGAATGCAATTACCAGATTGGTGATAGAGAACTTCTAGCCATAATATTAGCTCTCAAAGAATGGAGGCACCTTCTTGAGGGCACTTCAGTGCCAATTCTCATCCTCACAGACCACAAGAATCTGACATATCTTTCTGAAGCTAAGCGACTTTCCCCCAGACAAGCTAGATGGGCTCTTTTCCTATCAAGATTCAATTATGTGGTTTCTTACTTGTCCGGTACTAAAAACATTCAGGCTGATGCCTTGTCTCGACAGTTCTCCCCTCCATCTAGAGAGGAGATAACCCCTACTCCTGTGATTCCTCCGGATCATATACTGGCCACCATCCGTACTAGCCTCACCTCACATCTAGGCGAGGAGATTCTGGCTGCACAAAGTAATGCTCCTCCAGAGAAACCTAATGGCCGTTGTTTTGTACCTATCCATCTCCATACTAAATTATTAAGTACTTATCACAACTCCAAAGCAGCTGGACATCCAGGCAAAAACCAATTAATCTGGTCCGTCTCTCGGCAATTTTGGTGGCCTAGTCTCCGTTCGGATGTCACTGCTTTTGTAGCTGCCTGTCCTGTATGCGCTCAAAATAAAACCCCACGACACCCTCCAGTGGGTCTCCTGCAAACCATACCTAATGGTGAACGACCCTGGACCCACTTGTCCATGGATTTTATCGTAGATCTTCCGGTCTCCCGTGGCAATACAGTCGTTCTCATGGTTGTTGATCGATTCTCAAAGATGTCGCATTGCATTCCCTTGAAAAAACTACCAACTTCTCAGGAACTTGCAACAATTTTTGCTCGGGAGGTCTTTCGTTTGCATGGGTTACCCAAAGTGATAATCTCAGATAGGGGTAGCCAGTTTGTGTCCAGATTTTGGAGAGCTTTTTGTACACAAATGGGAATTCAGCTCTCCTTCTCCTCTGCCTACCACCCGCAATCCAATGGTGCCGCGGAACGAGCTAACCAAACACTGGAACAGTTTCTGCGTTGCTACATTTCTGACCACCAGAACAACTGGTCTGATCTGCTACCCTGGGCGGAGTTTGCCCACAATAGTGCGATTAATGCCTCTTCCCGGCTATCCCCGTTCTTGGCGAACTATGGCTTTCAACCGTCCATATTGCCTGATACGTTCATGCCACAAGGGATACCGGCATTGGAGGAACATCTCAGGGAACTCCGTTCCACTTGGGTGCAGGTTCAGAACTCTTTGCAACGCGCAATGCAGAACTACAAACTCCAGGCCGACCGCAGACGCCTTCCTGCACCTACCTATCAAGTCGGAGAGAGGGTCTGGCTGTCTTCTCGCAACCTACGGCTCCGTGTTCCCTCACAAAAACTGGCACCCCGATACGTTGGGCCATTTCGTATACTTCGAAGGGTTAACCCTGTAGCTTACGCACTTGACCTTCCTGCTAACATGCGCATCTCTAATGTATTCCATGTTTCCCTCTTGAAACCATTGGTATGTAATCGTTACACCACCTCAGTACCACGTCCACGTCCTGTTCCGGTTGACAATCATGAGGAATATGAAATACGCAGCATCATTGACTCACGAGTCTTCAGAGGACAGATCCAATACTTGGTGCACTGGAAAGGGTACGGTCCAGAGGAACGCTCCTGGGTTCCAGCCTCTGATGTCCATGCACCATCCCTCCTTCGTTCCTATCACGCTCGCTTCCCCATGAAGCCCGGACCCACCAGCAGAAATGGGGGGAGTCGTTGAGGGGGAGGTACTGTCAGGGTTTCTTTGCTGTTTTAAACAGCCACCCTTCCTTTTTCAGTGTCTGAGGTTTCAGCTGTAATTAACTATCAGCTCCTTCAGCATGTTGCCACGGTTACTCACCTGAGAATAATAATCAACCCTGCTGCTAATCAGTTCAGCCTATTTAAGCAGCTAATCCCAGAACCTCCTTGCCCTTGCGTGGTTTCCTGTCCCCCAGAAGTCTCCTTGTTCCTGTGTTTCCTGTTTGCTCCTGGTTCCTGACTCTGGCCTTGTTCCTGACTCCGCTGACCTCCGTGCTCCTGATCCTGGCTCGTCTGACTACCCGCTCTGGTGACTGACCCCTGCTTGCCTCCTGGACTTTGCTTTTGGTGATTTCTTTGTTGTTTATTAAATAAAGGTGTTTTTGCATCTAGATCTGTCTCTGTCTGGTTCCTGGTTCCTGACAGGATCTGATTGGTTGTAACCGGCCTTTGGCCCCAAAGGCAGTTACCAGGTTCCTATTTGCATGATTGCTGCTCAGCACAAACCCTCCTGTGGATTGATTGCTGCTCGGCACAACTTTTCCTATCAGGACAGTAAATGCATTAATTACATTTTTGTGTGCGGATGAATACGTGACACTTGTTCTCAGATGATATTCTGTTGACGATTACCCAACCACAGATATCTCTACCGAATCTACTTCTAACAATCCGGGAATACGGAAATAATTCATACTACAAACTGAATGTGACGAAGACCCAAGCCATGGGCAAGGGTATCAACCCAGACCAGTTTGGCAGACTGCGTACAGCATTCACGTTTAATTGGCGATCGGACTCCATCACGTTTTTAGGCATTAAAATATCAAACCCCCTACCACATCTATTTAAGCTGAATTACTCCAAAAGACATGACACACATGTTACGGGGCTGGGAAGGAAAATATTTATTATGACTAGGGAGATTGGCCGCGGTAAAGATGTCGGCACTTCCTAAATTACAGTACTTGCTGCGTTAACTGACGATCTTTTTGCCAAAGTCGTATCTAGCACCGACTCTTCGTTCGCTTTATATGGGCTAAAAAAAGGTGCGAGTAGCAACAAAGGTATTGCAGAGGATGATAAGAGAAGGAGGACTGGGACTACCGAATGTGAAGCTATACTATAAAGCGGCAATATTGTCCACCATAGCAGTTATAACATAGACTCAGAAACCCCTCAGTGGCTGCACATAGAATCCCACTGGGCAGACAAACAAGGATTGGCATCCCTATATATGAGACCCAAAGACATACACCCTACTATTCCGAAATGCTGTCGACAACGGCCCTGATGTTCAAGACATGGGACTCTGTGCAGAGGTACACGGGAGTGCCCGAGTACACCATGACACATACATCCTTAAAATATATCAGTGTGGGGATACTGACTTTTGACTATACTCCATGGGTGAAGGGAGGATGCATAATATTAACACAGCTATGGTACAATGATAAAATCCTACCATTTCCAGAGGTTCAAACCAAATTCCAGCTACCTAGCCGGGTGATATTCTCGTATCTCCAAGTATGGTTCCTTTTACAAAAATTCAAAACCAGCACAAGGCACAATGAGTCGATAGAAACCCTAGAGAAGATATGTCTACCCAAAAAACCCCAGAGAAAAACCCTGTCCCAGTTGTACACCTTTCTACTGATGCACATCATAGATGAAGGAGACGATTTTAGAGAAGCATGGCAGAGGAAACTGGGAGGGGAATTGGATGCCGATCATGGACAAAAGCATTCTAAATCCATAGGGGCACAACCACTTGTGCATCACATTTAGAAATTATTCACAAAAAACAATAAAGATGGTACATGGTCCCTGACAGGTTATCCAAAGTGTTCCCAGGGGCAGCCAATAAATGCTGGAGATGCAATGAGGCAGTGGGGACTATGCACCACATCTGGTGGATGTGTCCTAGTATCAGATTGTTTTGGGAAATGGTGGAGGGGCTGGTAAATCAACTCCTAGGAATAAAATCAAATTAACACCCAAGCAATGTTTATTATTTATGCATACCACACCCCGTACAAAAGTAGAAGGGAAACTGTTTTTCCAGGTATTGATCCCATCAATCACACTAATCGCGAGGCTGTGGAAAAAAACACAGGCCTCAACAAAACAAGCCCTGGAGATCTAAATCACCACAAACTGGGAGTATGAAGCTATGGCGTATAAACACATTGCAACCACAGCATGCACCATGGAAGTGAAGGCAAGATGGGATGCATTTGCACAAAAACATATATTTACTGCTACTGGTACATGAGGTGAAGTAACACGCACACACAACCGCAGTACATACTGGGGAAATCGACTATGAAGCCTCACAACTAAGAGCAGTTTAGGCACAAACAATGATTTAGCACTCAGACAAAAGAGCGCAGAGAGATAGAGTGGGGAGAGATACTGGTGCAGGACACCCCTGTTACCACCCCCCCCCATTCACCCTCCCGAGTTCAGGCATATGGGTTGAAATGGGGTCGCACTGGCAATGCATACCACAGCAACCATCTGGTAACAAGCACGCATCTGGCAACAAACTCCTAGTACCACACTAGATGCAGGGGGTTAGTGAGAGACAAGAATTGCTACTGCTGGTAACCCAGAGCCAAACAGCAAAATAAGTGGACAGGTTGAAGACATGACAGATACAACTGCATATAAGTTGCGACGGACTATAAAGCATGTAGAATATGTGAAAGTACAACTCTGTGTGACGTTGATGACCATATGTATGACCATGCAACTTTCCTTTTTACCCTGTAACCCTCCCCTCTTTTTTTTCTGAACCCAAAACCAAATAAAAATTGTCAAAAAAAACCAAAACTTAAATATGCAATAAACTTAATTGACATCACACCAGACAACTTAAAATGGCATTCTTATAGCGCAGTCTTACATGAGAACCCATTACTACTTAATCCCTCCATATCACATAATGTAAGTATAAAAGACTGGGTATAGACAATAATAGATATAATAGATATATACACATATTTTTCATTAGTACACGAGAGCTATTAGAGGTACATTCAAAATATTTTGCAAATATAAAGACTGTGATAAAATTGCCAACCAATCATCATCTCATAGTAAAAAAAATATAGTGTAAAGTTATGAGTAATGTGGAGAATAGCTAAATTAATCAGCCCTCCTGATGATCCCTAAAGCCACAGGTGAAACATGCGTCGAGTGCTGCTACACTATACTTGACCAATGATAGCATTTGATTAAGATTAGCAAGATTAGGCAATGATCTTTCAAAGTCTCCTTGTTTCTCCTTATGACTTTATTTTTGACTTATTGGTTAGTGTTTTAAGTTAGACTTTTGGCATCAATGCATATTTAAGAGTAAGGGAGACCCCTGCTGGTAGAGATGTATAGTTGCTATTCATCTTTTTCATTTTGGTGTTCTCACTTGTTCTACAGTTTAAGAAGAAATTCCTTAATGATAACAGGGAACCCCATGGGCCTGAGATGAGGATTGCATTGTTCCCATCCAGATTTGGAAAGCAAGCAAACTATTGATGTAGTTCGCACTTATACTTTAGTATTAAATACAGTTTTATAAATTGGATATATTTATTTTTTATCATTTGGTGAATATTACTATTTTAGACTAGTATAAGTTAGGTTTTAAGACACAACCACATTATATTTGTTTTTTGCTCTAATAAAAAAAAATATATATATTTTTTCATGATATTACTTTTTAAGTCTTTTGATTTCTTCTTCTGAAACATATTGTCATGGACCCAGGGTTCGAGGGTAGAGGTTCCTCTTGCTTGGGTGTGAATTTTACAAGGGACATTCATTGTTTCAGGTTTTTTTGAATCATATGGACAAAATGTAGCTGCACATTTGTTTGTTTTGGTAGGGCTGAGGTTGTTTTCAGAAAGAAAAGCAAGGGATTATGGGAGAAGACTTGATGGGGAACTGTATGTACTGTTAATTACCCTATTGTATGCAAATGTCCATCTGTGTGTGTACATATCTCTACACAGCTGCAATAAAGTAAGTTTTGTTTAAGCCCTACATGTAGTCTCAACTCAATTTGTGGGGTAAAGGCTATAATCTTTCTTTGCCTGAAGCTAAAGCAAGCAAGATGAATTGTTAGTGTAGGACCCACCTAAAAGGTTTGCCTTTGCAGTGGAACTAAAAACCTCCATTCATTTAAATATGCATAGGCATTTGAGGTAACTATTTTCTTTGTTTTTTCTTGTGTGTATTGGGCTGCTGTTACTTTGGTCATTGCTGCCGCCCAGGAGTAGTGGGAGTCTGAGCGCAGGACTTATTTTTGTGTATTTGCTCTTATTTAATGCTGTTTGAATCACATTGGTTTTGCTGTTATATTTTGATAAAAAGGACAAATTTAAATGAACACTATAGGGTCATGTATTTCTGATAGGATTCACATTTGCAAATTATCATTCACTTTTTTTTGCAAGTGAATTGATCATTTGAACAACAATATCTCTGCTGGCAGCACTAGCAGTCAGCAGGCAAATAGTTAAATGAAATTACACAAAAATAAGTCCTCTGCTCAAACTTTCACTACTCTTGGGCAGAAGCAATGACCACAGTACACATGAACTCCAATACATACAATACATACAAGTAACTTTTTTTCTTTGTTTTTTATTGTATGTATTGGAACTGATGTGTACTATGGTCAATGCTGCAGCCCAAGTGTAAAGTGAGTTTGAGAGCAAGACTTAATTTTTGTATATTTGTACTTACTTTTGTATCACACAGTCATGTTACAATGCTACCGCCCATGTATTCCCTATTAAGGGTTAATATGAATGCAGGGGTTTGGAAAAATACCTCTCTCTGTCTAATTAGATTTTTTTTGCCTGAAGCTGAAAGGAATCAATGTGAATTGTTAGTGTAGGACCCACCTAAGAGGTCATCCTTGAAGTGGCAGGTGGGCAGGTGGGTTTATATCTAATGGCCATTGAAGTGAAACAAAAAAACTCCATTTGTCTAAATATGAATAGAGATTTTTCTATTTTTCTACTCTTTTCTTTGGTTTCTATTGTATAAAATAGTTAAATAATCTTTGGCGACCACTGATTGCTAGCCAGCTGCCACGCTGAAAAGTAAAAACAAATAATTAAATAAATAAATATCCTATAGGGTTCAATAAGATCCCTATATTACAATAATAGAGGTAGTGTGCCATTCAAAACTAATGCCTGGGCAGCCATTGTACCCCAGTTGCTCGAAAAGGGTGGGGGGGTACTTTGCATTTTTAAGGGTGGACCCTTGACCATCATGGATACTGGTGAGAGGGCCCTATTATGTATAAACAGGGGGGAGGACCTTTGTCTTGCATAACTAGAACTTCAGCCCCGGTTTAAGAACTTGTTAAGGATCTCATCCCACTTGCTAGAGAGCAGAGGTGCCAATAGGTTGATCATCAGCTGCCATATAATCCCTATAAAGCTGTGTCAGCTGTGGATCTGCTTTTTAACCATTCTTGCAGGATTCTATTTGTATGCTGTGAATGAAGGCATGTTTTTGCATGGAGTATATTTGTGTAAATACAGTGGATCTGTTTCTGTATAGTGCTGACATTTGAATGAAGGGGTGTGAGTAGTGTAGGTGTTTGAATGCCAGGTTTTTTTTTTATATAGTGTGAGTGTATGAATGCATTGATATGTCTGTCTCTAATGTTGGCATATGAAAGCAGGGATGTGTTTGTATGTAGCATTGATGTTTGAATATAGGGGTGTGTCTTTGTGTAATGTTGGTGAATTGATGTAGTGTTAGCAGGGCCGGCTCTACCTGTAAGGCGGACTAGGCAGCCGCCTAAGGCGCCCCTTGGGAGAGGGCGCCGCAAGGAGCGCTGGCCCCGCTCATGCTGCAGCCGCCCGAGCGCTCTGTAGAGAGCCTCAGGCAGCTGCAGCTTTGACCGGGCGGTGCCTCCATGAGGGCGGACCGCACCGCCCGGGCGCAGCCTGAGGAGAGGGGCTGACAGGAGGGAAGCGCTCAGCGCTCCCTCCTGTCACTCCCTCCCTGTAGCGTGGCCGAGCCCTCTATGTTATGGTCCGCGGGTACAGGGAGCTTTTGTTTCCTGTACCCGGCTGGACTAACAGGAAGTGCACACACAATACAGGGAGGAAATTGACATGGGGCGGGATGGGGGGAATGGACAGGGAGGGGGGGAAATGGACATGGGGGGGGGGGAAATGGACAGGGGAAATGCACAGGGAGGGGGAAATGGACAGGGGAGGGGGAAATTGACAGGGAGGGGGGGACAGGGAGGGGGGGGAAATTGACAGGGAGGGGTGAATTGACAGAGAGGGGGTGAATTGACAGGGAGGGGGTGAATTGACAGGGGAGGGGGGAAATTGACAGGGAGGGGGGGAAGAAATTGACAGGGAGGGTAATTGATGGGGGAATGATAGTGGGGAGGGGAGAAGAGAGTGACAAGGGAGGGGGGAGAAGAGAGCGACAAGGGAGGGGGGAAGGGAGGGAGAGGGGGGAGAAGAGATTGACATCCATCACACACACACACAATGCACCCCTTACACACAAAGACAATGCACCCCTTGCACACAGAAAAACACACAATGCATTACACACACAGACACACACACACAAGCAATGCAACCCTTACACACAATGCATCCCTTACACACACAGAAACACACAATACATTCCTTACACACACTCAATGCACCCCTTACAGATGCACACACTCAATGCATTACATACATACACAGAAACACACCTTGCAGCCCTTACACATACAAACACAGATTCACACAATGCATTCCTTACACACATATCCGGACATTCCCCCTACTCCACCCCCTGTGAACAAACTCATTGGTGGAACATGAAAGTGGACCCTGGGACCCAGACCTTGAGCTGTGTAAAGGGCCTTAAAAAAAATGGAGCTGCTTCCCATTCTCCCAGAACATTTTGTGACCACAGTTACAAACAGCCTCCAGGGAGCCTGTTCTACACCAGACCAGTGGAGCCAGACTGCAGCTAGAGCCCATCATCATCCTCATCTGGTTGTAAATAGGCAATCTTCAGCTTAATGTAGTGGTTCTGGTGTCCATAACCTGTCCCTGCAGGCCTTTTAATGTTAACATGGCGGCACTGCAGCACTGGTGTTAGTTAACATGGCAGATCATATGGGTGGGGCATCGTGATGTCACATGGGGGGGGAGGGCGGCAAACTTTACTTTTGCCTAGGGCGGCAAAAATCCTTGCACCGGCCCTGAGTGTTAGAAATATAGTCAAAGACACACCCCTATATTCAAACATCAATGCTACATACAAACACATCCCTGCTTTCATATGCCAACATTAGAGACAGACATATCACTGCATTCATACACTCACACTATATAAAAAAAAAAAAAACTGGCATTCAAACACCTACACTACTCACACCCCTACATTCAAATGTGTCTTTGGGGTGTGTCTTTGTGTAATATTTGTGATTGCATGCAAATGTTTATTCACAAATACATATAGACTGCCACACACACACACATACAGGGGCACATTGCAATACACAGAAACACACATACAGTGCCACACAAATATGCCCACAGCCACATATACACACAGATTCACTCTAAGAGATACACACACAAATTGATACACACGCACAGTTATATTGACACATACTTACATACATGCACAGATTAACATACACACAAATCCAAAAATAGTAACTCAAATACACAAATACATACACTGACACACATAAACACTGATACAGATGTACACACTGACACATATAATCACTACACACATGCACAGATGCATAGACTGACATTCAGACACTGACACATATGCACATATACATTCACTGAAACACACACTTCTTTAATTGGTGGTCCATTGCTGCTGGCTCTCATACATTCTCTGGTGGTCCACTGGTGATATTATATGCTCTGCACCTCTTCTGGTAACCCTCTATCATATCCTCTTCTTGCGTTTGTGGCGCTCAGTTGCTGAATCAGAGCACATGCTAGGAAGCCTCTTGACTCTGACTCATTATCTGAGTGGCAGAGCTGCAAAGGGAGAAAATATAGTAGAGGGTTACATGAAGGAGTGCAGAGCATCACATATCACCCCCGGACCACCAGGCAGGAGGAGTTGAGATAGCACTGGACTCTGTGCAGGCCCCCGGTTATTGTTAAAGGAACACTATAGTGTTGGGAATTGAAAACTATATTTCTAACACTACATCAATTCTCTGAAGTGGTTTAGGGGTCTGGAGTGATCTGGAGTGTCCTTTTAAATATAACGAGTTGGTAGAAAAAAGGTTGTGACTGCAATAAGAGATTTGAGGGCATATAGGCAAGCTATATATGTAGAGGCCCATTGAAGAAAGAAAAAACATGAATGGCACTAAATAAGTGGTGGGGATTGAAAAAAAAATAATTTGTTTGTGGTGGGATATGAGGAGCAATATGAGTCTAAGATACAGTGAAGAAATTAAATGGATAGCATGTTTTGAAAAATAATTTCAAGGTTTAGATTTTGGAAATTAAAATATTTTAGAATATTACAATTTCATAGTGTTTTCAGGGTTAACTCTGAAAATGGTAACCTAAAAAAAGGTCTAGTAGTTAGGAGAAAAGTAGAAGTCAACGATTATGTTTTGGCACATATTAATTTAACTTTGATTCTTATTTGCAAGAAATAAAAATATTTTCTACAGGTTTGGTGTGGTGGTATTTTTTTGTTTTGTTTTGTTTATCTGCATACCTGATTAATGGCAGACTTGCCTATCCAAGTTGTATGAAGTGGAATCTTGAGAAACTGCGTGTGTATACTTTGTTACACTATATAAGCTTACATGGTACTACTTGGTTTCTATGTTCATCAGCATTTGGCTACAAAGTATGTAAATCTCACAGAAGTTCAGTCACAATTTACTGTTTACTGTATGTGACAAAAATAGTTGGCAACTGTGAGTAACAAATGGGCAGGTTAATTTAAGTAGTTTTGTCTATACTGCCCTGGTGATTTGCTAAGCTTAAAACTTTTTTTTTTAACCTTTTACTCATACTTCAAAGGGACACTATAGTCACCAGAACAACTACAGCTTATTGAATTTGTTCTGGTGAGTAGAATTATTACCTTCAGGCTTTTTGCTGTAAACACTGTCTTTTCAGAGAAAATGCAGTTTTTGCATTACAGCCTAGTGATAACTTCACTGGCCACTACTTAGATGCCTGTTAGAGATCCTTCCTGGATCATGGCTGCCTAAAATGCATCCAAACATTCAGTGTCTCCACCCTCTGCATGCAGAAGCTGAACTTTCCTAATAGAGATTAATTGATTCAATACATCTCTATGAAGAGATGCTGATTGGCCAGGGATGTGTTTGAATCATACTGGCTCTGCCCCTGATCTGCCTCTTTGTCAGTCTCAGCCAGTCCTATTGGGAAGCATTGTGATTGGATCAGGCTACCACTTTTGATGATGTCAGCAGACTGCTTGTTTTTTTGAGGCAAACAGCATGCAGATCTTGAATACAGTAAGATTTTGCTATAGTTATGGAGGCATGAGGGGCCCAGGGGTGCTAGATGGTGGTTTTAACACTATAGGGTCAGGAATACGTTTGTGTTCCTCACCCTATAGTGATCCTTTAATAATTCCTTGCATAAAATAGTAAGGTTAATAGTAAGGTTATTAAAAATTCATTACAATAAAACCATTTCTTTTTTAAATTAAAAAAAAACCTTCATATAAGCTAGCACTTTTTTCAAATCTTTGCTACCCTTTTTACACTCCATGCAGTTACATTTTCTGTTTTTAGCTCATTTTAATTTCAACATATATTTTTAATTAATTGTTTTAGGTGCAGGGAATATTACAGTAGCATACATTTAAACAATGCTCTCATTTGTACATACATCATGTCCAATTTTAACAAGTAGAAGGTCAAACAGTGATAAAAGTGGAAATTTGATCATGCCAATCTCAATCTACAGAAAAGATTTGCACCGTAGGGCATTTAAAACTACCTGGCCCATATAAAGGCTGTGCTGGGCACAGTGTGCCCTTCAATTGAAAGGAACCATGGCCCAAATAGAATGGCTCTGATAATATGTCTCCTCAAGCACCACGGTTTTATCATCTGTGATCTAACCAAACAAAGTCAACTAAAGCAAATAAATAGGGAGGAGGGATAGTAAGAGGGAGAAGGGGCTAATGGCATGATACGCATGCAAGTAGAGGAATGGTGGTGTTAGGACCCACCAAAGAAGACCTAAGACAAGTTGCTAAACACTTCCTAGAAAGACCAAACTTTGTGATAAGATTTCAAAGTACCTACCTAACAACAGATTTTAAATTATTTTAATAATGGCTTTATAACCATTTCTTCTCATTTAGTTTGTGCATAAAAATACATTTCTATTATAATATATGTATACCATAAATATCCTGCATTCATCATTTATTGATCCACTGATTTTAATGGTTTTATTTATTTGTGTATTTCTTTACATTTGTGTTTGCTTTTTTTATTAATATAAGATAGTCATTGTGACGGCACCCCGGGTATGTGAAGGGGTTAACGCCACCAAAGTTCCCGAATATGAAGTCAGCTACCAAATACTCCTAAGCGCCGAACAGGAATCAAACGAAGTACCCCCCCAAGCACAAGACGAGGCTCTGTGTTGAGGGTCAAGCAGGATCTATTTAATGGTGGCCACATATCGGCCTATGCAGGTCTTCCAGCAAGGGACACTCCCATAGGGACCTTGTGGAAGACTGAGACATTTTTACAACATCCAATCATATTCAATGACAATGTGAAAACACTCCCACATAAACAGTGCAATTCCTCCTCTCTATCCTGGAGATAATTGGGTTAAGTGCCTGAAGTAACTCAATTAGCTCCTGGTATAGAGAATATTCCCACTTTAAAATAACAGTAAAAACACATAAAAACAGAACCCCCACGTTCGACATATCCCCAGATAGATTGGATATGAGCACTCAATATATCCGAACAGCACTCAGATCCCATGTATACAGTAAAATCACCATGGAGTTAAAGTGTTCATTGGTCGTTCGGCAGAAAGAATGAGCTCCATGGGTCTAGCTATCTAGGACAGTTCCATTCGTGGATTGTCAATATACCGAACGGCATGGCATTCTCAGCGGTGTTCATGGGAAACAGTGTCCGAAATTAGTTCCATGTGGTTGTCGATGAACACCGCTGGGTGTTCGACTGTCCAAAATGGCCGCCACCTGTTTGTTCATACGAATGACGACCACCCAGCTGACCGTTCGGGAGTTGGAAGTGGCTGCGGTTAACCACAGTGTTAACAAGTTCAAAAAGGTTAAAAAGCAGCACACTTCCCTGCTGGGTGGCCATTCGGTAGTTAGTTCATCTTTTAGGGAATGCAATCAGGGAAACACACGAACAACCGTGGACTGGCAAACAAACAGACGAAACAGTCTCAAATAATAACCCAGAGGCAGTGAGGTCTGCCACAATCATTAGAAGAGAGAATTCAGCGCTAATTATCACACAATTAATAGAGGTAGGCAGCAACCCAAAAGAAGGAGAACCCCTCAAGTCCTTCAGTGAGTAAACACAAGTAGAGAAAAAGATATGAGGGCTGCGCCAAAAGTCCAGTGATGTATTGGTGGATCGTCGAAGATACTGGATAAGGTGTCCTAGTGGAGGTAGTTACATCTGGTTTTGACCGTTCGGTATATGAAAATACAAGAGAGGTAGAGGCGACCAATGGTGTAGTATGTAATATTCAAGGTGCGGTAGGTAACAAAAGTAAAGAACTCACATTCAAGAGAGCTATGGCCAGCTCTGGTGTGAATCGCGTACAGCAGTATAATACCCGCTTATGGGACTTCACTAGACTTTTTGAGCAGCCCTCATATCTTTTTCTCTACTTATGTTTACTCACTGAAGGACTTGAGGGGTTCTCCTTCTTTTGGGTTGCTGCCTACCTCTATTAATTATGTGATAATTAGCGCTGAATTCTCTCTTCTTGTGTTTATCTGTATCCATTCCCCTCGTCTTTAGCTGCTTTTTATCCTCAATTATTTCTATCTTTGACTTTAGGAATAATTATGTTATTGATGTTAACCATGTATTTGACACAGAACCTACCAGACCCATTAGCCCTACACCCATTAGACACCATACCCTAAGTCAACAAGAGCTCTTTATAAAATTAGAAAAAGCATTAACATCTGAAATCAAACTAAAATGGGAAATAGCCACTATGAAAAAATACATAGATGAGCAAATCACCCCCCGAGGCTTAAGATTGTTAAAACTCCCTGCCTCAGACCAAGACGACTTAGAATTCATGGACAAATGGTACAGCAAACTTGAATTATGTACGTTTGGACTCATGGAAACCCTAGTCACTAAAAAAAGCAAAAAACTGTCTTCACTGGACATAGAAATTAACGACTTAAAAGAAAAATTAATGCCATTTATGGACACACGTGTCTACAGACAAAACTCCATTCTTATCCAAAGCAAAATAGAAAAAATAGAAATGGATACTAAACACCTCAAAATCAAAAAATACATAAAAGACAAACATGACTATGCTAACAAAGAAGTGAGAACATACCACCTGAACAAAAAATATGTTTCTGACAATCCTCACCACAATGAATACTCCTCTGAACAACACATATACGACAGACCTCACCACCTACCACTTGTACCCAAACCCTCATACCAACCATCACAACACCACTTCCAAGGACACAGACCCCCCTACCGATCTCCCTTTAAGCCACACACTTATAGGACTAATAACTATCACCACTACCCATCCAAGCCATCTTACCCTCACCTTCCACAACAACCACCACCACCCTCCAGATACCGCAATACCTCATACAAACCATCACGATCACCAAACTACTATAATGTACCTGAACACTCACCTAAACCCCAAAGACCCCAATACGCCAACAGTCACCAACAATACTTCAACTCCACCCAATCACCCACCATTCCCAATCACCCCAACCGTTTTCAATTACTATCAGTAGATTCTGAAATAGAAAACGAAGACCATTTTTTAGAGATTCGCACCCACCCCAACCTACTAACGAACACACCCTATCCCCCACAAACAAAAAAAAGAACTTTAAGTCCAGAGGCAAACGGAGCCGCAGAAGAACACAAAAGAGAGAGATTAGAAAGACAGTAAATGCCCTCAATATTTCCAACAGTGGTATCTTTAACCTATCTAACAAAGCCCTATCCGCCACCCAAATATCCGTTTTAAGTAAAGGTATGAAGTTCTCACTCACTAATCCCTTTAAATCTTTTGAAGCTTTTTTAGACATAAACAAATTTGTCCGCAAAGCCACTCTAAAAAGATTTTTTAATGACAAACAACATGAATCAACCACTCTACCCTCCATTACCAATCTCCCAACTCCCACTACTACTAACAACACTAACGTTATCAACACTCACTTAAAAGAAAAATCTAAATTTTATCCTTCATACTGCAAATCTGCACCCCTCATCATGTTCGAAAAACTTTTACTTAAAGATTTTGATAAAATTAAGTATAACAAATTTGACACATACAATCTCACCCATTCCGAGTGTAACACATTAAAAACAACTACAAGAAGACAAAGATATAGTCATCAAGCCGGCAGACAAAGGAGGTTGGATTGTCATCCTATCTAGTAACATGTACATTAATGAGGCACACAGACAACTACATGATACTGAAACATACGACAAATTACCCTCAGACCCCACTCCTACCATCCAAACCACTCTAATCACTTTTTTACAAAAACACCTCGACTCCGGCATCCTAACAAAACACGAATTTGACTATCTAAATATCAAATTCCCCAAAATTCTGGTTATATATTTTCTACCCAAAATACATAAAAATATCAGCAATCCCCCTGGCAGACCCACTGTGTCAGGCATTAACTCCTTACTATGCAATCTGTCGGAATACATAGACATACTTCTTCAACCATCCGGTAAATTAATGCGCTCCTATCTAAAAGACTCTATGTCATTACTACGCTTTTTAGACAATTTTAAATGGCAACCCAACTACATTTTAGCTACATGCGATGTGCAATCTTTACACACTATCATACCCCATCATATAGGATGTCAAGTGATTAAAGATATTCTAACCAATGAGAACAGAATTCCTCCCACCCAAATCGATTTTATTGTAGAAGGTATCAACATTATTTTGAACAACAACTACTTTTGGTTCTTTGACTCTTTCTACCTACAGAAACAAGGTATTGCGATGGGTACGAGGTTCGCCCCAAGCTACGCCAACCTCTTCATGGCTGACTGGGAATCCACGGCCATATGGGGAAGACATGCCTGGTGTGCGAACCTCGTAACTTATTTCAGATATAGCAACAATTTATTTTTCATTTGGGACGGTACAGAAGCTCTTTTTAATTCTTTTATCCTCCACCCTAATTCCTTCTAACCCACGAAACCAGCAATGTATCAATTAACTTCCTAGGCCTTAACATTTTCATTAGAGACAATACCATTCACACCAAAACATTCTTTAAAAAAGTTTGTATTAACACTGCCACTACAAGCCTTGGTTAGAAAGTGCCCCTCAAAGCCAATTTTTACGCCTTAGAAGGAACTGCTCACAAATAGAAGACTTCAACACACAGGCCAATTTAAAAAAAAAAAAAATTATTGAGAAAAACTACTCACCAACCCGTCTCAATACCACCATAAACACCATCACCAACAAAGACAGAGCAGCCCTCCTAACCTACAAAACCCAACCAACTACTAACCCAATGCCTCTTCCAGTCATTTTCAATTTCAACAACAAAAGTGGCCATATCAAAAAAACATCAAAAAACACTGGCACCTCTTAAAAGAAGATGAAATATTGAAAACTATTATACCAGACAAACCTAATGTAGTTTTTAGAGGTACCCCCAATTTTAAATCCATCCTGACCACCAATTTTACCAGAGAAACCAAACCTGTTATCAAATCTTTTATGCCTAATGCCAGCAGGTTTTATAAATGTAAAAGATGTATTGTATCTCTTACCCCATCTGGGTTAAATGTTGATTTTGACTTGTTTAATTTTATTTAACCTTTTAACTTATATGCCTTTCACTGTATTAACCTCTTATGTACATCCCTCTCCATGCACTTTTATTCACCATGAAATCTTTGTATCTATATGTACCACCCACTGTGATTTTTGCATTTATTATTACTTCCCCTATTGGCCAATCACAATTTTGGCGCAATTTCCTAATTATAACAGCCCTATTTAAACACCCTCTGCCAGGTTATTATTTTATCCCATTCTGAAGAAGCCTTTTATGGTGAAACGCGTTTATGGTTTATTACTTTTATATTTTACTGTGTATTTTAGAACAATAAAAGTCTTTGGGTTACTTCACCGTACCAAATTCTCTTTTTATTGCACTCTCTATGCACTTTAAACTTTTTTACTTATTCCTGGCATTTTAAACGTACCTGCTACTTTTACTCCCACTGGCAATTTTACTGTTCCAGTACTCCAAGAAATCCCAGGTGGGGATCATACCACCAACGCCCAGTCATAGAGCAGTACCTCTGCTCTATCTTTGTGAGTATTATTTTATCTGTTTTTTTACTCCTGTATCCCATCACAATTGAGAGCACTATTGCTGCTTTTTATTCCCTTCTCTTGGAGCTTTGGATCACCAGACGGTGCTGATGGATGTACTACCGCTACAGATCCCATAAGCGGGGATTATACCGCTGTATGCTATCCACACCAGAGCTGGCCATAGCTCCCTCAAATGCGAGTTTCTTTGTCTATCTATTGCACATCCAACTATATCACAATTGAGAGCACTATTGTTGCTTCTATCTCCTCTTACGAGTTTTGGATTACCAGACGGTGCTGACGGAGAGTCCTCCCCTACATATCCCATAAGTGGTGATTATACCGCTGTACGCGATTCACACCAGAGCTGGCCAGAGCTCTCTTGAATGTGAGTTCTTTACTTTTGTTATCTACCGCACCTTGAATATTACATACTACACCATTGGTCGCCTCTCTCTCTTGTATTTTCATATACCGAACGGTCAAAACCAGACGTAACTACCTCCACTAGGAAACCTTATCCAGTATCTTCGACGATCCACCAATACTTCACTGGACTTTTGGCGCAGCCCTCATATCTTTTTCTCTACTTGTGTCTGCACAATCATTATTTATAGGAAAACCCATGCATTATATTTGAATTGCAATTGGCTACTTGAATATGTTAGAATCAGTTATAATAAATACCTTTTCCAAATCTAATAATGCTGCCTTCTCTGTTCAAGTTGGTTTTAATTTGGATAAACCTCTATTATTATTGGATAAACCCTATTTCCCTCTTACCATTAAATGTTTATGCATTTCCTAAATAATAAAGAAATATATTTACCAACCTATCAACACAGCTACCCATATAACTACAAAATTACATAGCTATCTATAACTCACTTACTAGCTTTCAAATTACATAGTTACAAAGTGACTAACAAAGTATGTTTATTGTATTTATTTATTTATTTTATTTAATTTACATATAACCTTTACTTAGTTTAGAACTACCCATTGTCCAATTACAGTGCTCTAAACTATAACCACATAATTAAAAGCAAGAGCTTAAATGTTATCCCTAGCATTGAAAGAAATAAAACAATATGAACATTTTAAATTACATCTTTAAAACTAATAGATACAGTGATCAGTTATGCACTTTGGGACCTTGGTAACAATTTTATGATCCACTCAGTGTATTTGCTTTGAATTTTCAAAACAGAAACCATGTTCTTCCTGATTGCATTAAAGGATTACTAAAACGTTAATAAAAAAATAAAAATAATCTCATGTTGTAATGACATTTATGTAGAAAAAAATAGGGGTTTATTTTTTGCATCCAAGGTTTAATATTCTTTCAAATGAGTGCCAAAATTCAGTTTACTATGTAGTATATATCTAATGCTACATAAGAAAAAAGGCTTTTGGCTCATGCAAAAGCATCCCTTAGAAAGCCATAATGGTATAAAGCATTTACCAGGTGTGCTTTTTTCATGAACAAAAAATGGCAAGAATTTAATCTTATACCTTGAGCAGGGCCGGCGCGTCCATAAGGCAGCACAGGCGGCCGCCTTTGGGCGCACCGGCTCCGGGAGCGCAAGATTTCAGCCCTCTATCCTGCCAGGCCACCTTCTGGACCCCCAGCGTGGTGTGCGGCAGTGGTGTGATCAGACACGGCGAGGGAGCTCTAATCTCCACGCTCTGCTCCCTCGCGCGCCGTCTGCTGACGCTGCGGGAGCCAGAATATGATGTCATATTCCGGCTCCCGTGGCATCAGTAGACAGTCCGCGAGGGAGCAGAGCGGGGAGATTAGAGCTCCCTCGCTGCGTCTGATCACACCACTGCTGCACACCGCCCAGCAGCCCCACTGGACCCCAGGGAATGATTCATCATCCACACCAGCTCTCCAGGTAGGGAGGCTGGGTGGAAAATGTTTATTTATTAAAATAATTAGTGAGTGTATGTGATGTGTGTGTATGTGTGTCTGTGCGTGAGTGTCTGTGTGTGAGTGACTGTCTGTGAGTGAGTGTGTCTGAGTCAGTGTATGTGTGTCTGAGTGACTGTCTGTGTGTCTGTGTGTGAGTGAGTGAGTGTATGTGTGTCTGTGAGTGACTGACTGTGTGTGAGTGTATGTGTGTCTGTGTGTGAATGTATGTGTGTCTGTGAGTGAGTGTCTGTGTGTCTTTGAGTGACTGTCTGTGAGTGTGTATGTGTGTCTGTGTGTGAGTGAGTGTATGTGTGTCTGTGAGTGACTGTCTGTGAGTGTGTGTGTGAGTAAGTGTGTGTGTCTGTGAGTGATTGTATGAGTGTTGCATGTGAGTGTATGAGTGTGTCAGTGTATGTGTGTGTCTGTCAGTGTGTGTTTGTGAGTGTCTGTCAAATCAGTGAGAGTATCTTTATCATTGAGTCTGTGTGTGACTATCAGTGTGTCTGTCAATGAGTTTCAATCAGTGTGTGTGTGTCAATGAATGAGTGTGTGTCAGATCAGTGAGTCTGTATGTTTGTCATTGAGTGTGTGTGACTGTCAGTGTGTATACACCACTGAGTGTAGCGTGGCGGAGCGCAGTACAGGAGCTTCTGTTTCCTGTACCTGGCCAGACTGACCGGAGGTGCTCACTGAGAGAGCACTCCCTATCAGTCCGGCCAGGTACAGAAAATTGAAGCTCCTGTAGGGGATATCCTCCGCTCGGCAACGCTACAAGAGAGGTAGGAGGCACACCAGGAAGGGGAGTGCGACCACTAAGGGGGTGGGTGGTGCACCAAGGGACAGGGAGGGGAGGGGAGAGAAACACCAAGGGACAGGGAAAAGAGGGGGGAGGTTAGAAGAACACTAAGGAACAGGGAAGGGAGGGGACCACTAATGGATGGGGAGAGGGGCTGGTTATGAGGCACATAGGTGAAGATGTTATTTTGGGGGGGGGGAATACATCTTCGCCTCTGTACCCAAAAATCCTTGCACCGGCCCTGACCTTGAGTTCAAGGCAGAATGTAGTTTAGCTTGACTAACCAAGCTTTCTACATTGAAAAGTAACTAATTCTATGACAATAATGCTGAAAGTACAAATTATAACTACAGGAAAAAAAAATATATAGAATCTATGAGTATGTCCCGGAGTGTGTTCCAGGGAGTGCCAAGTAGGTGTGCAGAGTGTGGAGGGATAAACAAAAAAATGGGGTCCTCCCTTTTACAATTCCAGGGTAGGGACATATTAAAATCCCTCCTAGTAAGAAGGCATTGAGGAGCATAGCTAGCAGCACATAAGACAACAGGTAAAGCCATGCAGTAAGCAACACTTTAGTCCTAAAAAAAATGAGGTGCTACTATGTCTTACTCCAAAAACGAACAAGGGATGCCCTGTTCCCTGGCTCTAAATAGTCAAACAAGCCCACCAGTGGTTAGACCTGAAGAGGGGCTTGTAGGTATTTTCCCTCCCCCCCCCAAAAAAAAAAAAATATGCAGATAACATTATTTTAATGAATTTATTAACTGGATATGGCAGGCTTAAAAATCTAAACAAACATATGTTCATATGAATGGATATACACTGATCGTTCACAACATTAAAACCACTGACAGGTGAAGAGAACAACACTGATTATCAATTAAGAACCATTTTTTTTTATTTGAAATATTCTTGGGTAAAACAAAGAACAAGTGGGTGGATGGTGAAAGAAATAGTAGGTCATAAATCTAGTGTTGGCAAGCCACTGTCATAAGGTCACTCCCAACCTTTATATAAAACGCAAACAATATCTGGACACTACTCCAGACAACAGGGCGCCACAACCACTATAAATATATGTAAAAATCACATGGAATAGAAAATATAAGGTGGAAGGACAAAGTACACTTTATTGTATATAAAAGTGCAATATATAGTGCAACAATGATAAAAAGCAAAGTAAGATATATATATATATATATATATATATATATATATAAAAGAGCCAATAGGGGTAGCAGCTTATATACAATGACTCCAACAGTAAAGTGCTTAAGTGCAAAAAGTGCAAGATACAAATAACACTAACATACACCAAAAACTAGCACCAGATAGATACTGCAACAAAGAGTACATGTAAACATAAGACAGCTATACCAAATATGAGGCTCTTGTAGATGCTCAACGCGTTTCGTCGATGTCGACTTCCTCAGGAGCTTGTTAGGTTGTTGTCGATCTTCTTCTTCTTTTAAATCTGCCGGTCCCGCCGTCTCTCATTGGCCGCGCATACGCAAGACGAGCCGTGCGCACGTCATATGTAATGACGTGCGGTTGGCTCGCTTGCGCATGTGCAACCAAGCTGGAACGCAAATAAGCTTTATGTGTAGTTTACACAGCCGCAAGCCGAAAAACGTTCCACCGGGAACGCTCGGAATTAATGCGGTCTATATTCACAGACCTGCCTATATACAAATCTGAAATTCCTTACATGAGTTCACAACCTAATAATCATGCAAATTAGACTGAAAAGTAAACAGCTAAATATAGCCAAATAAATATGTTAAAAATAGCCAAGAAAATCCATCTTTTAAAGAAAGGATATATACATATAAACGGATATGAAAAAATGTGAAAACAAATATACATAAAAAATATATATATAATGTATAAAAAAATATGCACAGTCCATTTGCATACTAAACCTATGCATAAAATTACATAAATATATTGCTAAAACTAACATAGAAATCTACCCTATGAATAATGATGAAAAGATACATAGGGGAATTGGTGTGTATAACATATAAAATTGGTATGTATAACATATAAAATTCAAGGTGTACAGTGAGCGAACGTCCATAGAGTGTGGGCACTTCAAATAAATAATATGAGAGCTAAAACTGGTCATATTGTCACGATATATATAAACTGACATGAGAAGAATAATCCATTTATTTATATTGTCACAACATATATAAACTGACATGAGAAGAATAGTTCCATAGGGTTCAGAAATTTTCTCTTTTCTAATGAGGAAGAAAGAACAAAAAACATATAAAAAAATTAATCCATAAAAGCAAGTATGTCAAGATCCGTATTCAGGCTATGGGGACCGTGGACTTCATTTTATATATCCATTCGGTCTCCCTCATTGCTAATGCTTTTTCAGTGTCACCCCCTCTCCAATGTGGTATGATTAAATCAATACCAATACATAAAAAATCTTTCAATTAAAAACATTACAAGTTGTACAATTTTTGGGAACACTATGTTTCAGATTTTTGTTATTAATTCCATTAAAATGTTCAAGTAATCTGACATGTAATTTTCTAATGGTGCGTCCTACGTACTGAACACCACACTTGCATTGTAATAAAGATACAACATTTTTACTTTGACAATTTATAAAATGTTTTATTTTAAAAAACTCCTTTGTAATGGTGCTCTTAAATTCTGTTGTTTTGTATGTCTGAAACCTACAGGTACTACACCTACCACATTTACAAAATCCTTTGGGTTTTTTGATAAAAATCTCTCCCTTCTCCTTAGGTAATAAACTGGGGGCCAAAATGCCTTTTAAATTATTAGTTCTTTTATATAATACTTTCGGTTTTGGAGGTAAGATCTTCTTAAGATATTGATCTTGTAATAAAATAGGCCAGTTCTTTCAAATTGATCTCTCTATTAAATTCGCCTTACCATTATATTTAGTAAGGAAGGCGAAATCAAAATCATTTTTATGGATCCTATTATTTGTGGTGCTGATCCTATTTTTATTTACTAAACGATCTTTTAGCCCTTTGCTTAAAACTTTTAGCTGTTCTGAACTTAAAATCACTTTGGAAAGATTTAAAATACCCTCACTACTAATCACATCTTTAGTTGGAGATAAAGAGGATTTTAAAAAGGGTATACAAAGAAAGTGGAAGAAAAATAATACATTTATGGTCCCCCAGGGTAGAAATACAAGGAGTAATGGACCCCAAAAGTACAATAAGGTAGTTAGGAAACAATATGAGACCTATACCACCTCTGGAGAATCTAAAACGGTCAGGAATAAATATGTAGCAAACAATTCCCCAAGAAAATTTAAGGTAGCTGAAGATAACAATAGAGTAGTAAGAAGGAAAGAAACTAAAGCCAATACTACCACTAGAAAAACCATAGAAAATTCTAATCAGCAAAAAGTTTTTTAGAGGACCGACCGAGAGGCTCCCATCCAAGAAATCAGAATATATGGTCCCACAGGAACAGGTTTTCTCCTCTACAGACTGTCCAAACACCTCTGAAGAAGAGAAAACTTTTGGGAGCCACTGGAGGACTAGGGGAGGAAATAAACAAATAATTAAATTCATCTTTTTCCAAATACCCTTTTCGTAACCTTCATTCAAGATACCATGTAACTCCTTCTTGAAGTCACATGTAGGATTACTTTTTAGGATTTTATAGGTATTGGAGTCACTCAATATTCTTATGGACTCTTTCATATAGTCTTCCCTATTTAATACCACAATACTCCCTCCTTTGTCCGCCTGCCTACTGACTATCTCTCTATTGTCTTTTAACTGATTAAGGGCTATTTTCTCTCTTTCTCTATTTTCTCTTTCCTTGTATTTCTACCCTGGGGGACCATAAATGTATTATTTTTCTTCCACTTTCTTTGTATACCCTTTTTATAATCCTCTTTATCTCCAACTAAAGATGTGATTAGTAGTGAGGGTATTTTAAATCTTTCCAAAGTGATTTTAAGTTCAGAGCAGCTAAAAGTTTTAAGAAAAGGGCTAAAAGATATTTTAGTAAATAAAAATAGGATCAGCACCACAAATAATAGGATCCATAAAAATGATTTTGATTTCGCCTTCCTTACTAAATATAATGGTAAGGCGAATTTAATAGAGAGATCAATTTGAAAGAACTGGCCTATTTTATTACAAGATCAATATCTTAAGAAGATCTTACCTCTCAAACCGAAAGTATTATATAAAAGAACTAATAATTCAAAAGGCATTTTGGCCCCCAGTTTATTACCTAAGGAGAAGGGAGAGATTTTTATCAAAAAAACCCAAAGGATTTTTTAAATGTGGTAGGTGTAGTACCTGTAGGTTTCAGACATACAAAACTACAGAATTTAAGAGCACCATTACAAAGAAGGTTTTTAAAATAAAACATTTTATAAATTGTCAAAGTAAAAATGTTGTATATTTATTACAATGCAAGTGTGGTGTTCAGTACGTAGGACGCACCATTAGAAAATTACATGTCAGATTACTTGCACATTTTAATGGAATTAATAACAAAAATCTGAAACATAGTGTTCCCAAACATTGTACAACTTGTAATGTTTTTAATTGGAAAGATTTTTTATGTATTGGTTTTAATTTAATCATACCACATTGGAGAGGGGGTGACACTGAAAAAGCATTAGCAATGAGGGAGACCGAATGGATATATAAAATGAAGTCCACGGTCCCCTTTGGCCTGAATACGGATCTTGACATACTTGCTTTTATGGATTAATTTTTTTATATGTTTTTTGTTCTTTCTTCCTCATTATAAAAGAGAAAATTTCTGGACTCTATGGAACTATTCTTCTCATGTCAGTTTATATATGTTGTGACAATATAAATATATGGATTATTCTTCTCATGTCAGTTTATATATATTGTGACAATATGACCAGTTTTAGCTCTCATATTATTTATTTGAAGTGCCCACACTCTATGGACGTTCGCTCACTGTATACCTTGTATTTTATATGTTATACATACCAATTTTATATGTTATACACACCAATTCCCCTATGTATCTTTTTATCATTATTCATAGGGTAGCTTTCTATGTTAGTTTTAGCAATATATTTATGTAATTTTATGCATAAGTTTAGTATGCAAATAGCCTGTGCATATTTTTTATACATTATATATATATATATATTTTATGTATATTTGTTTTCACATTTTTTCATATCCATTTATATGTATATATATCCTTTCTTTAAAAGATGGATTTTCTTGGCTATTTTTAACATTTATTTGGCTATATTTAGCCATTTACTTTTCAGTCTAATTTGCATGATTATTAGGTTGTGAACTCATGTAAGGAATTCCAGATTTGTATATAGGCAGGTCTGTGAATACAGATCGCATTAATTCCGAGCGTTCTGAGGAAGTCGACATCGACAAAACGCGTTGAGCATCTACTAGAGCCTCATATTTGGTATAGCAGTCTCATGTTTACATGTACTCTTTGTTGCAGTATCTATCTGGTGCTAGTTTTTGGTGTATGTTAGTGTTATTTGTATCTTGCACTTTTTGCACTTAAGCATTTTACTGTTGGAGTCATTGTATATAAGCTGCTACCCCTAGAGGCTCATATATAGATATATATATATATATATATCTTATTTTGCTTTTTATCATTGTTGCTCTATTTATTGCACTTTTATATACAATAAAGTGGATTTTGTCCTTCCACCTTATATTTTCTATTCCATGTGATTTTTACATTTTTATAGTGGTTGTGGTGCCCTGTTGTCTGGAGTAGTGTCCAGATATTGTTTGCATTTTATTGGTTAAAGACTGGGGTAAAGGTACAGAAGGGAAGAAAGGGAGGCTGGGGGTTTTACAGCATCCACATTCAATATTCTCACACCGTACTTTATATAAGTTCATATAGCTTCAAGCCTTATATACACAAAGTATAGCCACATTTCACATGTGAATAAGTTAAATAGCCTTTTAGTACAGTTTGACAGACATCGCATAAAAGGACCAAATATATTATGTTTGCATATTCGTGGCTTTACCCAGGGGTCAAGTCCACCTTCTCCCACTAAAAAAAATTATACGCTCATATGCATATATATAGCTGGGTGAAGTGGTGACAGTGTGTTTAGGCTGAAAGTAATTGGGGGTGGTGATATTGTATGGAGGGTGTGACAGAACCATCTGTCTGTGAACTACTTCTATTCCCCTTGGTTTCGTCTGTTTGTTCGGGTAATTACCTGACCGTACCCCACCTCCTTTCGTTTATTTCCTTAACTCCCAAATAAACTGCCGAACAGCCGGCCACCCAGAATGGAAGTGTGCTGTTGGTTAACCTCTTGGCCCCATTCAAACGTTGTGGTTAACCGCAGACACCTCTTAATTGTCAAAGGGAAGCTGGGTGGTCGTCGTTCGTATGCCGACCATGAGGCGGCGGCCATGCCCAGCGGTGTTCGTCAACGATTCACTGGAACTAAAAACGGACACTATTTCTCACGAACACCGCTGAAGCCACCGACCTTCCTTCTCCATCATCCGGCATATGAACACCGGCCCGTTCGGTACTTTTCCTGCATAAATGGACTTAACCCAGATGGCTATGCCAGGGAGCCCATTTGTATACCGAAAGACTATGTGAAAGACTTTGGCTCCATGGCGATTGAACTGTATGTATGTGATCTGAGCGCCATTCACTAATAATGTGCGCTCAGATCTAAGCTATCTGGGGATACGTTAATTGTACCTAGTGCATTCGGTATTTTTCCTGTTATACGTTTTTGTGTGTTTTTACTATTACATGTAAAATGGTGATTTGCCTCTATCCTTGGAGATAATTGGATTACTTCCCCAATTATCTCCAGGATAGGGAGGAGGGTCATTTCAGTTAAAGGGGAGTGTTTATGTCTGAGCCACTGTGATTGACTACTGTACTTTTACTGTCCCAGTCTTCCATCTGGTCCCCTAGGGGAGTGTCCACCAGGTGGGAGATATGCATAAATACCGGGCACGTAGCACACATCAAATCAGATCTCTGCTTAACCCTCAATTATGGAGCTTGGTCTCGTACTTGGGGTTATTGGATTCGTATGGTTTACTTGTTCGGTTGTTTGATACGTGAGGGATTCGTATGGTTTACTCATTCGGCTGTTTGATACGTGAAGGATTTTCGTATGGTTACTGTTCGGCTGATTGGTGCTTTTGTTAGATGCCTCTCCATTCGTAAGGTGAACGTCCTCAGCGGTATTAACCCCTTTTATACTTGGGTATACCGTAACAGAGGGGGTGTCAGTGTGTGTATGGGGATGACAGTGTGTGTGTGTGGGTGACAGTGTGTGTGGGTGACAGTGTGTGTGTGTGGGAGGGTGACAGGGTGCGTGTATGGGGGGGAGTGACAGGGTCTGTGTGTGGAGAGCTGACAGGGTGCATGTATGGGGTAGTGACAGGGTGTGTGTGTGTGGAGAGGTGACAGGGTATGTGAGGTGGCTGTGACAGGGTGTGTGGGGGGGCTGTGATGATGTGTGTGGAGACAGGGTAGGAAGGCGGTGTGACGGTGTGTGAAAAGGTTTAGGTAGGGGGGCTGTGAGTGGGTGAAGGGCTGTGAGAAGGTATGGGGCCGTGAGAGGGTAGGGGGCTGTGAGAGGGTAGGAGTCTGTGTGGTGGGTAGAGGGGTTTTAAGGTTGGTAGGGGGCTGTGAGTGGTTAGGGGGGCTATGAGGTGGGTAGGGAGACTGTGAGGTGGGTAGTGTGGCTGTGAGGTGGGTAGTGTGGCTGTGAGGTAGGTAGGGGGGCCTGTTAGTGGGTAGGGGGGTCTGTATGGTGTGTAGGGGGACTGTGAGTGGGTAGGTGTTCTGTTAGGTGGGTAGGGGGACTGAGTGGGTAGGGGGGCTGTGAAGTGGGTAAGGGTTTGTAAGGTGGGTAGATGGGTTTTAAGGTTGGTAGGGGGCTGTTAGTGGGTAGGGGGACTGTGAGATGGGTAGGGAGACACCTTACAGAACACCTACCCACTCACAGTCCCCCTACCCACCTTACAATCCCCCTACCCACCATACAGACCCCCTGCCCACTAACAGACCCCCCTACCCACCTCACAGTCCCCCTACCCACCTTACAACCCCCCTACCCACTTTACAGCCCCCTACCCACTCAGTCCCCCTACCCACCTTACAGGAAACCTACCCACTCACAGTCCCACTACCAACCTAAACCCCTCTACCCACCTTACAATCCCCCTACCCACCTCACAGAACACCTACCTACTCACAGTCCCCCTACCCACCTTACAACCCCTCTAACCACCTTACAACCCCCCTACCCACCATACAGCCCCCCTACCCACCTCCCACAGTCCCCCCTACCCGTGCACAGTCCCCCTACCATGTCACAGCCCCTATCCACTCCACTGTCCTTCTACCACTCCCACACAGCCCCCCTACCCCCACCTCCCACAGTCCCCCCTACCATGTCCCACAGCCCCCCTATCCACTCACTGTCCACCCTACCCACTCACGACCCCCTACCCACCTCACGGTCCCACCCTACCCTCAGTCCCCTACCCATTTCAATCCCCCCCTACCCACCCCTACCCACCTTACAGAACACCTACCACTCACAGTCCCCCTACCCACCTTACCTTCCCTACCACATCATAAGACCCCACCACCGCCCCCACTAAAAGAGACCCCCCTACCCCCTCACAGCCCCTACCCACCTTACACCCCCTACCCATCCTAAGACCCCCTACCCACCATACAAACCCCTACCCACTAACAGAACCCCTACCCCCTCACAGCCCCCCCTACCCACCTCACAGACCCCTATCCACTCACAGTCCCCCTACCCACCTCACAGTCACCCTACCCACTCACAGCCCCTCACCCTCTCACAGTCCCCCTACCCTCTCACAGCCTCCTACCCTCTCACTGTCTTCCTACCCAAGCCTTGTCACAGTCATCCCCACCCTGTCTCCCCACACACCGTCACAGCCCCCCCACAAACCCTATCACCTCTCCACACACACACCCTGTCACTCCCCCCATACACGCACCCTGTCACCCTCCCACACACACGCACTGTCACCCACACACACACACACACACTCTATCATCCCCTCCATACAATATCACCATCCCCAATTACTTTCAGCCTCCACACACTGTCACCCCTTCACCCAGCTATATATATGCATATGAGCGTATAATTTTTAGAGGGGGGGAGTGGATCTTGGGTGAGTTTCCACACTTTTTCCCCAGAACCTGACCCCTGGACACACAGATACACACCCTGAAATATATACACAGATGCACACTCTGACCCTCAAATGCATACACACACACACATACACACACACACTAACATTTAAACTCCTTGACATATAGATGCACACACACATACAAGGACATACAATGACATACTCACACCTTGACATACACTCAATCTGACATACATATAAATGTTATAATTTTTATATTTGTAGCCACCGTCCTGTTAGCATACCCTTTGTGTCCAAGAGGGTGGCTTGTTTCCTGATGGCTGAGGTTGATGGTAGTGTGGTATCAGGAGCAATTCACTTCTTGCTCCTCTGCTCTCCAGCTGAATGTTTGTGCTGCTGCCTCCTCTTCTCTCCCACGCAGCTCTCTATCTGTAGCTGGGAGAAAGTGATTGGCTGAGGAGAAATTATTAGCCCTAAAATTATGGTTTTGACAGTTTAAAAGGACTTTGTGACATCATAAATAATGTCAATGCAAGATGGCCACCATTGACCTATTCTGTGTGCCTCTTTCAGTCTGCATGTGCGCATTTGAGCAGACTGAATGGCAAAAACAGGGGGAAAAAAAGAGGTTATAAAAACCTTGAATGTCATTCAGCTTTTAAACTTACACATGAAATTTGGACCGAATTCGATTAAATCAGAAAGTTAAACATAAAAAATAGTGAATGAAGACAGAAAAAACTGTGAAATGAATGGAAAAAGGAGGCGAATACTCTAAGGATGGCTTCCAGGTATCACTAGCTCACCATGGAAGTTCAGACAGGTAACTTCAGGTGCTGGGTGGGGGGGTATAAACATTAATTTTCCAAAACACCTAGAATACTCTGAATCTATTTTTTTTTCTTGCAAACCACTTAGGGGTTTAAGGTAAGTTCTAATTGAAATGGCTTTCAGTTGGGCAAAAAAATAAATACAACTTTGTGGCTATGATTACATTTATCTATTAATGTTTCATGCTGCTGGTATAGACTTTAGTACTTACATCAATTTTAATTATTTGAGAATTTACACATCAGCTAAATCCTTCTATAACAGATGAAGGGTGTGGTTAAAAAAAAATAGTTTTACTGCACCTTATCCTGCTTAACCGTCATTTAGCTGCAGATTGGAATTCCCGAGACAGAACATATGATACTTGCAGGTATTCTACAGTACAAGTATTTTTTGAAGTGATTATTCTTCTAGGTATATTATATTTATACTATATAACAGAATGTTCTAATGTTGCAGGCTTCCAGAATTTAGATTATAATTTTAATTAATGGTGAAGGAATTGTAAATCTAAAGCACTGTAACCAGTAACATTTTAGTTATTCTATTGTGTTTACATTACCAAAGTGTGCATTGCGATGAACTGAAAACTTTGGGTTCAGAAAAATAGATTGCTTTGAAATTGCAAGTATTAAATTGTCAGTAATAATAATAAAAATAATAATAATAATAACATATGGTTTAACTTTACACTCATTAAATTAGTCAAAGAACTCAAGTTGGTTAAGGGGAACTGTCAAAAGAGAGCAGTAGAAACCTGTAATGTGGTGATGTTTGAATTGTTTAACCCCTTAAGGACCAAACTTCTGTAATAAAAGGGAATCATGACATGTCACACATGTCATGTTTCCTTAAGAGGTTAATGCCTAAAAAAAAAAAAAGGAATTAAACAACATCAGATCACCTTATAGGCATTATGTGTTATTAATTTAAGTGAGAATATAAATGTAATTCAAAGTATATTTAATGTAAGGTCAAAATAGCCAAACTGGAAAAATTCTCAAAGTCAGCTACACCTTCAGTTCAGTTACTCTGACCTTAAATTTGAAATTCACTTTCAAATCAGTTTGAATTCTTATTTAAGTAAATAACCAGGTGATTATTGTAAAGGTAAAATAGTTTTGTTCAAAGGTTGCAAAACCATGCAAGGATCTTTGAAGACTTGGAACTAGACTACCTTTTTACATGCCTTTCCAGTTAAAAGCATATTGGCTGATCCTTATTCCATTTTTTTTTTAGTTATACTAAATATTTAGAATTTGATTGAATGTGCTGAGATAGCCACCTCCATCTTTTTCTATATAGTTCTTAACTGTCATACGTGATATATTTGATATGACATAAGAACAATCAAATTTTAAGGATCCTTTCTCTCATTTTGAAAATAAACAAAGCAGTCTTGTTCTTAAAAATAAAAAAGTGTCTTTCATATTGTAAAATCTGGTTGGAATCGTCACTGTTAAATCTTCTTAATTTCTTCTTGTCTTCAGTTGATTGATATATATACGTCTTTTGTATATATAGTCTTGGGCCAAATGCTCGCCACAATAATATATGTCTATATTATTGAAAAGTACTAATACACAATCTGACTTACGGTTTCTTCAGGTTTATTCTTAGTTACTGATACATAATAAAACAATAAAGGATGTCACAGGATAATGGACATTCAACAGCAGATGGTAATTGCTGGACTTCTGACGGGAGAGTTACATCCTTACATCTTACATAGAGAGAGAGCAAGCCAAGAGACCTTGTGTCTCTTTGTTCTGTTACTATATAAAAGTGTCCATACTGATGTCAGACTATAACTCTAGCCAAATAAGGACAAGACCCCCAAATCCACATTCCAGAGCTCTCGGACAAAGAAAGCATTGTGACTTATACCATCTGTTACTTATGTCAATCCACACATCCATATATAATCAATAGAAACATCGAATATGCAATATTCTACACATATAGCCACAACAATTGATCATTTAATTTCATATTTTTGGCATTTGAGAGATAGATAACTGGGGGTAAATGAATGCACAACTTTTGACTTATTCATCTCTTGAGCACGATTGCGGTCACAATATTGTTTTTAAACTGGTCATTATTCATTAATAGTGAAGTCCCGAATGGTTCGCCGAACGGTTCGCGAACGGTTCGTCACAAACGGTTCGCAGCGTACCTCACAGTCAGCAGACACATTCCAGCCAATCAGCAGCAGACCCTCCTTCCCAGACCTCCTGGATAGCTCACTAAGAATGCAGCTTCAAAATGGATGCTGGGAGGAAGTGAGAGACAGTCAGTTCCTTCCAGCTGACATAGAACCTGCAGTGTGGCAGGGGCAGGCACCAGCTGCAATGGGAGATGATTGGGAGAGGAGTAAGCTCCTAACTCCCAACAGCTGAAATGATGACCTGTATGTGTGTTTTGGTTGTCTGCCCTTAAAAGGGCTTTTCAAAGAGTTATGGCACTAGATAGAGCAGCATGTCTAAGCACCACAAAATCCAAACTCACTGAGCGAACGATACAATGCATTGGAACATTTGTTCCACAATGGAACCTATAAAAGAGATTTTCTCTCGCAATTGTCCGTTTTGAAACACGACAGGGACATCGAACCAGATAGAATACCTCATCCTAATATAACAGCTAGAAGATCAAAAAACCTAAGAGAAATTTTGGTACATAGCTAAACAAAACATGACAAAACAAAAATACCCTCCCAAATGTGGTTGACTAAAACAAAGGGTATTTTTAAGTGTGGACATTGCAAAGCCTGTAGCTTTATAAAACCTTCTAAAACAATAAAATGTACTAGGACATGAAAAATATTTGAAATCAACAACTTTATAAATTGCAGCTCCATACGGGTAATTTATGTAATTACATGCAGCTGCAGACTTCAATATGTTGGCAAAACTTACCAACAATTTCACAGACGAGGATTACAGCATGTTAACTCTGTTAAGAACATCAATATCATTACCCCTGTAGCAAATCATATAAGAAACTTTCATGATGGAAATCCTTCACATCTTTTTCCAAGCATTAGAATTGATTATGCTAAACTCGAGAAAAGGCCATTTCAACACAATACTCCTAAAAAAAGAATCAAGATGGATTCACCAGTTCCAGATCCTGTCCCCTGGAGGACTCAATGAAGAATTTAAGTTTACACCTTTTATCCATTGAAGAAATTCTCTAAACACTTAAGTATGTCATAAGTATCAATAAGATCTTTAGCATCAATCTAACTAATTCTGTAATCTTATAACTAGAGTTGAGCAGACACCTTGATGTTCGTGTCGGGCGGGTTCATGCTCGAACTTGACCCCGAACCCGAACCCCATTGAAGTCAATGGGGACCCAAACTTTTGGGCACAAAAATACCTCTAAAAAAGTCCTGGAAAGGGCTATAGTGCTGTAAAAGGAAGTAAAATGGGGGTAAGAGTAGGACAAGTGACCTGCAAACAAATGTGGATAAGGAAATCACTTAAAATAACATAAAAATTAAAAATACAGCTGAGCCAGAAAATAGCACAAGATGGAATCTTTGATTTTAGCTTTGGAAGAACATAAATCAAAATCTAAAGCATGGCTGTGAGGAGGATCACCAGAATTATCCATTTGAGAGAGGGTTGGAGTGCAGGGTATTCTCTTTCATTGTTCAAACTGAGCTCAACCCCTGATGCATGGAAAAAAGGCATTCACAAGCCTCTGCTATTGTGTACATAGTTTATACTAAGTGACCCATAGGTTGAGGAGGCGGTGGAGATGGAGGAGGTAGCCAACACTGTTTTTTTTTTTTTTTTATTGGGGTAGCCCCCAAAATATTGGGACATATAAAAAAAGAAACATTTGCGGCCTGCGGTGCATTTCTTGCAGTCCTGATGCATTGAGAAATGCTCTACTTCTGATGCATGGAGAAAAGGCCTTCACAAGCCTCTGCTATTGTGTACATAGTTTATACTAAGTGACCCATAGGTTGAAGAGGCGGTGACTGTGGCGGTGTAGGTGGAAACGGCAGTGGAGGAGGATAAGGTAGCCAACACAGGTTTTTTTTTAAATTGGGGTAGCCCCCAAAATATTGGGACCTATAAAAAAAGAAAACAAAGAATAAGTGCACTTGAGTACAACAATGGCTGGGAGAGGCTGGTATAAATGTCTATTCTGTACAAGGTACAGACAAGTCTGGTGGGATCCATGCCTGGTTCGTTTTAATAAACGTGAGCTTGCCCGTGGCTGCACTTTTCTGTGATAACGCCCCGTGTCATGCTAAACACAAGTTCAGACAGCACCTCCAAGGCATAAAAGGCAAGCTCAGGCCATGTGCCCAATTTGGAGACCAAGAAGTTGAATGGGGCAGACACATCAGTAAGTACGTGTAGGCGTGTGCACACGTACTGTTCCACCATGTTGCTGAAATGCTGCCTCCTGCTAAGACGTTCCATATCAGATGGTGGTGC
Source organism: Pelobates cultripes (assembly GCA_933207985.1). Classification (NCBI taxonomy): domain Eukaryota; kingdom Metazoa; phylum Chordata; class Amphibia; order Anura; family Pelobatidae; genus Pelobates; species Pelobates cultripes. Next base: position 73,889,230 of record OW240919.1, on the reverse strand, counting down.
TGGTTGTTGTGGCGTGCTGACAAAGCTTTTCCACATTTTGGCCATGCTAACCCTGCCATCTGAGGTGCTGGCGGTGCCCCAGCTGCGTTGGCGACCTCTTCCTCCTCCTCTGCCTTCACCTTGTGCTTCCACTGAGCCCCAGGTGTCAGTTGGGAATGCCTTCAGCAGCGCGTCTACCAGTGTGTGCTAGTAGTCGCGCATCTTCCAATCACACTCCAGTGAGGGAATTAAGGACGGCACGTTGTCCTTGTAATGGGGATCCAGCAGGGTGACCACCCAGTAATCAGCACACGTTAGAATGTGGGCATCTCGGCAGTTGTTGGGCAGGCATTGCAGCATGTAGTCGCTCATGTGTGCCAGGCTGCCCAGAGGCAAGGACAAGCTGTCATCTGTGGGAGGTGTAGCGTCTGTGTCCTCCGTATCCCCCCAGCCACGCTCCACTGATGCCCATGAGCTGCATTGGGTGCCACCCTCCTCATCCTCATCATCCTCCTCCTCATCCTCCAGAACTGTGCCCTGGCTGGACAATTGTGTACCTGGCCTATGTTGGTGCAGGAACCCTCCCTCCAAGCCACTTGTAAATGACTGGCCTGATAACCGTGGAAATGACCCCTCTTCCTCCTCCTCTTCCTCCTGTGCCACATCCTCTTCCATCATAGCCCAAAGCGTTTTTTCAAGGAGACATAGGAGCAGGATAGTAAGGCTGAGAAAGGCGTCATCGGCACTGGCCATGTTGGTGGAGTACTCGAAACAGTGCAAAATGGCACACAGGTCTCGCATGGAGGCCCACTCATTGGTGGTGAAGTGGTGCTGTTCCGCAGAGTGACTGACCCGTGTGTGCTGCATCTGAAACTCCACTACCGTCTGCTGCTGCTCGCGCAGTCTCTCCAGCATGTGCAAGGTGGAGTTCCACCTTGTGGGCACGTTGCATATGAGGTGGTGAGCAGGAAGGCTGAAGTTACGCTGCAGCACAGACAGGCGAACAGCAGCAGGGTGAGAATGCTGAAAGCGCGCACAGACAGCCTGCACTTTCTGCAGCAGCTCTGATATATCTGGGTAGTTTTTCAGGAATTTCTGCACCACCAAATTCAGCACATGCACCAGGCAAGGGATGTGCGTCAAACCGGCTAGGCCCAGAACTGCTATGAGATTTCACCCATTATCACACACCACCAGGCCGGGCTTGAGGCTCAGTGGCAACAACCACTCATCATTCTGTTGTTCCATGCCTGTCCACAGCTCCTGCGCGGTGTGGGTTTTTTCCCCTAAACATATGGGTTTTAAAACAGCCTGCTGTCGTTTCCCCCTGGGTGTGCTGAAGTTGGTGGTGAAGGTATTACGCTGCCCGGATGATGTGGTGGTAGAGGAGGAGGAAGTGGAATAGGAGGAGGAGGCAATCCTCGATGGTGGAAGGACATGCACCAGACTGCTATCCGCCTCAGGCCCAACCGCCACTACATTTGCCCAGTGTGCAGGTAGGGAGATATAGTGTCTCTGCCCGTGCTTACTGGTCCACGCATATGTGGTTATGTGGACCTTGCCACAGATGGTGTTGCGCAGTGCACACCTGATTTTATCCACCAATTGGTTGTGCAGGGAAGGGATGGCTCGCTTGGAAAAGTAGTGGTGGCTGGGAAACACGTACTGTGGGACAGCCACTGCCATCAGGTTTTTAAAATTGTCCGTCTCCACCAGATGGAATGACAGCATTTCAAAGGCCACAAATTTTGAAATGTTGGCATTCAGGGCCAGGGATAGCGGGTGGGTAGGGGCGTACTTCCTCTTTCTCTCCAGTGTTTGGGAAATGGACAGCTGAACGCTTCCATGGGACAGTGTTGAGATGCTTGGGGATGGTGGCAGACGTGGTGGCATTGCTGCCACATCTTCTGTTTGCGGGGTGGCAGGTGCCACTGTGACTCCAAAGGTGGAGGAAGAGGCTGAGACAGCAGCAGAAGAGGAAGCAGTAGGAGCCTGATATCTTTCTTGGTTTTTGAGTTGCTTACTCCACTACAGCTCGTGCTTTGCATGTAGATGTCTGGTCATGCAGGTTGTGCTCAGGTTTAGCACGTTTATGCCTCGATTCAGGCTCTGATTGCACAGCGTGCAAACCACTTATGTCTTATCGTCAGCACATTGTCTGAAGAACTGCCATGCCAGGGAACTCCTTGGAGCTGGCTTTAGTGTGTTCGGTCCCTGGGTGCGGTGGGCAGTAGCAGGCGTACCGTCTAGGGGACGGCCACTCCGCTTTTGCACCCTGCTCCCTCTTATGCTGTGCTGGTGCCTCTGTGCGACCACCTCCTCTTCCTCCAAACTGCACATGTCACTCACATGACCTTCATTCCATGTGGGGTCTAGGACCTCATCATCCTCCACATTATCTTCCACCCACTCCTCAACCCTACTTGCTGGTCTGCACACTGCAGAAAACCACAGTAGTTGGCACCTGTGTTTCGTCATCATCAGAGACGTGCTGTGGTGGTCCTTGCATGTCCATATCCTGACACATAAGTGGTTGTGTATCAGTGCACTCAATCTCTACCACTTCTGGGGCAGGGCTAGGTGGGTGGCCCACGGAAACCCCGCCAGCAGAGTCATCAAAAAGCTTAAGAGACTGCTGCATGACTTGTGGCTCAGACTGCTTGGCTGATTTGCAAGGTGAAAGACAGATGGCTATGGGCTGCAGGTGCCAAATCTGAGCTTTCAGCAAGGGACCGGGTGGGAGACAATGTGCATGAACTGGAGGCACTGTCAGCCATCCAATCTACTATCGCCTGTACTTGTTCTGGCCTCACCATTCGTACAGCTGCATTCGGGCCTACCAAATAATGCTGAAGGTTCTGTCGCCTACTCTTACCTGAGGAAGGTGTTTCACTTGTGCGTGTAGCTGGCACAGATCGACCACGTCCTCTCCTTCCAACAGGATCTCCACCAACACCAGCAGCACAACGACCATGGCCACGTCCCTTATTTGACGCTCTCCTCATTCTTTGCGTTCACCCACCAAACTAACGGATGGTTTATGTCAGGTGACAATGTAACCGCCAATAGTAAAAAAAAAAAGGTTATTTATTTTTTTTGTTTATTGGACTGCAAGAAATGCACCGCAGGCCGCAAATGTACTATTTAGCAGCCAACATTTTTTAATGTTTAAAACTGCTATGTCACAGCACTATTTGACGCTTCTATTTGACTCTCAGATATGAAGAGCATGCCCAATATTTACTATTTAGCAGTTTAGCAGCAAAACAATTAGAATGTTTATAATTGCGCTGTAACCACAGTATTTGATGCTTCTATTTGACTCTCAGAAATGAAGTGCAGGCAACAACTGTAATATTTAGCAGTTTAGCATGCAGAAAATAAGAATGTTTACAATTGTGCTGTAACCGCACTATTTGACGCTTCTGTTTGACGCTCAGATATGAAGTACACCCCACTAATGTACTATTTAGCAGATTAGCAGCAAAACAATTCGAATTTTTACAACTGCGCTGTAACCGCAGTATTTGATGCTTCTATTTGACTCTCAGATATGAAGTGCAGGCACCAAATGTACTATTTAGCAGCAAAACAATTAGAATGTTTACAACTGTGCTGTAACCGCACTATTTGACGCTTCTATTTGACTCTCAGATATGAAGTGCACCCCACTAATGTACTATTTAGCAGATTAGCAGCAAAACAATTAGAATGTTTACAACTGTGCTGTAACCGCACTATTTGACACTTCTATTTGACTCTCAGATATGAAGAGCACATCCAATATGTACAATTTAGCAGTTTAACAGCAAAACAATTAGAATGTTTACAATTGCGCTGTAACCGCAGTATTTGACGCTTCTATTTGACTCTCAGATATGAAGAGCATGCCCCAAATGTACTATTTAGCAGCAAAACAATTAGAATGTTTACAACTGTACTGTAACCGCACTATTTGACGCTTCTATTTGACTCTCAGATATGAAGTGCACCCCACTAATGTACTATTTAGCAGATTAGCAGCAAAACAATTAGAATGTTTACAACTGTGCTGTAACCGCACTATTTGACACTTCTATTTGACTTTCAGATATGAAGAGCATGCCCAAAATTTACTATTTAGCAGTTTAGCAGCAAAACAATTAGAATGTTTACAACTGCGCTGTAACTGCACTATTTGACTCTCAGATATGAAGTGCACCCCACTAATGTACTATTTAGCAGATTAGCACCCAGAAAATAAGAATGTTCACAACTGTGCTGTCACCCCACTATTTGACAGTTCTATTTGACTCTCAGATATGAAGAGCACACCCAATATGTACAATGTAACAGTTTAACAGCAAAACAATTAGAATGTTTACAATTGCACTGTAACCACAGTATTTGACGCTTCTATTTGACTCTCAGATATGAAGTGCACCCCACCAATGTACTATTTAGCAGATTAGCAGCAAAACAATTAGAATGTTCACAACTGTGCTGTCACCCCACTATTTGACACTTCTATTTGACTCTCAGATATGAAGAGCACACCCAATATGTACAATGTAACAGTTTAACAGCAAAACAATTAGAATGTTTACAATTGCACTGTAACCACAGTATTTGACGCTTCTATTTGACTCTCAGATATGAAGTGCACCCCACCAATGTACTATTTAGCAGATTAGCAGCAAAACAATTAGAATGTTCACAACTGTGCTGTCACCCCACTATTTGACACTTCTATTTGACTCTCAGATATGAAGAGCACACCCAATATGTACAATGTAACAGTTTAACAGCAAAACAATTAGAATGTTTACAATTGCACTGTAACCACAGTATTTGACGCTTCTATTTGACTCTCAGATATGAAGTGCAGGCACCAAATGTACTATTTAGCAGCAAAACAATTAGAATTAGTGATGTACCGAACGGTTCGCTGTCGAATAGTTACTGGCGAACATAGCGTGTTCGCGTTCGCCACGGTGGGCGAACATATGCGCGGTTCGATCTGCACCCTATTCGTCATCATTGAGTAAACTTTGACCCTGTACCTCACAGTCAGCAGACACATTCCAGCCAATTAGCAGCACACCCTGCCTAGCAGACCCTCCCACCTACTGGACAGCATCAATTTTATTAGATTAATTCTCAAGCTGCATGCTTAGTGTCAGGATCACCATTGTGCTTTACACAATATTGTGTATTTGGGTCTGGCTGGGATCAAACCTGAGTTTCCTGCATCCCAGTCGGTATCCTTGCATTGAGCTCCACGCATCTTTGACTGTTTCTGTTTGTTCTTGGTATCCTGTAGTCTGAGCCTGTACGCCTGGAATGTGCACACCTGTTCCTGGTTCCTTGATGATTGGCTGAGACTCCCTATTTAAACCCTGCAAGGCTGGTTCTCGTTGTCAGATCGTGTTTCCTGTTCCTGTTTGGTTTCACTGCTGTTCATCTGACTCCTGCTTTTGATCTCCTGCTCGTCTACTGTTTTCGCCTGATTGCCGCCCGTCCTGACTTCTGATTCTGATACTGACTACTCTTCTGGATATCCTTGTCTGTACTGCGTTCCAGGAAGCACTGGTTATTTCAGCCCCAGTGCACTGTGTCACAGCCTTGGGGATTTCTGTCCTGAGTCCCCTCGGTCTGTGTCGAATTGCAAAGGGTGCCTCAACTCTGCGTGTCGGACTCCCACTCCAGGTAAGATCCATGACAGTAATGTCAGGATCACCATTGTGCTTTACACAATATTGTGTATTTGGGTCTGGCTGGGATCAAACCTGAGTTTCCTGCATCCCAGTCGGTATCCTTGCATTGAGCTCCACGCATCTTTGACTGTTTCTGTTTGTTCTTGGTATCCTGTAGTCTGAGCCTGTACGCCTGGAATGTGCACACCTGTTCCTGGTTCCTTGATGATTGGCTGAGACTCCCTATTTAAACCCCGCAAGGCTGGTTCTCGTTGTCAGATCGTGTTTCCTGTTCCTGTTTGGTTTCACTGCTGTTCATCTGACTCCTGCTTTTGATCTCCTGCTCGTCTACTGTTTTCGCCTGATTGCCGCCCGTCCTGACTTCTGATTCTGATACTGACTACTCTTCTGGATATCCTTGTCTGTACTGCGTTCCAGGAAGCACTGGTTATTTCAGCCCCAGTGCACTGTGTCACAGCCTTGGGGATTTCTGTCCTGAGTCCCCTCGGTCTGTGTCGAATTGCAAAGGGTGCCTCAACTCTGCGTGCCGGACTCCCACTTCAGGTAAGATCCATGACAGTACGATCTGACCAAATGGAGTCTGCAGAGTTGAAGATTACCGTTGCAGCCTTGACCCAGCAAGTTTCCCAGCTCACCCAGGCTTTGCAGGGCTTACAGCAGGAGCTGGCTTCCCTTAAAGGGAGAGTAACCTATGACTCTGGACTCTCTGAACCGCTGGTTGCTCTACCCGAGAAATTTTCTGGGATCCGGTCTAAGTATGATACCTTCAAAGTTGATTGCGAGGTCCTGTTCTCCCTGAGACCACTTACCTATGCCACAGACGTCATTAAAGTGAGGACAGCGATTACCTTATTGTCGGGGCACCTTAAGATCTGGGCCCACCAGTTGTTACTCGCCAAAAGCCCAGTCCTAGATTCCTGGGAGTCCTTTATTCGGTCCCTGGGTTTACAATGCAACAAGACACAAAAGTCATATGTACATAGATCATCTACTGTTGCTTCACACATATTGCAACCCGGACTGGAAATGGACTACACTACTCCTTTCACTCGGACTGATGTTACAGCTAACCCTACCGCTCCCAAGTCTCCCGAAACATCGTATAAATCTGGCAGGGAGGCGGAGGAACCCATGGAGATTGGACTGGTTAGGTTCCGTCAGTCATCTCAAGAAAGGGCAAGAAGGATGGCGCATGGACTGTGTTATTATTGTGGGGAGATGGGACATTTAATATCTTTTTGTCCCATTCGTCCATCTAGGTCTCGGGTTCTCCGTCTGGGTACTACTCTGGCATATCCTATGAGACCTGTCTGCCAACATGCTGCCTGTCCTTGCTTGACCACTCTGTCCAATCCTCAGCCTTCTACAGTCGTTGCTCCTGAGGTTGTGCAGGAATCTGTTACTAAAGAACCTGAGATCTCTATTTCTACTAAAGATTCTGCTTCTAAGAAGGCAAGCACTACAAGTCCTGTCAAGGAAGACCCTCTTTCTGGCTGTACCTATGCCTCTAATGGGACTCTAGTCCGGAAGGAGGACTTGCAACTATTTGAAAAGGCCCTACAAGCTATGACCTCTGCTCCTACTAGTACCACCAAAGCCAAGAAATCCAAAAAGTAACCTCTTGGGTCGTAAGTTGCGTTCCTCTTCTCGCCTACGGCGTCTTTGAAGGGGGGGCAATGTCAGGATCACCATTGTGCTTTACACAATATTGTGTATTTGGGTCTGGCTGGGATCAAACCTGAGTTTCCTGCATCCCAGTCGGTATCCTTGCATTGAGCTCCACGCATCTTTGACTGTTTCTGTTTGTTCTTGGTATCCTGTAGTCTGAGCCTGTACGCCTGGAATGTGCACACCTGTTCCTGGTTCCTTGATGATTGGCTGAGACTCCCTATTTAAACCCCGCAAGGCTGGTTCTCGTTGTCAGATCGTGTTTCCTGTTCCTGTTTGGTTTCACTGCTGTTCATCTGACTCCTGCTTTTGATCTCCTGCTCGTCTACTGTTTTCGCCTGATTGCCGCCCGTCCTGACTTCTGATTCTGATACTGACTACTCTTCTGGATATCCTTGTCTGTACTGCGTTCCAGGAAGCACTGGTTATTTCAGCCCCAGTGCACTGTGTCACAGCCTTGGGGATTTCTGTCCTGAGTCCCCTCGGTCTGTGTCGAATTGCAAAGGGTGCCTCAACTCTGCGTGTCGGACTCCCACTCCAGGTAAGATCCATGACACTTAGTGAGAGGAGGGAAAGTGTAGCTGCTGTTGATTTGATAGGGAAATGGATAGCTAGGTTAGTGTATACAGTGTCCACTACATTCCTGAAGGACTCATCTGATCTCTGCTGCAAGGACAGCACCCCAAAAAGCCCTTTTAAGGGCTAAAACATCAGTCTGCATTTTAAGTGTTCTTGCATAGCAAAACCACTTAATGTTATCTCACATATATATTATTATTAAGTGTTCTTGCATAGCAAGACCACTTATTGTTATCTCACATATATATTATTATTCTTATTATAGCCAAATTTGCCAATTTCTAAACTGCGACTGTGCCTTCATTTTTAATACTTCAGAGACATACTATGCATCAAAATGTAAGTCTGGGTCTTGTGATTCTCACAATATAAAGCTCTTTGCTGTAGGATTTATAGATTTTAAAATACGATCGTTTGAAGATGGCAACCGCCAAAATACTCTGACCTGTGCCAGGCTGCAGCAGCAAGTGATGTCATAGACAGGGCCTTTTGAACACCTGCTAATGTTTTTATAAATGTATGGTTTAATGTAACTGTGCAACAACGTTGCAATTAAATGTGCTATATAAATGATAACAGTTACTCCGCCCACTCCAGTTGTAGACGACTGGTGGAGGCAAGAACACTTCACACAATTTCCCCAGAAATTGTAGCTTTTCTAGTTATTCTTATTCTTATTATAGCCAAATTTGCCACCCTAACTCCTCCCACAGTTTTTACACTACATAGACAAAAATTTACCAAAATGTGCAGATTGTTCCCGATCGGATTTCTATTACTTTGTGGAACGTTTCGCCGAATGGTTCATGGAATATCGTCGTTCTTGTGGTGAAATTTGTCCCATAGAAATGAATGGCAAAGCTAGAGTGGGAGCTGGCAAAAGCTGAAAAATCAGGATATGATTTCTAAACTGCCACCACTCCCTTATTTTCAGGCCCACCTACACAAATCTTATATCAAAACGTTTAGCTAGCCCTGCTGCCACTAAACATGTCAACGGCAAAGCCATAGTCCTGATAGTTTTCACAATATAATCATTTGTTTGCAACTAACGCCGTCCATTGACATTCATTGAAACTTAACTCTACAAAGCTCAAATTCGAAGTGCAATTTCTAAACTGCAACTGTGCCTTCATTTTTAATACTTCAGAGACATACTATGCATCAAAATGTAGGTCTGGGTCTTGTGATTCTCACAATATAAAGCTCTTCACTGTAGGATGTATAGTTTTTAAAATACGACCATTTGAAGATGGCAACCGCCAAAATACTCTGACCTGTGCCAGGCTGCAGCAGCAAGTGATGTCATAGACAGGGCCTTTTGTACACCTGCTAATGTTTTTGTAAATGTATGGTTTAATGTAACCTTTCAACAACGTTGCAATTAAATGTGCTATATAAATGATAACAGTTACTCTGCCCACTCCAGTTGTAGACTACTGGTGGAGGCAAGAACACTTCATACAATTTCCCCAGAAATTGTAGCTTTTCTAGTTTTTTTTCTGTAATGTAATTGCAGTTGCCTGCCTGCCAGCCTGTGTGTCAGGCTCACAGTGGATACTGTGCCCACTTGCCCAGTGCCACCACTCACTCACTGGTGTCACAATAGCTTGCATTTAAAAAAAAAAAATTGTTTTCACTTTAATAGATTGAATAGCAGTTAGTTGTCTGCCAGCTTCTGTGTCAGGCTCACAGTGGATACTGTGCCCACTTGCACAGTGCCACCACTCACTCACTGGTGTCACAATAGCTTGCATTTAAAAAATATATATATTTTTTCACTATAATAGATTGAATAGCAGTTAGTTGTCTGCCAGCTTCTGTGTCAGGCTCACAGTGGATACTGTGCCCACTTGCCCAGTGCCACCATTCACTCACTGGTGTCACAATAGCTTGCATTAAAAAAAATAAAAAAAAATTCACTATAATAGATTGAATAGCAGTTAGTTGTCTGCCAGCTTCTGTGTCAGGCTCACAGTGGATACTGTGCCCACTTGCCCAGTGCCACCACTCACTCACTGGTGTCACAATAGCTTGCATTTAAAAAAAAAATGTATTTCACTGTAATAGATTGAATAGCAGTTAGTTGTCTGCAAGCGTCTGTGTGTCAGGCTTGCAGCGTATACTGTGCCCACTTGCCCAGTGCCACCACTCACTCACTGGTGTCACAATAACTTGCATTTAAAAAAAAAAAAAATGTCACTGTAATAGATTGAATAGCAGTTAGTTGTCTGCAAGCGTCTGTGTGTCAGGCTTGCAGCGTATACTGTGCCCACTTGCCCAGTGCCACCAATCACTCACTGGTGTCACAATAGCGTGCATTTAAAAACCCAAAAACTTTTTCACTGTTATAGATTGAATAGCAGTTAGTTGTCTCCAAGCATCTGTGTGTCAGGCCTACAACGTGTACTCTGCCAACCTTTGCCAGATCAAAGTGCCACTCTTATCTGGTGTCACAATAGCGTGCATTTAAAAACCAAAAAACTTTTTTCACTTTTATAGATTGAATAGCAGTTAGTTATCTTCAAGCGGGTGTGTCAGTCCTACAGCGTGTATTCTGCCAGTTCACAGTGCCACTCATATCTGGTGTCATAATAGCTTGCATTTAAAAACAAAAAACATTTTTCACTGTTATAGATTGAATAGCAGTTAGTTGTCTCAAAGCGGGTGTGTCAGCCCTACAGCGTGTACTCTGCCAACCTCTGCCAGTTCACTGTGCCACTCATATCTGGTGTCACAATAGTGTGCATTTAAAAACAAAAAACTTTTTTCACTGTTATAGATTGAATAGCAGTTAGTTGTCTTCAAGCGGATGTGTCAGGCCTACAACATGTACTCTGCCAACCTTTGCCAGTTCAAAGTGCCGCTCATATCTGGTGTCACAATAGCGTGCATTTAAAAACCAAAAAACTTTTTTCACTGTTATAGATTGAATAGCAGTTAGTTGTCTTCAAGCGGGTGTGTCAGGCCTACAGCGTGTACTCTGCCAACCTCTGCCAGTTCACAGTGCCACTCATATCTGGTGTCACAATAGCATGCATTTAAAAACAAAAAACTTTTTTCACTGTTATAGATTGAATAGCAGTTAGTTGTCTTCAAGCGGGTGTGTCAGGCCTACAAGCGCGTACTCTGCCAATCACAGTGCCACTCTATATCTGGTGTCACTAATAGCTTGCATTTAAAAACCAAAAAACTTTTTCACTGTTATAGATTGAATAGCAGTTAGTTGTATCAAAGCGGTGTGTCAGGCCTACAACGTGTACTCTGCCAACCTTTGCCAGTTCACAGTGCCACTCTTATCTGGTGTCACAATAGCGTGCATTTAAAAACCAAAAAACTTTTTTCACTGTTATAGATTGAATAGCAGTTAGTTGTCTTCAAGCTGGTGTGTCAGGCCTACAACGTGTACTCTGCCAGTTCACAGTGCCACTCATATCTGGTGTCACAATAGCGTGCATTTAAAAACCAAAAACTTTTTCACTGTTATAGATTGAATAGCAGTTAGTTGTCTTCAAAGCGGGTGTGTCAGCCCTACAGCGTGTACTCTGCCAGTTCACAGTGCCACTCATATCTGGTGTCACAATAGTTGCATTTAAAACAAAAAAATTTTTCACTGTTATAGATTGTATAGCAGTTAGTTGTCTTCAAGCGGGTGTGTCAGGCCTACAACGTGTACTCTGCCAATTCACAGTGCCACTCATATATGGTGTCACAATAGCTTGCATTTAAAAACAAATAACTTTTTTCACTGTTATAGATTGAATAGCAGTTAGTTGTCTTCAAGCGGGTGTGTCAGGCCTACAGCGTGTACTCTGCCAACCTCTGCCAGTTCACAGTGCCACTCATATCTGGTGTCACAGTAGCTTGCACGCATAGTACCACTAATCGAAAAAATAAATTACAGGCAGAGGCAGGCCACCCCGCAGGGGCCATCGTGGTCGTGGTGCTGTGATTCCCTTTTGCCCTAGAATAATGCCCAGTTTTCAGAGGCCAGGTACCCTGAACTTGAAAAGTTCTGAAGACATAGTTGACTGGCTAACACAGGACACCCAATCTTATACAGCTTCCGCTCGGAACCTTGACGAAACATCCTCCTCCAGCTTAGCTTCGGGCACCTCTCAAGATACCACTCACCCGCCTGCCGCCACCACCAACACTAGCACCACAGCCGCTTCACTTGGTATGTCAGAGGAGTTATTTACACATCCGTTTGAAGAAATGAGTGATGCGCAACCATTATTGACAGAGGATGTAGATAACAGGGATATGTCTCAGTCAGGCAGCATTACACATGTACGGTGTGATGATGATGATGTTGTACCTGCTGCTGCTTCCTTTGCTGAGCTGTCAGATACAAGTGAAGTGGTTGATGATTACGATGCGTCCGTGGATGTCACGTGGGTGCCCGCTAGAAGAGAAGAAGAACAGGGGGAAAGTTCAGATGGGGAGACAGAGAGGAGGAGGAGACGAGTTGGAAGCAGGGGGAGGTCGTCGCAAGGAGCTAGTGGCACAGTCAGACAGCATGCATCGGCACCCGGGGTCAGCCCGACAGCACACCAATCAACACATGCTGTGTCCACCACCAGAATGCCATCATTGCAGAGCTCAGCATCGTGGCATTTTTTTTTGTGTGTCTGCCTCTGACAACAGCAATGCCATTTGCAACCTGTGCCAAAAGAAACTGAGTTGTGGGAAGTCCAACACCCACCTAGGTACAACTGCTTTGCGTAGGCACATGATCGCACATCACAAACGCCTATGGGATCAACACATGAGTACAAGCAGCACACAAACCCAAAGCCGCCATCCTCCTCCTGGTCCAGCATCTTCAGCCACGTCAACCACTGCTGTCCTCCTTGCCCCCTCTCAACCATCCGCCACTCCGTCTCTCGCCTTGAGCAGTTCCTGCTCATCTGCCCACAGTCAGGTGTCTGTCAAGGACATGTTTGAGAGTAAAAAGCCAATGTCAGAAAGTCACCCCCTTGCCCGGCGTCTGACAGCTGGCTTGTCTGTACTATTAGCTCGCCAGCTTTTACCATACAAGCTGGTGGAGTCTGAGGCGTTCAAAACATTTGTAGCTATTGGAACACTGCAGTGGAAGGTACCCGGACGAAATTTCTTTTCACAAAAGGCAATCCCCAACCTGTACTCGATTGTGCAAAAGGAAGTAATGGCATGTCTGGCACACAGTGTTGGGGTAAGGGTCCATCTGACCACTGATACCTGGTCTGCAAAGCATGGTCAGGGCAGGTATATCACCTACACTGCGCATTGGGCAAACCTGCTGACGGCTGCCAAGCATGGAATGCGTGGCTCTGCAGAGGAGTTGGTGACACCTCCACGACTTGCAGGCAGGCCTGCTGCCACCTCCTCTACTCCTCCTACTCCATCCCCTTCCATAACCTCCTCGGCTGAGTCCTCTTCTGCTGCTGCGTCTTGCTCCACATCAACGGATAGGGGACGTAACAGGGATTAAACTGATAAGAATAGTACTAGTTAACACACCACTTCTATCTGGTGGCACATTAGATTGCACGCGCAGTGCCCCAAATTTGAAGTAGGAGGACCAACCAAGCATCTTTTTCCATCTCCCGGTTCCTAAAATGATGCCATATACACGTCCCCTGATAGGGGACGTAACAGGGATTAAACTGATAGGAATAATACTACTTAACACACCTTATAATAACGCAGAGAGAGGCAATGCAGAGAGAGGAGTCTGAAGAAGAGGAGTCAGAGGAGGAAGGTGGCTTTGAGGAGGTGGAAGACCAAACACAGCAGGCGTCCCAGGGGGCTTGTTGTCACCTTTCGGGGACCCTTGGTGTTGTACATGGCTGGGTGGAGGAAGAGACCTTCAATGACATCAGTGAGGACAAGGAACGGGACATGGCTAGCTTGGTATCCAACCTCCTCTACTCCTCCTACTCCATCCTCTTCCATAACCTCCTCGGCTGAGTCCTCTTCTGCTGCTGCGTCTTGCTCCACATCAACGGATAGGGGACGTAACAGGGATTAAACTGATAAGAATAGTACTACTTAACACACCACTCCTATCTGGTGGCACATTAGATTGCACGCGCAGTGCCCCAAATTTGTTGTGATCTGTGAGTAAGGTAAACGGTTGTCCATACAAGTAAGGTTGCAGCTTTTTGAGGGCCCACACCACCGCCAGGCACTCCTTTTCAATGGCAGTGTATCTACTTCTCTGGGCAAAAGTTTCCGGCTTAGATAAGCCCCGGGTTGCTCGCCGCCATCTGCTCCGACTTGGCTCAGTACTGCTCCCAATCCAAACATAGAAGCGTCTGTATGGACGAGAAAGCGTTTAGTTGGATCAGGAGCAGAAAGTACAGATGATTTAATGAGCGCCATCTTGAGCTGTTGGAAGGCCTGTTCACACTCTGGGGCCCATACTACTATCTTGGGGAGGTTTTACGCGTTCCTATATGGCACTTACTGGGCTTTAGGGTCAGTCCGGCCTCCCTAATCTGGTCTAGTACGGCTCCTATGTGGGTCAGGTGTTAGGGCCAGGAGCAGCTAAAAATGGCTATATCATCCAAGTAGGCGCAGGCATACTCCTGAAACCCATCCAGTAGCTGATCTACCATCCTCTGAAAGTTAGCCGGGGCATTCTTCATCCCGAATGGCATGGCCTTAAAATGATACAGGCCAAACGAGGTGACAAATGCCGACTTGTGGATGGCGTCCTCGGCTAATGGAATTTGCCAGTACCCCTTGCACAGATCTATTGTGGTGAAGTACGGGCCTCTGGCCATTTTGTCTAGGAGCTCGTCTATCCGGGGCATAGACGAGGCGTCTGAGGTTGTTTTATCGTTTAGCCTACGGTAGTCTACACAGAAACGGGTCGTGCCATCCCGTTTCGGTACTAGTACTACCGGGGAGGCCCAGGGGCTGTCAGAGTGTTCTATCACCCCTAACTGCATCATTTCCTCAATTTCTTTCTGAATATTTTCTTTAACTGCTTCGGGCATGCGATAGGCAGTTTGGCGAAGGGGGGTCTGGGCTAGGGTTTCAACTTTGTGAGTGGTTAACGGACTGTACCCAGGTAGGTTGGAAAACATGGCACCCTTGTCCTGGATTAGTCTTTGGACCTGGGTTCGCTCCTGGTGGTCTAACCGTTCTCCTAACTGTACTTCTCCCAGGTCTCTGCTCTGGCCCTCTAGGTCTAGGAGATCTGGGAGTGGCAAATTATCATAATCTTCAGTGGCAGGTGCACAGATCACGGTTACCTCTTCCGTGCGCTCGTGGCATGGCTTGAGCATGTTCACATGGAGCATGCGCTTGCCTCCCGTGCCTGTGACCGCACCGATCACAAAGGTGGTATCACAAACCTGCTCTACCACCTTGTATGGGCCCTGTCAGGAAGCCTGCAGCTTGTCCTTGTGGACAGTGTCAATCCATATCTGCCAAGTGACCCTATGTAGGGGGAACAGTCTCTATTCTGCTCTGTGTCAGTGTGTATCATGGTCTCTGAGGACAGGTGTCAATCCATATCTGCCAAGTGACCCTATGTAGGGAGAACAGTCTCTATTCTGCTCTGTGTCAGTGTGTATCATGGTCTCTGAGGACAGGTGTCAATCCATATCTGCCAAGTGACCCTATGTAGGAGGAACAGTCTCTATTCTGCTCTGTGTCAGTGTGTATCATGGTCTCTGAGGACAGGTGTCAATCCATATCTGCCAAGTGACCCTATGTAGGGGTAACAGTCCCTATTCTGCTCTGTGTCAGTGTTTATCAGGGACCCTTAGCACAGGTGTCAATCCATATCTGCCAAGTGACCCTATGTAGGAGGAACAGTCCCTATTCTGCTCTGTGTCAGTGTGTATCAGGGACCCTTAGGACAGGTGTCAATCCATATCTGCCAAGTGTAGGGGGAACAGTCCCTATTCTGCTCTGTGTGAGGAGGAGGAATGTGAAATGAGTAGCTCGGCATCCAACCTTGTGCAAATGGGGTCTTTCATGCTGTCGTGCCTGTTGAGGGACCCTCGTATAAAAAGGCTGAAGGAGAACGACCTGTGCTGGGTGTCCACGCTACTAGACCCCCGGTATAAGCAGACAGTGGCGGAAATGTGACCGAATTACAAGTCGGAAAGGATGCAGCATTTGCAAAATAAATTAAAAAGTATGCTTTACACAGCGTATAAGGGTGATGTCACAGCACAACGGGAATCTAACAGGGGAAGAGGTGAAAGTCATCCTCCTCCTCCCACGACCACGCCATATCTGCCAAGTGACCCTATGTAGGGGGAACAGTCTCTATTCTGCTCTGTGTCAGTGTGTATCAGGGATCCCAAGGACAGGTGTCAATCCATATCTGCCAAGTGACCCTATGTAGGAGGAACAGTCTCTATTCTGCTCTGTGTCAGTGTGTATCATGGTCTCTGAGGACAGGTGTCAATCCATATCTGCCAAGTGACCCTATGTAGAGGGAACAGTCTCTATTCTGCTCTGTGTCAGTGTGTATCATGGTCTCTGAGGACAGGTGTCAATCCATATCTGCCAAGTGACCCTATGTAGGGGGAACAGTCTCTATTCTGCTCTGTGTCAGTGTGTATCATGGTCTCTGAGGACAGGTGTCAATCCATATCTGCCAAGTGACCCTATGTAGGAGGAACAGTCTCTATTCTGCTCTGTGTCAGTGTGTATCATGGTCTCTGCTATGTCAATCCATATCTACCAAGTGACCCTATGTAGGGGGAACAGTCTCTATTCTGCTCTGTGTCAGTGTGTATCATGGTCTCTGAGGACAGGTGTCAATCCATATCTGCCAAGTGACCCTATGTAGGGGGAACAGTCCCTATTCTGCTCTGTGTCAGTATGTATCAGGGATCCTTAGGACAGGTGTCAATCCATATCTGCCAAGTGACCCTATGTAGGGGGACCAGTCCCTATTCTGCTCTGTGTCCGTGTGCATCAGGGGCTCTGAGGACAGGTGTCAATCCATATGTCAAGGTGTCAATATGTCATATGTCAGGTGTCAATCCATATTCATTGTGATTTAGGAATGTTAGGTGATTTCTGCCCTTTATGGATTAAAACCAGACTCTGCATCAACTGTGTAATTTTCCATGGGAGTTTTGCCATGGATCCCCCTCCGGCATGCCACAGTCTAGGTGTTAGTCCCCTTGAAACAACTTTTCCATCCCTATGTGGCCAGAAAGAGTCCCTGTGTGTTTTAAAATTTGCCTGCCCATTGAAGTCTATGGCGGTTCGCCCGGTTCGCGAACATTTGCGGAAGTTCGCGTTCGCCTTTCGCGAACCGAAAATTTCGTGTTCGCGACATCACTAGCAGAGAGCTGACAAAGACACTAGGTTGGTAAAACCACTATTGTTTTGTTCTAGTTTAACCCCTGAGAGATAGGGAACCTAATGTTGGTAAGTGCTCAGACGAGCTAGGCTTTTTGTTTATAGGGATTTGTGTTATATTTTATGTTTTCACTTGCTGCTGTCTCCTGTGTGAACTTACAAATAAAGGGCCTGGATTATATGACAATAAAGGGACTGTGCCTGTTGTTTACCCTAGTGGACCGTGCTACCTGCAGACAAGGATCACAGTGTTGAAAGGAATAATTCTGTATTCGGGGTGAGAAATCACTAAACCTTTCCTGATGGCTTCCTTAAAGCCAGCAACAAAGGCAGCGGATAACATCTGTGTATGTGTTTTGTTATATACACTGAATCCGAGATCGGAGAAAGTTTGAGTCAACCTTGAGTGGTATTATTCCACAGATTCGAGTTTGTCGTGTATAATTTCATTTATACAAGTGGCTTGGTCAGCTAGTTTATCTTGGGCCCAGGCCCGAAGTTTTTCACAGAATGTAATATCTGACTGGTAATTCATATATGTAGTGAGTAGAGCGTCATTAAAACTACTTTCCATAATGGGCTAATAGGCATCCCCAGCCTTGATCTCACACAGACTATACAGATCACGCCAAGCTGCTGAGTATGTCTTATGAATCTGGGCAACCCTCCGGAAGAAGGGCATGGGCTGCTTCTCAGGGTCGGGTAGAGAGGTTACTAGGGTTGCAGCTTGGGATGGGTTGAACGTAACATACATCGGGGGAGCCCCTTTCATTAGTGATAAAGCAGGGATGTGGTTGGAGGGGGTTGCCTGTCTCTGGGAAACCCTATTATTCGAAGGACAGAATGGACTAAGCCCTTGCACATTGTCATCCTCGGGGGGAATCGGGAATGGGAGACCATGATAGCTGGCAACATCTGGTGAATTAGAGGCTTGAGCGGCTGGAGCATCAGAGCCGGGAGAACCGATAGCGATGCCCTGGGGAGTAACTAACTGGGAGGTTTCGGGATGGAAGCCTGACGTGGCAGGAGAAACGCCTACAGCATGAGGCTGTCCCGACATGGTAGATTCAGTCGACCCAACGATCATGATTGGGTGACTAGGAGTTGCCATGGTAGAGGCGGGGACAGGAGCCGGACTGGGTGAGGGTAGGCTGAGGGAGATGAGTGGAGAGGGCGGAGATGAGTGACGAAAGATCGAGGGAGGGAGGATTAAAGATGGGAAGAGGAGGGATATCTGGAACAGGGGACAGAAGGGGTGGTGTGGAGAGGAGAGGTAGGAGCAGGAGTAGAGGGAAAGCAAGGGAAGCAGAGAGGGCGAAAATGAGTGGCCAAAGATCGAAGGAAGTAACAGGATTAGAGGTGGGAAGGGGAGGGGAATCTGGAAGGGGGACAAAATGGGTGGTGGGGAGAGGAGAGAAAGGAGCAGGAGTAGAGGGAATAGCAAGGGAAGAGGGGGATATAGATGCGACAGGTGGAACAACGGGTGAAGGAGAGAGGAATAGGAGCAGAAGTAACGACAGGGAGAGGAACTAGAGGGGCGTCAGGGGAGGCAACACATAAAGGTGGGGGGAGCAGGAATAGGAGGAATGACAGGGGAAGATGGGAGAGGGGTGGTGTTGGGAGAAGTGATGGAGGGAGGTGGCAGAGGGATGGCATCAGTAGAAACAAGGGAAGGTGGAAGAGGGGCGGGATCAGAAGGAAGTGGGAAGGGGACCGGAATAATGGGAAGTGAGGAGGTAGGCGGGAGAGGGACAGGGTACAGAGGGGTGGGGCCAGAAGGGCCTATGACAATTGGAGGTGGCACCTGAGCAGTGACTGGGGAGGCGGGGCGAGATTCATTCACGGTATTCTGGGCGCCATCATAGGGCTGTGGCCAGGGGATATCAAGAGACGAATCATCATTACAAACATTTATGTGATATACATAAATCGTTTGTCCTTCAAAATCTATTTCTTCCTCTGACCAACCCTCCCGCTTGAGTCCTCTTGCTACCCGATACCAAGCCTCTACAGCTTTCGTCAACCCATTATCCAATAGCAAGCCCTCTTTATCAATAAGCAATTTCATCCAAAACTCTGGCTGTAATCTACCACTGGGTGACATTTAAAAACCACAAATCTTTGCTATATGGCATGTTCTTGTCCCATTTTTACCAAACAAAGCTTTCCCTGTAAGAGGGACAGAGAGAGAGAGAGAGGAAAAAGAAGGAATGTCTACAGTGCTCTACTGCCACGAGGAATTAATCCCTGTGCGTCTTCCCTAAACGTAGACTAGTCCCAGGATCCGCCCTACTGAGATGGTGGCCATGGATCTGAGTGAGCGTGGGTGACTAACACAGCTCTGGGCAACAAGTACAGGAGATGTAGAGGATAAGGGAAAAGGTGAACGTGGAGAGACTAATCATAAGACATTTACAGGAGTCACAGATGTAGAGATGCGCACATGATCCGGAATCAAGGACAAGCCACACAACACACACACACACACAAAACTAGGGTACCCACACTATGACTACAACTGAATAGAAAACATAATATAACAAAGAACAGTAAAACTACGAACATAGTAGTAACTAAACAGTACAACAAAATTCCCAGCCTTTCTCTAGGCGCATGCGTTCCCTGCCCGCTAGGCAGTCAAGCTACAATAAATTCCCAGCCTTTCTCTAGGCGGTTCCCAGTCCTTTACCGGGCGGACAATACTCCCAGCCTTTCTCTAGGTGGTTCCCAGCCCTTTACCGGGCAGATGCGTTCCTTGCCTACTAGGCAGTCAAGCTATAATGATAATAAAGCATAAACCACACACCAGCTGTCTCACACGCATACATACACTAAGGAGGCAGATAGATCAATAATTGGTTGTTAAGTGGTTCGTTTGGTGCTCTTCCTACTGAGTGTGATGTCACTGGTATCTTGGAGGTCTCCCCCAGATTCCAGCGCCATCTTGTTAATGAGGGTGTTAGTCAATGTCAAAGGGGAAACTCCATAGCGGCCATTTTAGGTAAATCACATAGAAAGTTGAATAATGCTGATTGTAGTTATGCTGAGTAAATAGGCATTTTACTAACATGGATTGGGTTAATATTTTTGTCCACAACATAAGTCACCTAAAAATTATTAGAACATCTCTGCCCCTGACCACCCCCCACTCATACCCTAAAATTCAATTTGACATGCTAGAAGGTACCTATATTGTTGTTCATTAAACACATACAAGATTATTTACTAAAGTGAGATTTTAATGTGAATTCATAGTGAATAAAAATTTTAAAATCAATGTAGCTGCAATGTAGCTGCAATGTAGCTGCAATGATTTTCTAAAGCAGAATCATAGGCGCATTGGTGCAAATGCTGTGCATGCATTTTCAGTCTACACTGCTTCTCTATGAGGAGTATTGGATTGGACCAACATGCTGGATGAAAAACTCCAACATGACATCACACTAGGAAAAGGCCCCTGCAACGCCTAGGGAGGCTCAATGCTGGAGAAAAAGATGAGAAAATTATTTTATTTCCTACAGATATGTCTTCCTAATGCTTCCTAATGCTACAGTGTCTAAGTTCTAATTGAAATGGCTTTCACTTGGGCAAAAAATAAATACAACTTTAAATTTGGCAATATACACACATTGTGCCATGCTGCTAGTAAAGTACTTCAACTTTCAGTTCTTTCAGGACTTACACATAAGTCAAAGTCCTTTACTATCATGTGAAGGGTGTGGTTAATAAAACATATGCTTGTCCTGCTTAACTGCCATTTAGCTGCAGCTTTAAAATGGTGTCAGATGTATTTGAAACAGAACATGTGATACATGCAGGTATGGTGAAATATTTTTGGAAGTGATTAATATATTTTATTTTAATATTAAGTATTTAACAGTATTATAATCTAAATATGTGGGTGAAGGAATTGTAATTATTATGCACTGTCACATATACATTTTAGTTATTTTATTTTGTTTCATTTTAATAACCGTGCATTGTGATAAACTGAAAACTTCAGGTTGTAAAAAACAGATGAAAAAAATTGCATAGAATCTGCAAGTACTTAATAGTAATCATAATAATAATAATTAATAATAATAATACACACCGTAAATTAGCAAAAGTACTCTTATTAGACATGAGGAACTATCTCAAAAAAGCAGCAAAAACCTGTAGTGTACTATTTTCTGATTAGTTTAATGCCTCAAAAAAGTAATAAAACATCATATTACATTATTGGAGTTATAAGGTTATTTACCAATTTGAGAATTTAAGTTAAATTTAGCCCCTGAAGGACTGAGCCAATTGTACAAGTTGTAATCAAAACAAAACAAAACAAAACCTGGAATTTGACTATATGTCCGTTCAACCATAACTCAACTCTTTCATATTAAATGAACCCACACTTATTATACATCATTTTGTTCAGGAGAAATAGGGCTTTCATGTCACATCCAATATTTATATATTAAACATAATGTAATATGAATAAAATATAAATAAATGTGATAAATTGAGATGTATTTTTTTTTACTTCTGCATGGCATTTTAACTGTGAATATCATAGTAATGTTAGCTGTTACTTCAATAAAGTACACATATCTGTATTCAGCAATGTTTGACAAGTAAAACAGTACTCCTTTTGTGCAAGTTTTATGGTGTTTTGGAAAGTTACAGGGTAAAATACAGCATGTTAAACTTTTCCGCATATACATGTTGAAATTTGAAAGATTGGTAATGTTGCCTTTGAGGCCATATGGTAGCCCAGGAATGAAAATTACCCCCATGATGGCATACCATTTACAAAAGTAGATATCTCAAGGTATTACAAACAGACAGTCCAGACTTTAGTAGCCACTTTGTCACAAACACTGGCCAGGGTTAGCGTTCATATTTGTTTGCAAAAAAACTAAATTGAATGCTAATTTTGGCCAGTGTTTATGACTAAGTGGCTACTAAAAAAGACTGGAAATACCCCATTTGCAATACCTTGAGTTGTCTACTTTTGCAAATGGTATGCCATCATGGAGGTAATTCTCATTCCTGGACTACCATACACATCATATGTGTGAAAAATACAAAAATGGCACTTTCATTGATGATATCATTGTTGTGATATGTTTTACTGTTTTAAAACACTGATATTTGTGTTCAGCAAAGTCTCCCGTGTAAATCAGTAGCCCCCATGTACAGGTTTTATAGTGTCTTGGAAAGTTGCATGGTTAAATATAGGGCTTACGAACCAAATTCTCTGGGCTTTCTACCTGGGTTGTCAGACAAGTCCCTCAAATTGTAATTAATTATATGACTTAATTATGTAAAAATATTATTTATATATATATATATATATATATATATATATATGTATTTATTTATTTGTGGTCGGGGACAATAAGCCGAGTTATAGTAGAAGTGGCATAAGTCTGTTGTGGTGTGTGGGAATCGACGTTCGGGTAGGCATGTAAAAAGAGGGCCAACCAAATTGAATGGTTTGATAAAAGGAGCAGTGGGTGGGCTGAACCAGGCAGGAACAGCACAGAGGTAGGTGAAGTCTGTATATTTATAGGAAAACTAACCCCTCCCACATTAGGGTAGGCCTGTAAAAAGAGGGCAACAGTTTAATAGTTTACAACTTATTACATGTTGACATTATATAACCAGTACTTAAATATTTATCAACATTATAACCATACCTGTTTTTTTTAATGGGAGGTACAGGCTGACCTTTATTAAGCCAAGTGGCAAAACAATTAAGTTAAATTGGTGACTTGGGAACCTAACTAGTTGCCAAGTGGTAATGAGAGGCTCTAACTATGATTTGGCCCATGTGGTAGGTTTGCCACTGAGCATTTTGGTGGGGTGTTGGCCTCTCAGTGAGGGCTAAAGAGATATATAATAAGTTGGCCGTGACTAATAAGGCCATAACTGCTTTGCCAATAGGGCAGAGAAGCGAGGCAGTAACTATGATTTGGCCCGAGGGGCAAAATACCTTTGCTAAGTTGGCCTCACGGGATAGCGATATAATGGCACAAGAGGCCAAAAACTACCTGTGGCCACCTAGGGTACCCTAACAGTACAATTGTTTATCAACAGTTTGTGCCAGAAAAGTAAGCACTAAAATAAGTACTATGAGCTCAGAACACCAAATTACTCTAATGACAACAGTTGTCAACCTAACTAAAGGAAATTGAACAGCATAATAAAGACACAGTTGACCATATCTGACAATCGGCCCCAGATATGCAATGACCAGGAATAAGTAGACTGTCACGGCCCCTGGCTCGTCGCCATGTGCGTCCGTGCCCGACCGGAATGACCGCACCAACTCACTGAGCTTACCTGCTCAGCTGCGAGCCGCGAACCGCTCCTCCACGCCGCTCCAGGAAATTCAAGATGGCGCCGACCATGCGGTCGCATCCATCCATGGCTCCACCCCCCAAAATTATACGAATGTGCGCGTGACATCACAACGTCAACGCACGCGCACGTTCTGGGGTCAGAGGTCGACCTCTGACCAATCAGAGCATAGAGAGGGATATTTAAATCCCTAATTCACCCCTGTACCTTGCCCTGTCATGGTTTCCTGTTCCTGGTTTCCTGAGAGTGCGTTTTTCCCTGTGATATTGATATTCTGGTATTCTGATCTTGGCTATTCCTGGTTATTCTGATTTCTGGTTCCCCTGACTTGGCTTGTTTAAATGGTATTGTGTATTTCTGGCTTCCTTGACCTCGGCTTTCCCTTTGACCATTCTCCGTCTCTAACGTATTAGTCCGGCCATTCTAAGGTCCGGTTTACGTTCTGTCCTTTTATTTTCCTTTCTTATTTCTATGTATAGGTTTACATAGTTTCTGCGTGTTGGACCACACTAGCAGTCGTGACATAGACATGGAGAGAATTTACGTAAGGATATGCACGTAACTCAATATGGCATGAAGCCTAGCAAGAATAGAATCACTGACTGAATCAGGGCCGGACTGGGAGAAAAATTCGGCCCGGGCATTTTTTTAACACAGCGGCCCACTAAGAAGGGGGCGGGGCAGAGGAGGTGTGTTTTGTCATCACCAATGACAAACACGCCCCCTCTCAAAGTGAGTATGTTGGTTCAATGCTCTCCCAGAGCAGACTATGCGCAGAGCTCTGCTGAAGAGCTCTAGCATGAGAAAAAAGCTCTGTATTTGTTCTGCACAGTGCAAGCAAATTTAAAAACATGCTTGCACTGTGTTTCCTTGCAACTTGTCTCTGGTGTCTCTATAAATGGATACCAGGAGACAAAAATGCCAGGAAAGAGTATTGTGCATGTGTTTGGAGCCTGCTTGTGGTATTGCGTGTGTGTAGAGTGAGCTGATTGTGGTGTGGTATTGTGTAATAAGGTTGGTTTTAGTCATGTTGTGTTTGTGGTGTAATGTGATGCATATGTGGCTATGGGCTGTAGAGAATGTGTGTATTGGGCATATAGCAAGTGTGTGCATACAGGCTATAGTGTGTGTGTGTGTGTGTGTGTGTGTGTGTGTGTATAGGTGATGATGTGTGTGTTTAGGGGTGTAGTATGTGTTTGCTTACAAGAAATCTAGTGTGTGTATAGGGGATCCAGAGTGTGTATGTTAAGAGTGTAGTGTGTGTGTGTGTGTATATATATATATATATATTTGGAAGTATTGTGTATGTGTGTGGTGCAGTGTATTGGGGGTGTTCTGTGTGTATGTGAGGGGTGCAGTATGTGTGTGTGAGAGTGCGGTGTGTGTGAGAGTGCCCTGTGTGTGAGAGTGCTGTGTGTGAGAGTGCTGTGTGTGAGAGTGATGGGTGAGAGTGCTGTGTGTGATGGGTGTGAGAGTGCTGTGTGTGTGAGAGTGCTGTGTGCGAGAGAGTGCCATGTGTGCGAGAGTGCCGTTTGTGTGAGAGTGCCATGTGTAATGGGTGTGAGAGTGCTGTGTGAGAGAGTGCTGTGAGAGAGTGCTGTGTGTGTGAGAGTGCTGTGTGAGAGAGTGCTGTGAGTGATGGGTGTGAGAGTGCTGTGAGAGAGTGCTGTGTGTGTGAGAGTGCTGTGTGAGTGAGAGTGCTGTGTGTGATGGGTGTGAGTGCTGTGAGTGAGAGTGCTGTGAGTGCTGTGAGTGAGAGTGCTGTGAGTGAGAGTGCTGTGTGTGAGAGTGCTGTGTGTGATGGGTGTGAGAGTGCTGTGAGTGAGAGTGCTGTGAGAGAGTGATGTGTGTGAGAGTGCTGTGTGTGATGGGTGTGAGAGTGCTGTGAGTGAGAGTGCTGTGAGTGAGAGTGCTGTGAGTGCTGTGTGTGATGGGTGTGAGAGTGCTGTGTGTGAGAGTGCTGTGTGTGATGGGTGTGAGAGTGCTGTATAAATGTTAGAATGGATTGTGTGTGTGTGTGGGGGGGCAAAAAAAAACAAAAGACAGGCATTAAATCCCTCCCTCCCTCCCTTCTAACCTTTAGCCTGGGAGGGGGGGACCGACACGCTGGCACCTGGGAGGCAGTGTTCCCTGGTGGTCCTCGTGGGTCAGTGAACTCTAGCTTGTGGGGCTAGAGTTCACTCTCGCGAGATCCGACCTCCCCTGCCAGCCTCGGCCCATGGCAACCGCGGCCCACCGGGCATTTCCCCGGTGTGCCCGATGGCCAGTCCGAGCCTGGACTGAATTACGTATGCGAAGAACAGCCTGAGAACTTAAACAACAATCACATAAAAATCACCTGCCGTACCAGAATGAAGCGAGTGAAGTAAGAGCCTGAAATAGGAGGTGAGGATAATACTAATACAATTAAATTAGTGACAGATCGAAGAGGCCAGGATATGTTAACTGCTACGTGAGAGGCCCAAGGTTCTTGGGAGTGTTCTGAGAGAGGGCTGTATGGGAAGAACGAACGTGGGCCCACTAAGGCCATGTGTAATATTTTAATGTAGAATGGAAGATTTGTATTTTATTTTTATTTTTTTACCATAAACGCATTTAAGTGCCCCATTAATGTGCAGTAAGTCGTACCGGTTGCCCCAGAGGAGCGTGTGTAATGTATGGAGTGAAGGGTTAATAATGGCTGTGTGTAGAGGTACCGTAGTGGAAGTCAGAGATTGCCCAAAGGAGCTGCAAGAAGGAGAAATAACACTGTATAGAGGAGACGGATGTATGGAGTGAACAATTTAGGTATGTTTAGAATGCCAATAGGGATGTCCTGGTGTAGACCTGTGCAAATGTAGAGGTAGGAGGAGTAGTCAGACTGAAGGATGTCAACATGGAATGTGGTGGAGGACTATCTATAAGACCGATGTCAAGTGATAACGAGTATGTAACTGACATTAAATATATTTTATACTGTCATGAAGGAGGTGACTAAACACCTATTACTTACAAAGACTGTGCAAGATTGACGCTGCCCAATATGAGAAGTAAGCAGAAAATGTATAGGAAGAGTTAAGCTGGAGAATAGATCCTGAGAGGCAGGATACAGAAAAAGAGCTGTAAAAGGGGAATAGATATATGGAATGATACTTGTATCATGGTATCGGAATTGTGTAATACCTGTGTAAAGTCAGGTCTATAGGAATGGTAGGAAGACCAGTTAGGCTAGAAGGGTAATAACAAAGTAATTAGTGTAGGCCATCTAAGGTCAAAGCCAAAGAACACTCTTCGGTGTCACCAATGCCGAAGAGCATGTAGTGTCATGTACAGTTTCATTCTGAGACCTATGACAGAGATAATAAAACCACCCAAATAGATGAAGGCGGACCGAAGTGCTTAATGTGAGGTAAAAATAATGTAGGTGATCAATCGAATTACAGTTACTCAAGGAGAATGCCTAATGATGGCCTATAGGTGCTTTCTTGATAACATGTAGCATAATGGGATATTATGCAAGCCCTGTAAGACAGATATAATGGAAAATACTCAAAAGAGATGATGCTGAAATAGGACATGGTTGGTTGCCCACTGCCAGGCATGTGAACAAACATGATAATTCTTAGTGAGGACTACATGTAGGAAACATATATATATATATATATATATATATACATATATATATATATATATATATATATAAACCGGTGGGGGTGGGAAGGTCCGACTGGGTCTAGTGTTACAGGGTGGCTGTGTAATCTGTGTTGGGATTAATGCAGGTAACTGGTAAGGATGCGAAACAGAGACATGTTGATGATGAGATGGGAGTGTTACTAATAAATATCAAGTGTATGAAATGTTGAACAGAATAGAGACCATATGTAAACTCCTATACACTTTGTATTATACATACCCACTGATCCAAATAAACGTAGTGTCTGCAGATCAACTCATAGTGGGAACGGAGGCCCATGCCTCTACATTGCAACAGTGGGCGAAAAGCTTAGTGGTTTTGATGGCCGTATACCTTATATATGCGGTTACTTATGGAACTCTTAGGAGGATGATAAATACTTATAATTAGCCTGGAAGAATATAGGTGAAGGCAACAGTATATGCTAGAATAAAAAGAGAATAACAGTAATATTAGCATAAGCTATAACTTTATTGCTTAATGAACATGACTGAGATAAACTGAATGCATGTGGATCATATGAATATGACAGTAAAAGTAATTACAATACCTGGGCTAGTTGAAATGTGGTCGAACCCAATTCAAACAAGTTAGTATAACAGAGAAAACATGCTGTCTGCAGATGGCAGAGATGTGAACCGTTTCTAAAATGAGGAACCTGAGTGGTAGAACGTGAAGCGAACGTATACAAGTTTGTAAAGTTTCATGTGCATGAGAAGCTGAATGTGGGTCGGATGTGGCCAGCAAACAAAGAAAACATTCAGTTAGCAAATGCCTGCAAAATGTGTTAGAGGCATTATAGGGATACAGAATTTGCTGGCGCTATATAAATAAAATAATAATAATATTAAACAAACTGCAAATTAGCATATGACCAGTAGAACCAGTGTACGTGCCTACAGTAGTTAACAGACATAAATATGCCCGGCCTTTTTAAAGTATGATTCACTTGGTCTTTACTTAGTTATGAATGTGATACAATTTATACTATACCCTGACATAAGAGTACATACTGCTGTTTGAAGTATGTTGATGAAATCCTTCTCACACTAAGCCAATGTATAACTGCAAACACATTACCCTTGTATCATTTTTTTTTTCAAAAAACAGGCATTTATCTGTACATCATATTGTAAGTTTGTCTTTAATTTATATGATTTGATCCCTGGAATCCATCTACTTAATTCTACTATCTTTAGATCTGTGTGGCAGTTTTTATCTACTTTACCCAAGATTTTAAAGGTGGGTTTTCACTAGTTTTATTTTATTTTTCACCGTTATCACAGTCACTATGTCTGTGTGCATGTTTATTCAGCTTAAATAAAGGTTATACAATTTGCATGAAGTCTTAATTAATAAGGGTTATCCCATTGTGGAGGGAATATCCACCCGCCCATTTTTTGGTGAGGTGGTCACTCCACTCCTGTTCTTTATTTTTGTTATAATTATAATTTGGAGTTCACGCTCCTGGATATCCCTGTAACCTTTAAGGAATATCAGTGTGGACTGTGTCCAGCACTGTAATTCCTTTTATCTTTTCTATATAAACACCCATTATCCTTTCACCAACCAAGAGCAAGAAAAAGTAGCCTAACATTAGAGGAGGGAGAGGTGGAAGAAGACAGCAAAAGAGAAAGGCTAGCAGATTAAAAACCACTAAAACTGAAAAAGAACTTGGTATTTTTAATTTATCCCAAAAGACACTCACATCTACCCAGATAGCTGTGTTAAGTAAGGGATTAAAATTTGACCAACTAACTCATTCAAACCATTCCAAGCATTTCTGGACATTAACAAATTTGTAAGAAAAGCCACTTTAAAGAGATTTTTTAATGAAAAAGAAACCACACTCTCCCAGAAGACCCAACAAACTACACCCACACACTCTGTTTTAACCACAAACCCGAAACGTATTAACACAAATCTTAAACCACAATCAAAATTTTATCCTTCTAATTTTAAATCCGGTCCACTAGAAGTATTTGAAAAGCTTGTTTTAAAAGATTTTAACAATATTAAGAAAAATAAATCAGAAAAACTTAATCTTAACCATCAAGAAAGAATTGCCCTAAAAGAACTACAAGCAGACGAGGACATTGTCATAAAACCAGCAGATAAGGGAGGTGGTTTGGTAATACTTTCTAAACAAATGTATTTGGATGAAGCTCTGAGACAATTAAATTACACTAACATATATCAAAAATTGTCTTCAGATCCTAGTTCCCAAATCCAAATGGTTTTAAATAATTACATACTAGAAGGAAGTAATCTCAATATCTCTAATAAACAAGAGTACAACTATTTAAATAAATTATATCCAAAAATTCCAGTAATTTATTTTTTACCTAAAATACACAAAAATGAATCCTGCCCTCCTGGTCGTCCAATCGTCTCAGGTATAAACTCTATTTTATCAAATTTGTCAGAGTATATTGATATTTTACTTCAACCATCTGTAAAAGAAATGAAATCTTACCTAAAGGATTCCATGTCCCTTCTCCTATTCTTAAATGATTTTATCTGGCATCCAAATTATATTCTGTTGACTTGTGATGTACAGTCGCTCTATACTATTATACCACATCAAAAGGGATGTGAAGCAGTCACCAGAATTTTAAGAGAAGAGAATAAGATTTCAGAATCCCAAATTAATTTTATTATAGAGGGTATTATGATTATTTTAACTAACAATTTCTCCTGGTTTTTAGATTCTTTTTATCGTCAGAAAAGAGGTACGGCAATGGGGACTAGGTTTGCCCCAGCTATGCTAACTTATTTATGGCTGAATGGGAGCCAAATGCTGTATGGGGTGATCATAGCTGGCGGGCAAACCTGATCTGCTATTTTCGCTATATTGATGGTTTATTTTTTATCTGGAATGGGCCAGAATGTTCTCTTATCTTGTTTTTAGAACATTTAAATCATAACAATAGGGGCACTATTCTAACTACTGAATTTAGCAGAGAGGAAATCATTTTTTTATATCTTAATATTTTATCAAAGAAGGAAAGATAAACAACAAAACCTTTTTTAAGACGGTGTGTACAAATACTGTGATTGACCAAAAAAGCTGTCATTATACCCCTTGGCTTGAAAGTGCTTCAAAAAGCCAGTTTTTAAGACTAAAAAGAAATTGCGCTATACCAGAAGATTTTAATACACAAACCACCATTTAAAAAAATAAGTTTTTAGAAAAACAAAATTACCCAGAAAATAAATTAAACTCTATAATTACGAAAGTAGAGCTCAAGGATAGAAATAGTCTCCTGAAATATAAAGAAAAAAGTAAAAATAAGAACGTTCTATCAATCTCAATTATATTCCACTATAATAATAAAAATAGAGACATCACAAAAATTATTCAAAAACATTGACACATTCTACTTCAAGATAACGTCTTGAAGGATATCATCCCCACAAAACCAACTTGTGGCCCTCAGGGGTTGGGTATATTCTGCTGGTGGTGAACAAGCCCACTGACCTGTTTTTCCAGCTCAAATGTAAATTTGTCAAGTCAACTATGTAACATTGTTTTTAGTTTTTCTACTTCCTGTTTTTATGTCCTTTGACCTTTGAAACCTGCCATGTGACCTCACTTAGGGTCAAAGATCAAATAAAACACCATTTTCAATTTGATGATTGTTTGGACCTTATATAAACCCACATGTGCAAGGCTAACATTATGTACACTTGAAGAAGCCTTTGGTGGTGAAATGTTTTAATCTAAATAAAAGTATTTTTTCGGACTATTTTAAATACTTTTATATTTATCCTTATTTTTTTACCTGGCATATCCTAAACATCTGAAGCTTTTATACCATCCAAAGAATCCATGGTGGGGATCGTACCACCCAGGCGCTTTACACAGAGCGGTTTGTCTGCTCTGTAATTGTAATTACAGCTCTTATTTTATTCAGCACTTTTTTAATATAGAGAGCACTATGGGCCTTCTCTTGTGTTTTTATTTCATATAACCTGCACTGAAAATCTTGTGAGAGGAATATCCTAGGGAGTTTAATAAACCACTGTATGCTGTTTTAACTCAAGCTGGTTATAGCTCTCATAAATGTGAGTTGGCATTTCTTAATCTCAGTGTTGTCTGTAGCCATACTCCTTTAAGTTACTGCACCATTGGTCCCCTCTGTGTGTTTTTTTTCTGATGAGAACTTGACCCAAGACCTCCTGAGAATTTCTGAAGAATATACCTGTGAATTAGAGACTTTAATTTGCCTGTTTCCCTGGTATTTCTTTTTCCTATTATACATTTTATTTATTTACTTTGTTCTTGGCGCACCCTGTAATTGTTGTTTCCTGTTTTTCCAGTCCTTTGAAGGGTTTTGAGGGTTACCCTTCTTTTCAGGTGTGCAGCCTCCCCCTCCCCATTGTGATCAGTTTGGATAGCGCTGTTCCGTCCCTCTTTTTTTCTATGTTTCTTTATGTCTGTGTCCTTATTTCTGTGTGTGCCTGTGTCTGTATGAATGTATGTCTGTGTTTGTACGACAATGTACCTGTATGTGTAGATTGCAGGGCTGTGTTTGTTTGATTGTGTGCCTGTGTAATTATGCCTGTGTGCTTGTATGGTGTATTGTTGTGTGTCTGTATGTTTGTGTATTTGTGCATGTATGTATTTTTGCCAGTATGTGTCTATGTCTAAATGGGAGAAAAAGAGCGATAAATAGGGGCTGGGGGGAAAGAAAGACATAAAGGAGCTGGCGGGGAATTAAGAAATACATAAAAGGAGTTGTAGGAGACACACTAAAGGGGGGTATAAGGCACAAAGAGGCCAAAGGGGTAAGACATCCAAGAGAGTGGATATGCAACACTAATGGGGGTAAGAAATTCAAAAGGGGGGCTACGAGACACAGAGGTGAAAATGCAGTCACATAATTACTAAAAAATGTATGCCCAATTAGTGCTGTAATACCAGGAGGGCAGACAAAGAACACATCAAAATGTAGGTTGACTAACTGAAATCTGAAATGCATGAATGTATATGATATATATTTTGTGAGTTAAGAAATTTGAGGTTGTTTCATAAAAAAAACCACATACGATCACATGGCTGGGACGGGCGGATCGAGCAGAGAGGGTCTGTCTGAGCTCCCAGGCAGACCCCAGGATCGCGTCCGTCGTTGGGGGAATGGCGGGGACCCGGTGAGTACAAAGGGTAGCGTGGACATTTTATGCCGCCCACTGGGATTTAGAGCCACCCCAAACGGACAGCATAGAACCCCTGCTGTCCTTAACCCCTTCAGGATCGATGACGGTTCAGGACCATCATATGAAACATCCCCTTGAAGGCTGATGATGGTCCTGAACCGTCATAACGGAAATATTTACTTCCCCCCGCCAGCGATTGGCGTTGTTCCCGGTCTGGGGTACTGTTTTTGCCTTAGATTTAAAATTTACTTTTAATTCTCACTTTAGTAAATAACCTAGAGCAGTGATGGAGAACCTATGGCACGCGTGCCACAGGTGGCACGCTGGGCCCTCTCTGTGGGCACGCAGCCATAGCTTGCCATCAATGCAGATTAGGCACCAGCCTGCCCAAAAGGGCAGGTGCCTACTCTGCTTCCGTGTCGGGAGGACAGGGGGAGGGATCTGAGAAGCAACTCTCCCATCCTCCCGTGAGCAATCAGTCCAGAGCGTTGCCGCGCGTTACCATGGCAATGCTCCACACCGCATCGTGTGGGCGGGAGGACGGCAGAGCTGCAGGACCTGTCCCTCTTACCACCACCGGACCACCAGGGATTTATGTGTCCCCCCCTTCACATAAGGTAAGCAGAAGGGAGGGGGAGGAATTCAGATTGTAATAATATATTTGCAACCCTCCCACACCAACACACACAGCAGCCCCCCCCACACAGCACCCCTTTCACACACAGCACCCCTCTCATACATAGCACCCAGCACCCCCCCACACACACAGCACTCCCCGCACACACACACACACACACACACACACAGCACACCCCCCACACACACAGCATCCGCCCCACACACACACACAAGCAGCAGCACTCCACACACACACACAGCACCCCTTTCACACACAGCACCCCTCTCACATAGAGCACCCAGCACCTCCCCCACACACACAGCACCCCCACACATACACACACAGCAACCCTTTCACACAGAGCACCCAGCACCCCCCACCCACAACAGCCCTCACCACACACACACAGCACCCCCACACACACACAGCATCCCTTTCACAGCACCCTCCCTCATAGCACCCAGCACCTCCCCCCACACACACAGCACCCCCTCACACACGCGCACACACACACAGCACCCCTCTCACACAGAGCACCCAGACTCCCCCCACACATACACACACACACAGCACCCCCTCTCACACACACAGCACCCCTCTCACACACATACAGCACCCCTCACACACACACAAAGCACTCCTCATACACAGCACTCCGCACCCGTACACACAAACCCATACACTGCCCCCTCAATGCAGCATGTATGTGTGTATGTATTCAGCAGTTTGTGTGTAGTCCACAGTCTGTCTGTACTCAGCATTCTTTATGTGTGTGAGTGTGTATTCAGCAGTCAGTCTGTATGTGTATTCATCAGTCTTTATGTATTGAGCAGTCTGTGTGTATGTTTGTGAGTGCATATATGCAGCGGACTGTGTGCATGTATTCAGCGGACTGTGTGTTTGTCGGTGTGTATGTATTCAGCAGTCTGTGTGTATGTATTTTATGTATGTATTGCATTTGTTGGAGATACTAATAAATATAAGCCTAATTTTATCTATAATTAACATTTTTATTCCTGTGAGTTGTGTGTAGGCAGGGCCCCAGTGCACTGCTTTGCCCAGTTGCCCATAATGTTGTTAAGGTGGCACTGGTGGGTGGGTGGGATGGAGCGATGCGAGGGAGCACTGACTTAAGTGCTGTTACAGCACTGCTCCCTCCATTGATGCCGCCGGGAGACATGAAATGGCGTCAATCAGGCGCCGCCACCTGATTGACGTAATTTCCTGTTTTTCCGGAAGCATCAGCAGAGGGAGCAGTGCTGGAACAGCACGTAAGTCAGTGCTCCCTCGTGCCCACACCCCCTTACAGCAGCGGGAAGGAGGTAGGGAGCCTGGGAGGACTTCAAACTCCCACCCGCACCAAAAAAAAGAACATTATTTGTGTGCTGGTAGGGAGAAGAGGATATACTGGGGGCGGGGGGATATGCTGGGGTAGTGAGGGGAAGATACCTAGGGGAGAGAAGAGGAAATTCTGGGGGAGAGAAGAGGAGATGCCTAGGGGAGAGAAGAGGAGATGCCCAGGGGAGAGAAGAGGAGATGCTGCGGGAGATGAGGAGGAGGAGATGCTCGAGGAGAGAAGAGGAGAAGCTGGGGAGAGGAGGAAGAGGAGATGCTGGGGGGAGGAGCAAGAGGAGATGCTGTGGGAGAGGAGGAGGAGGAGATGCTGTGGGAGAGGAGGAGGAGGAGATGCTGGAGGAAGAGGAGATGCTGTGGGAGAGGAGGAGATTCTGGGGGAAGAGGAGGAGGAGATGCTGGGGGAGAAGAGGGTGAGGAAGAGGAGAATCTGGGGGAAAGGAGGGGGATATGTTGTGGGTAGAGAAGGGAAGATGCTGGGGTGAAAGAAGATGAGAATTAGTTCGGACAACTGTACGAGTTGGTTATTCTAAACTTAAACCTCAGTATTCAGGTTTAATTGCTGTGTTGGCACTTTGAGGAGAAAAAAGTTGGCATGTATTGCGGTTTGGGCACTCGGGCTCAAAAAGGTTCGCCATCACTGACCTAGAGTGTTGTCAGTCCTTTGAAAACATTAAATCACCTTAATCACCTTCTTATTATCCCTTCCCTTTTAAGTGCATATTGGTTGATATCAGTTATTTAAAATATTTAAATGAAAGTGCTAAAATGCCACCTCCCTCTTTTTTTTGTTTTTGTTTTTTCTAGAAATGTCTGAGCTATTTTAGGGGAGATATATGAAGTAAAAGCAATCCCATGTTTAAGAAACTTCTAGAAAAATAAACTACTTCACATTGCAGTTTTGTCTTTAAAATGTACTCAGACCAGATGTGATTGCAGTCACTTTTTTTTTAGACTGATTAATAATAGCAATGTGATGGATTATGCTTTTGTCCAGAATTAAACCATACTTTTGTGTGTGTTTTTACAGCTTTATAATGTTTTAGTTTAGTGTTTTGATTAATCTCTCTAATGAGCCATAGGAATTAATGGGTCAACGTTCATGTGTCACGCTGAAGACCATTCAATTATACATATAAGTAGAAAGACAAAGAACAGACAAGTAGATTAGCTACACGATAGATGATAGATAGATAGATAGATTCTGAAAAGATCTTCACTAGAAAAGCTACATACAAAGGAGCACAGATAAAAAGCTTAGTGTGATAGAGAGATAGAGATAGAAAGACAAGCAATGAGTTTAACCCTTTCAGTGCTGATCACGCTATAATTCTTGTGATCATTCTTATTAGGGTGACTCGCAAATTATTCTATTAATATACATATATTCTTTGTTTTTGCAGTGCATATATAAACTTACAAGAGTAAAAATACATTACAGTGAGATTAATAAAGGGAGAAGATGATGAAGTTAATGTCAGAGATAACACACCTTTTTTCTTCTTTTTCCTTATCTGTTAGTGGTAATAAATATAATGGCATGCCCAATCAGTTGATTGAAGTTATGTGTGACAACAGGTGTATGGTAGAGAGCAGTATAAGTACATGAGCATGCTCTGACCCTTTTTGTCAGCTACAGCAATTGTAAAAATGTTTAACCCCTTCCATGCTGCCTGATTTCTGTACTGTATAGTATCTGTGCTGTACGGTAGTGTATCAGTAATCAGTGTGATCAGGGGGCTCTCTGATCAAGCTGACTTTTTTTTTGTTACTTCTATTGTAAAAAAATAAATAAACAAAATAACTCTTTTAACCCCTTAAGGACGGAGCCAAATGTACACGTTGTGAACAAAACAAAATGTAAACAAAACCTGGCATTTGCGCTACATGTCTGTCCAACTGTAATTCACCTCTTTCATATTAAATACACCCACCCTTATTATATATCATTTTATTCAGGGGAAACAGGGCTTTCATTTAATATCAAATATTTAGCTATGAAACATAATTTAACATGAAATGGGAGAAAATACGATTTTTTTAAATTTTTTTAGTTCTACATGACATTTTAACGGTCAGTGTCATAATACTGTTTGCTTTACTGCAATAAAATACACATATTTGTATTCAGTAAAGTCTCACGTGTAAGACAGTACCCCCTATGTACAGGTTTTATGGTGTTTTGGGAAGTTACAGGGTCAAATATAGCACATTACATTTGAAATTGAAATTCGCCAGATTGGTTACGTTGCCTTTGAGACTGTATAGTAGCCCAGGAATGAAATTTACACCCATAATGGCATACCATTTGCAGTAGTAGACAACCCAAGGTATTGCAAATGGGGTATGTCCAGTCTTTTTTAGTAGCCATTTGGTCACAAACACTGGCCAAAGTTAGCGTTAGTATTTGTTTGTGTGTGAAAAATGCAAAAACACCAATTTTGGCCAGTGTTTGTGACTAAGTGGCTACTAAAAAAGACTGGACATACCCTGTTTGCAATACCTTGGGTTGTCTACTATTGCAAATGGTATGCCATCATAGGGGTAATTATCATTCTTGGGCTACCATAGGGTCTCAAAGGCAACGTAACCAATCTGGCGAATTTTAATGTGAAAAAAATGAAACGCAAGCCTTATATCTGACGCTGTAACTTTTGAAAACACCATAAAACCTGTATATGAGGGGTACTGTTGTACTCGGGAGACTTCGCTGAACACAAATATTTGTGTTTCAAAACAGTAAAAAGTATCACAGCAATAATATTGTCCGTGTAATGCTGTTTGTGCGTGAAAAATGCAAAAAACGTCACTTTTACTGGCGATATCATCGTTGTAATACATTTTACTGTTTTGAAACACTAATATTTGTGTTCAGCGAAGTCTCCCGAGTATAACAGTACCCCCCATGCACAGGTTTTATGGTGTCTCGGAAAGTTATAGGGTTAAATATAGTGCTAGCAAATTAAATTCCCTTTACTTTCGGCATGGGTTGTCAGGCAGGTCCCGCTAATTGTAATTAATTAAGATACCTAATTATGTAAAAAATATTACATAAATATATATGTAGAATTAATATATGTATATATATACGTATGTGTATATATATGTATATATCTATATAATTTTTTTAAAATATTTTTATTTATATATAGGTATATATATAGTGATATATACGTATATATTTATGTATGTAGATATATATATATTATTTTGTTCTACGTGTATTTTGATATAAATATATATATATATATATATATATATATTAATATCACAATACAGTTAGAATGAAATAACACACATCTATATATTTTTTTATTATTTTTTTTATTATTTTTTTATTTTATTTTTTTACGTATTTACATATTTAATTTTTTATATTATATATAAATATATATATATATATATATATAACAATAATTATATATATATTTAATCAGTATCAGTCTACGTGTAATTTGATATTAATATATATATATATAATTATATATATATATTAATAGTAAAATACACCTAGACGGTGTACGTGTGTGTATGTATATGTGTATATATATACTTAGATCATATATATATAATATATATATATATGATCTAAGTATATATTATTATTTTTTTTACACTATTTATTTATTTTAATTTTATTTTCAGCCTGCAGGGGGATCACCTGTCATTACAGGCAGCCCCCCTGCTGGCAATGCAGGAGGCAGCTACCCCCGGCAATGTGATTGTGGGGTCCTCGCAAGGACCCCACTCTCACATGGCCGGGGGGCTTCGAGGAGGATGGACGTGCCCCGGGGGGCTCCCTGGGAGTCCCCCCAACCGCGATCGCCAGCGTGGGACCGGGTAAGTACCAAAAGACCGCATGGCGTACTATTACGCCCGGCGGCGTTTAGAGCCGCTTAGAATAGGGCGTAATAGTACGCCCTCCGGTCTGAAGGGGTTAATGCTGGTTGCAGCTGTTTGACCTGTGATCAGTAATTTTATGTAAGTAAAATGTTTGGGTTGAGTGTAGTGTTTTCTGTGGCTTGAAGTCGAAAGTGAGAGTGGGTAAGGGAGTGAGTATTAGGCAGGTCAGCAAATTAATTAAAAGTGCCAGAGAAAAGCTGAGTACACCCAAACTTTACAGCACCATAAATACCCCATTCATGGCTAGACCTGGCATCAGTGCCGGCTCTAGACTTTGGAGGCCTTAGTCGAAACTCAAACTTGTGGCCCCAACTAACACCATTAATGAAAAAAAAAGTAATGTCTAGATCTGGAATCAGTGCCGGCTCTAGACTTTGGAGACCTTAGTCGAAACTCAAACTTGAGTTTCTCACAAACACCATTAGTGAAAAAAAAAATAGAAGTTGACTTGTGTGTGTATAAGGCACTGTAGATATAGTGAAGGGTGGGCTTGCAGCTAGTCTCTGTATTCATTATTCAGAGGCTTACATTGTCATGGCCCCCTGTGCTGCTGCATTGTGATAAACAAATCCAATTTGCAATTATGCTATCCATTTATACATTATTTATATGTATGGTTGTTAGCCTAGCAGTCATGTGTGTATATATAAAAGTGCCAGTGTGAATGGGGTTATTTGAGACAAGAATTAAAATTTTGGTTGGAAATTAAAGCTTTTAAAATATAATTTACCAATTAATAAAGTTAAGATAAAAAAAAAATATCCTAGACATTTTTCCACATATCTTTTTCATATATATCATATGTGTTTCCCCATGTATCATATATGTATGCACACAATATATATTATAAGGGTTTTTTTCTGGGAGATTGCTCCCCTTTCTCAAACCACCATTTATTACTTTGTACTTGATATATTACTTACTGGGGTCATTTTGTACTGTTTAGCATAGAAATCATTTTTACAAAGACAGTTCATCGGGGTTTGGGGTATGCTTATCAGAGCTTTTTTCTTTCCGACTAATAGCTAACTTAGGACTGTAGCAGCTGTAGTTGATCCTGGAAACTTAGTGAGACGATCTATTTAGACAGTAATCACTAGTATTTAGACATTAGTAACTGCAGCTTTAGTTTCCAGCAATAAGCAGTGATTTAAAATACATAGGAATAGTGCACAGTATTCGTCCGGCAGATTTATTTTTCGGCCAGTTAGCTTATTTAGTGGGATCTCGTAGAGGTAGGTGCCCATGAAGGCACAGTTAGTTTTTGTCAAATTTTTGACAATATCTTTTTACAAAACTCATATTGGGATTTTCTTTAATCATCTCGTATGGATAAGTATTTTCATATTGGCTTGTAACACTAATTAAAAGTAAGCAGTAATTTGCAACTATTTAACCATTTGAAAGTATCAATCTAGAACAATTTTATACACTATCTTACTGCTGATTATATGTCAAATGATCAAGTTGCAACAATTTGGACACTATAATCATACAATTGATGTGTATTATTCACCTCTTTATACTCCCTCTTGGAGTATTTAGAGTTTTTATATTCACTCTTTATCATATTTTAATTAGACTATTAAAAGTTAATTTTTAACCATATCTATTCTATGGCAGTAGTTCTTTTTTTCTTTTGAATTATATCAATTAGGGTTAACCTCTTTACTGCCTAAGTTTCAATATCATTAAGCTTCCACTCCCCCTTTCTTTCTCTCAACACATAATATATATGTTGCTTTTCACTTTACCTTTGCATTGTCCATACCACCCTAACATTGCAGACAGACACACACGCTAATACACATTTATACACAAACACATATACACAATGATACATGCACATGCATAAACGCATAAACACACTGTTGCACAGAGACACAAATATTGACTAATATAGACATACAGTCCCAATGTGTATTTATCCGGCTATGTATATTTATGGCATGGCCTACCTGTGTATGTGAATATATGTTTCTGTGAGCATGTCTATGTTTGTGTCTGGGACCGTATGTGTGTGAAGTAGCTGTAACGGACCGTTTTGCCCAAAAAGAGGTTAAAAACCGTTTAGGCGATATTCCCCTTTTTCAGCTGCACCGACAGCTACTGCAAGCACCAGTTTCCTGAACTGCAAACCCACGAATTCACCAACTCCTGAATTGCAACCAAGGCAATACTCAAAACTCCCGAACTGGAGACACACGAATAGCTGCTAGCAGACGAACAGGAAAAGCCCCCAAGCGGCTTACACTCCTGGCAATCAGTCTCTAACAGCATACAGTAAATCCTCCCCCAATAATGAAATGACACTTCACTTTGAGGGTTAACCAGGAACTCATTTACTGGGGCTAACTGCCCGGCTTTTATGTAGGTCCCTGGTGGACACTCCCCTAGGGGACCAAATGGGAGACTGGGACACAAAGGGTAAAAGGACCATTCACAGACTTACACATTTCAACCATCCCACAATGCATCACAATCCCTCCTCTCTGCTCTGGAGATAATTGAGAAGTAATTCAATTATCTCTAAAGACAGAGGCAAAACTCCATTAACCACATGGCAGAAAACAAACAGTAAAAGACATAAAATTACCTACAGTTACATTCAGTACATAAAACATATACGTTCTACATATCCCCAGATAGCTCAGGTCTGAGCGCACATTATTAAGCGAATGGCGCTCAGACCACACGAATACAGTTTAAACGCCATGGAGCCAAAGTCTTTACACAGTCAGTTTCATGCGAATGGGCTCCATGGGATTCCTATCTGGGGTACAACACACTCAAACAAATCTACCGAACACCTGTCAGAAAAGCACGAATAAGTCTTTTCTGCAGGGAAAAAAGATGTCTTTTAACATGGGGCCATAGTCCAAAGGCAGCAGGCGAGCAACCAGGCTTCTCCAGTGTACAGTGGCGAGGTTTGTTTCGCCACAGTAGCTCTCTGGGATTTTTTGTATATAAGGGGGGATGCCTTTATTGCATTTTGTTTATTGGGAAGCCATATTTTATGACTGTGTTTGTATGATGAATGTCTTGGGGACTGTGACAAGGTGAATAAACAGGTAACTGTGGCAGAGTGAGTGTGATGGGGCGAGGGTGTGAATAAGACAGGGTTGGCGGTGAATGTGACAAAATGATGAAGGGTGAGTGTAACAGGGAGCAGGGACTGTTACAGAGTGTGGGAGGTAAATGTGACAGGATTAGGGGGTTAATGTTACAGGGTGAATGTGGCATGGTTGGAGGAGTAAATGTGTCAGGACAAGGAGAGGTGAAGGTGGGGGGTTAATTGACAGGGTGAATGTGGCAGAATGAGAAGGTAAATATCGCAGGAATAGAGGCGTTAAAGTGAAATAATGGGGGGTGACAGGGTAGGGTGTGAGTGTGGCATTGTTGATGAAGGTAGTGTTACAGAACTAGGCGAGTTGAGCGTGACAGGATTGAGGAGGTTTACTTGACAGGGTGAGTGTGTCAAGGTGAAGGGGGATGAGTGTGACAGGGCTGGGAGGTGAATGTGACAGTGAAAGAAAAGGTGAGTGTCACAGGATTAGGGGGGTTAATGTGATAGGGTGAGTATAGCAGAGCAAAGGTAGGAGAGTGTGAAATGATTGGAGGGGGTGAGTGTGACAGATCAGGATGGGTTAATGTGATGTGTTAGGGTGCATTGGGTGATACTGTGTTGGGGGTTACTGTAAAGGATCCTTCTATTCGTGCAGCGATGATCCTTGCAGCTTCTCCCGAAATCCAGCTGAAACGAAGTGATTATAACTCCCAATCCCCCAAGGGGTAAAACGATCTAATTTACTGTGGGCTACCCGCCCGGTATTTATGCAGGTCTCCCACCTGGTGGACACTCCCCTAGGGGACCAGATGGAAGACTGGGACAAAAGCATTACAGTAGCCAATCACAGTGGCTATAACACAAGCACTCCCCTTTCCATAAATCATTCCCTCTT
The DNA here is from genome assembly GCA_933207985.1 of Pelobates cultripes. Classification (NCBI taxonomy): domain Eukaryota; kingdom Metazoa; phylum Chordata; class Amphibia; order Anura; family Pelobatidae; genus Pelobates; species Pelobates cultripes. Next base: position 73,846,972 of record OW240919.1, on the reverse strand, counting down.
TTCCATCCTGGAGATAATTAACTTAAGTGGGTAAAAAGAGCCTTAATTATTTCCAGGTAGAAAGAAACATGGCTTTTCTTATTTTAGCAAAACAGTATAAAAATCTATAACATTCATTTTACATCACATAAACTTTAAGTCCCACATATCCCCAGATAGCTTGGATCTGAGTGCATATTCTAGGTGAATAGCACTCAGATCCCACGAACACAGTTCTCAGAAAGGTCGACTGAAGTTTGGCTTTCGCCAGCCGTTCGTGTGCTTGTAGCCGACTACAAGTTCCATACTGTAGCTATCTGGGGTCGGTCACTTTCACATACTTCCAATGCACGAATGAAGTAGTATCTCCATCATTCATGTGTTTTTCCACCGTACGAACGAGGATTTAAAGAGGTAGCAGCGGTGTTCGACAAAATAAGTAGCCGAAATTAGTTCCAGGGAATCCTCGCCATTTCCCGCTGCGCATTCGACAATCCAAAATGGTGATTGCCACATGTTCGGTAAACAAACGCAGACCACCAGCTATTCCCCAATTAGTCTGTGGTTAACCGCAACAGTCTGGGTGGTTAATAGGGGCCACACAACCTCAGTGGGAGGTCGGGTGGTTCGGTAGTTCATTCGTTTTTCTCGCTATTTGCACAAAATCACTCTGTAACCATCCAAATAACCGAACAAGCTTGTTAGCATGGTCTGTTTAATAAGGGATTTCATTACACAGCTCCCCCTTAGTCCCATGGAATGGCATACCTGCTTAGATCCTAACGGGTCGGCTAAGGGATGTCCGGCAAAACAAGAAAAACAAACAAAATAATTACTTCTCCAGTTCAGTTTGCCGCGACAGGCCATCTGCATTGGGATTCTGCTTCCCGGGGCGATACTGCATTGTAAAATTATATGGTTGTAGTGCCAAGCTCCATCTGAGTAGTCTGGAGTTATCGCCAGCCACTTGGTTAAGCCAATTTAAAGGGTTGTGGTCAGTCATCACCGTGAAGGAACGTCCATACAGGTAGGGTTGTAGCTTTTTGAGCGCCCAAATTAATGCCAGACATTCTTTTTCAACGGTGGCATAACTGACTTCGCGTGGTAACAATTTCCTGCTCAGATATGCCACCTGGTGATCCATGCCATCGTCCCCCACCTGGCTCAATACTGCTCCCAGTCCAAACATTGAGGCATCTGTGTGAACGAGAAACCTTTTAGTATGATCAGGTGCCGCCAACACAGGAGATGCACTTAACGCAGCCTTGAGTTTCTGGATAGCCTCCTCACACTCAGTGGACCAGACTACTTGTCGGGGTAGGGACTTTTTGGTGAGGTCTGTCAGGGGTTTGGCTAGGGCACTGTATTCAGCTACAAATTTCCTATAATAACCTGCGGTGCCCAAGAACGCCATGACCTGTGTTTTAGTCTGGGGTTGGGGCCACTGGGTGATGGCCTCAATCTTAGCTGGCTCTGGTCTCTGTTTTCCTGACCCTACTCTGTGGCCTAAATATTGGACTTCAGCCATGCCTACGTGGCATTTCTTTGGCTTCAAGGTGAGCCCTGCGTTCTGAATTCGGTTGAGCACTACTGAGATGTGCTCCATGTGGGCTTCCCAAGTGCCACTGAAGATAGCTATATCGTCCAGGTAAGCACAAGCGAAGCCCTGAAATCCGGTCCACCATCCTTTGAAACGTAGCTGGGGCATTCTTCATCCCAAATGGCATAACCTTAAACTGGTATAGGCCAAATGAGGTGACAAATGCCAATTTTGGAATGGCCCCAGGCTCCAAGGGATTTGCCAATAACCCTTACACAAATCAATAGTGGTCAAATAATTCCCCCCAGCCATATGGTCTAGCAGCTCATCTACTCTGGGCATGGAGTATGCGTCGGTAACTGTCCGATCGTTTAGTTTGCGGTAGTCCACGCAGAACTTGGTGGTACCGTCTTTCTTAGGAACCAGGACTACTGGGGAAGCTTTGAGACGGTTCTGTGACCCCCAGTTCTAACATGTCCTGGATTTCCTTTAAAGGACCACTATAGTGCCAGGAAAACATACTCGTTTTCCTGGCACTATAGTGCCCTGAGGGTGCCCCCACCCTCAGGGTCCCCCTCCCACCCGGCTCTGGAAGGGGGAAAGGGGTTTAAACTTACCTTTTTCCAGCGCTGGGCGGAGAGCTCTCCTCCTCCTCTCCGCCTCCGTTCCGCCCAGCCGGCTGAATGCGCACGCGCGGCAAGAGCTGCGCGCGCATTCAGCCCGTCGCATAGGAAAGCATTTACAATGCTTTCCTATGGACGCTGGCGTGCTCTCACTGTGAAAATCACAGTGAGAAGCACGCAAGCGCCTCTAGTGGCTGTCAATGAGACAGCCACTAGAGGATTAGGGGGAAGGCTTAACCCATTCATAATTATAGCAGTTTCTCTGAAACTGCTATAATTATGAAAAAATGGGTTAACCCTAGAAGGACCTGGCACCCAGACCACTTCATTAAGCAGAAGTGGTCTGGGTGCCTAGAGTGGTCCTTTAACATGCTTTCCCGTATTGCTTCGGGGATTCGGTAGGGCTGCTGCCGCAGAGGTAACTGGCCTGGGGTCTCCATTCTGTGGACTGCCAGGGTCGTATACCCTGGGGCTGCTGAAAACATGCCCCCAAACTCCTTTATCAGTTGGGAAGCCTGAGCTTGCTCCTCGGAACCTAATTCTGGACCCAACTGTACCTGTTCTACCCGTATAGGTTCTTGGGGAAGCATATCCGGTAAAGGGATATCCTCACTATCCTCATACGCTGGAGCGCATACCGCGGAGACCTCCTCTGTTCTCTCGAGATATGGCTTGAGCATATTTACATGGAAGGACCGCCGGATACTTCCATCAGAACAGTCTGCCACAATGTACGTGGTATCACTGATCCGCTCTATTACAGTGTAGGGGCCCTGCCAGGATGCTTGTAACTTATCTGTTTATATATCTAATATACGGTCTCTAGCTCCCTTGTCGTACCAGTACTTCTGCCGTTGTTGGGCGGCCCGCAGGTTCTCCCGAACTGTTTCGGTCGGAGCCTGCAGCCGGTCCCTCAACTCTAGTACAAATGGGACTATAAGGGTACCTGCTTGTTCCATATCACCTTCCCAATGTTCCTGTACTAGATCTAGGTGTCCCCGGACCCATCTCCTGTGTAATAGTTCGAACGGGGAGAATACGGTGGACTCCTGAGGAACTTCCCTATAAGCAAAGAGCAAATGGGGAAGGAACTTTTCCCAATTCCGACAGGTCTCTGTGAACGTGATGAGCATTTGCTTAAGGGTGCCGTTAAAACGTTCACAGAGGCCATTGGTTTGGGGGTGATAGGGGGAACTTAATATGGGTTTTACCCCACAGCTCTGCCAGAGCTGTTGGGTAACCACTGCTGTGAATTGGGTTCCCTGATCCGACACTATCTCCCCAGGAAACCCCATCCTAGTGAACACCTGCACTAGTGCCTCCGCTACTGTCTCGGCATGTGACTGAGAGCTATTGCCTCAGGGTAGCGGGTAGCGTAGTCCTCCACAGTAAGAATGTATTTCTTACCGGATGGACTGGGTTTGCTGAGTGGCCTGGCTAAATCAACTGCCACTCTGAAAAATGGTTCCTCAATGATGGGTAGGGGACGTAGTTTTGCCCTGGGGTGATCCCCTCTCTTTCCTACCTTTTGGCATACCTCGCATGTCCTTCAATAATCCTGCAAATCCCTAGTGACACCCGGCCAGAAAAATGATTGGGTGAGTCGGTCTCTGGTCTTTTTAATGCCTAAGTGACCTGCTAGGGGTATATCGTGGCTAATCCGCAATAGTTCTACCCGATACTTACGGGGCACTATTAACTGTCTTTTTTCTACCTGACCCGCTCCTTTCCCTGCCCCTCCGGTCATCCGGTATAGTAAACCCTTTTCCCAGATAAACCTTGCCTGATCTATCACAGTACTGGAGACCGTATCTTCAGAAGGATATTGATACCTTAGAGAGGGTTCAGAGAAGGGCTACTAAACTGGTTCATGGATTGCGGGACAAAACTTACCAGGAAAGGTTAAAGGATCTGAACATGTATAGTTTGGAAGAAAGACAAGACAAGGGGGATATGATAAAAACATTTAAATATATAAAGGGAATCAACACAGTAAAGGAGGAGACTATATTTAAAAGAAGAAAAACTACCACAACAAGAGGACATAGTCTTAAATTAGAGGGACAAAGGTTTAACAATAATATCAGGAAGTATTACTTTACTGAGAGGATAGTGGATGCATGGAATAGCCTTCCAGCTGAAGTGGTAGAGGTTAACACAGTAAAGGAGTTTAAGCATGTGTGGGATAGGCATAAGGCTATCCTAACTATAAAATAAGACTAGGGACTAATGAAAGTATTTAGAAAATTGGGCAGACTAGATGGGCCGAATGGTTCTTATCTGCCGTCACATTCTATGTTTCTATGTTTCTATCTCCGTCTCCCTGAGGTTGTTCTGCCTCCCTCTGATACCCCTTTAGTGTGGGATCTTCCCACTGGGCTTGCTAAAAGTCTTGAGGGGTACCCCAGTAAGAAGTCAGGGTGAATCGTCAGGGGGTTATTGCTTACCTGGTCATGGGTTGAGGGGGAGGCCTCCATAGCTCTGGATTGCCGACGGGTGGTAACAGGTAGTGCTCCTTCTGGACTGCAGGTTGCCAATTGGGACGTCAAGCATCCTAAATCATTCCCCAGCAACACTTCTGCTGGCAGATCTGGCATGATGCCCACTTCCACAGCCTTGGCCCCCGTACCCCAATCAATGTGTACCCGGGCTGTTGGCAGTTTATGAATTGCCCCTCTGGCCACCCTTACAGCAATGGTGCGTCCTGTGTGCTGGGCCGGGGTGACCCGATGTGGCTGGACCAAGGTAATGGTAGCTCCGCTGTCTCTTAGTCCTCTAGCCTTTTGTCGATTTAGCTTTACTGACTGCCGGTGGTGTGCCCTGTTATCCCCAGCCACTTGCACAGGGTTCACCTCATGTAAGGTGGCCCAATTTTCACAGTTGTTACTGGGTGTCTCTTGAGTCAGAGAGTTGTAATCCTCTTGCATACAGTGTGCGGCTGCTTTGGTCGGTGGTACTGGTGTCCGTCCCCAGCGGTCTGTAGTACGTTGTGGGCAATTAGGTTTGATGTGCCCCACTTGCTTGCACCCATAACACATTGGAGCGGTCTTTTGGTATCCCGTGCTTATGGTATTGCTCCCTGGTGGTGATACCCTCTGTGGCATAGTTGGTGGACCAGATGCAGGCGGCTGTCCCTGGAACCCTCAGTTTCCATCCATCCATCTGCTCTCATGGAATCCGTCTGCCAGCCTTGCTGCCTCCTCCACCGTCTTTGGCTTTCTGTCTCTGACCCAGTCTCTAACCTCCGCTGGTGTATAATCAAAGAATTGCTCCAGTAATATCAATTGTACGGCATCCTCTAAGGTAGTTGCCTGATTCCCCTGCATCCATTACTGGCAGCGCGTTGCATACGAAATGCCCACTCCGTATACGAATCCTTGCCTTGCCTCCTGAGGGCCCGGAATTTCCTTCTATGGGCTTCAGGAGTTACAGCGTACCGAGCTAACAAAATCTCTTTTATTTTTTCGTAGTTTTGTATATCACCATCTGGCACAGCTCTCAACGCTTCTGCTGCTCTACCTGATAATTTGCTGCTTAATACTGCAGCCCAGTTAGCTCTTTCTAAATCTTCTAGCACACATTGTCTCTCAAAATCTTGTAAGTAATTGTCAATATCCATCTCACCTTCCACTAAGCTTTTAAATGCAGCGTAGTTGATTTTCCGCTGTCGCCCCATTGTAGATCTAGATAGCGACAATATATCCACATGAGGTGATCTGTCTCTGGCTTCTCGGGCTTCCCTGGCATTCTGGATCTCTGTAGCTTGTGCCAAGATCTGTACCACGATCTCTGGTGCAGGGTTAGGTCCTACCAGGCTGAGTCTCCATCTCACATCCCTCTGGAACTCTGTTTCCTCTGCATTCGCCATTTGTTGTTCGCCGGTTTGATCGCTCTCCAGTAGTTCGGCTATTAACGTGGCTTTCGGTTTATTGCTTGCCACTATGCCTCGAGCTTCCAGCAGTTCCTTTAATGTTGTTCGTTTCAAGCGTTCGTATCTATGCGCCATTCACCACTTGTTTCGATTAGGTACGTCCGTTCGGGAGAAAATCCCGCCGCTTGCCACCAGTGTAAAGGATCCTTCTATTCGTGCAGCGATGATCCTTGCAGCTTCTCCCGAAATCCAGCTGAAACAAAGTGATTATAACTCCCAATCCCCCAAACATGAGTCGAGACTTCATGAAGGGTTAAAACGATCTAATTTACTGTGGGCTACCCGCCCGATATTTATGCAGGTCTCCCACCTGGTGGACACTCCCATAGGGGACCAGATGGAAGACTGGGACAAAAGAATTACAGTAGCCAATCACAGTGGCTCACTTACATAAATCACTCCCTCTTTTCCATCCTGGAGATAATTAACTTAAGTGGGTAAAAAGAGCCTTAATTATCTCCAGGTAGAAAGAAACATGGCTTTTCTTATTTTAGCAAAACAGCATAAAAATCTATAACTTTCATTTTACATAACATAAACTTTAAGTCCCACATATCCCCAGATAGCTTGGATCTGAGTGCATATTCTAGGCGAATAGCACTCAGATCCCACGAACACAGTTCTCAGAAAGGTCGACTGAAGTTTGGCTTTCGCCAGCCGTTCGTGTGCTTGTAGCCGACTACAAGTTCCATACTGTAGCTATCTGGGGTCGGTCACTTTTGCATACTTCCAACGCACGAATGAAGTAGTATCTCCGACATTCGTGTGTTTTTCCACCGTACGAACGAAGATTTGAAGAGGTAGCAGCGGTGTTCGACAAAATAAGTAGCCGAAATTAGTTCCAGGGAATCCTCGCCATTTCCTGCTGCGCATTCGACAATCCAAAATGGCGATAGCCACATGTTCGGTAAATGAACGCGGACCACCAGCTATTCCCCAATTAGTCTGTGGTTAACTGCAACAGTCTGGGTGGTTAATAGGCACCACACGACCTCAGTGGGAGGTCGGGTGGTTCGGTAGTTCATTCGTTTTTCTCGCTATTTGCACGAAATCACTCTGTAACCATCCAAATAACCGAACAAGCTGGTTCGCATGGTCTGTTTAATAAGGGATTTTGTTACAGTTACAGTTTCTACAGGGGAGTGACAGTTTGTGTGTGGAGGGGTGACAGTGTGTGGGCGGTTGTAACAGTGCCTAGCAGAGGTTGACAGTATGTGTGGAGGAGGTGACAGGCTGTGTGGAGGAGGTGACAGTGTGTGTAGGGTGTTGCACTGTCAGAAATATGTTTTTTTTTTCTTAATCAATTCCCCTGTGGTCTGGGGGGTTGGATTTCTGAATTGCTGCTCCACTGGGTGCAGAGCTGCAAACTGCAAAGTAAGTGTCTCACCATCTCCAGAAGTGTCAACATTTTTGGGCACTAGTAATGGGTATTGTGAAGAGGCATCACTATGAGCAAATACTTTGATTCCTCCATTTTAATAATAATGCACTGGCTGCCCTAAAAACAAGCCAATGTTTTTACAGACTCTACAAAATTCAAACAAATTTTCCTAAAATTATTTCCCAGACAAACACATTTGTATTGACAAATAACATAGGTAGACTGCAATAAATGAAACAATTCCACTACTTTCTATACTTGAGCATTTTGAATTTATCAAGGGAAGTATAGCCATCTTATTATTGGTACAGTATGTTTCTTTTTCTAATTCAAAATGTTGATTCTTTCAATGTAAAAAATGTAATTATACACACAAATAGGCTAACTGACAGAAACTCACTGACACACACAGACAAGCTGGTACGAACACAAACTTAGTTTAACTCTGACACTCACACAAGTTCACTTACACACATACACATTCTCACTACAGATAAGCTCACTGACACACACATGCTCACTGACACACACACACAAGTTCACCACTGACAAGCTCATTGTCTCACACACACACACACACACACACACTCACACACAAATGTTAACTATAGAAAAGCTCACTGACACACACAAGCTCACTTACAGACAATCACACTCACACATATACACATACTCACTGACACACACATGCTCCCTACATAAAAGCTAGCTGACACACACAAGCTCACTTACACATAAGCTCACTGACACACACAAGTTCACTTGCACACATGCACATTCTCATGACAGACAAGCTCGCTGACACACACATGCTCACTACAAACTCACTGACACACACACATGCTCAATACAGAAAGCTAGCTGACACACAAGCTCACTTACATGTAAGCTCACTGACACAAACATGTTCCATACAGAAAAGATCACTGACACACACATAAGCTCACTGATATACATGCTCACTGATACACATGCTCACTGACCCACGCATATGCTCACTACAAAATCACTAACACACACATGCTCACTGTCACACACACATGCTCACTTACAAAAAAAGCTTACTGATACACTTGCTAACTACAGACACATTCACTAACACACACACACAATCTCACTACAGACAAGCTAACTTAAACATAGAAACATAGAATGTGATGGCAGATAAGAACCATTAGGCCCATCTAGTCTTCCCAAATTTCTAAATACTTTCCTTAGTCCCTGGCCTTATCTGATAGCTAGGATAGCCTTGTGCTTATCCCACGCATGCCTAAACTCTTTCACTGTGTTAAACTCTACCACTTCAGCTACATCCACTACCCTCTCAGTAAAGTAATCCTTCCTGATATTATTTTTAAACCTTTGTCTTCTTGTTGTAGAAAGGTTTTCTTCTTTAAAATATAGTCTCCTCCTTTACTGTGTTGTTGATTCCCTTTATGTATTTAAATGTTTCTATCATATCACCTGGTCTCGTCTTTCATCCAAGCTACACATGTTAAGATCCTTTCACAAAACAGAAAAGTGCTGGTGCGCATACATATGTATAGAACCCCTCAAGTGTTGAGAAGTATTTACAAACAGATGATACAGTGCAAGCAAGTGTGATCCCTTATAGGGTGTCTACAAGCCCAGGTGTATATGTGTGTATACTTATAGCTTGTTATACTGTACAACTGATATCTGTAATTAAGGAGACAAAAGTAGGGGGACGACGACAGAGAAAGCACTCCTAGTGCAATACAATTATTAAAATTATTACAATTTAAACTAAGATAAACTGTCTCTTTAAGAATACAACTCACAAATGTAGAGTGGTATGAGCCCCACTCTAAGCTATCTCGCCCAGGGAGGATCAGCCTCTTGGGTACGTGGGATCTGATAAATGCTCCTGCGACTCCAGTGTCAGGCAAAAAACATTTATTAAAAATAAAACAACTGATAGTCAAATAGTAAAAAGCATAGTCCAGCTGCAGCTCACCACACCCTGGGGAGTTTGATAACAATTCAGTGTAATCTCTCTCCTTCTGGGGCCGTTCCTGCTGGCTGGTGTATATATTCAGTTCACTTCCTTGTATCCTGATCACCAGGTCTCGTGACGCATTTCATCCCGCCTCTTGGGACTTTCTCAAACAGGCGCTTGGCATATTACTGAGAGCCACCCTCAGAGGAGATTGTCAGCAGGACCTTTTTGGAGGTGCAAGCCTATGTCCTTGCCAATAGACAGAGGGCGACTTCCATGAACCCAGATGAAGGAAGAAGGGAGCAGAGGGTGCCGGGAAGCACAACCACCCTGGCCCACAAGCTACCATACAATACAACTCTTTAGAGGCCCTGTAATTGTAATGATTCCACTTGAAATTCTTTAACTCTGATCAATTGGAGGGCAAGTCTGGTGCACAGCAACTAACCCGTGAGTGCTGCAGCTGAAACTCCACTATCGCCTGCTGCTGCTCGCACAGTCTCATGAGGGGGTGAGCGGGAAGTCCGAAGTTACGCTGCAGCGCAGAAAGGCGAGCAGGAGATGAGGAGGAAGTGTGCAAGGAGGTGTAACGGAGTCTGGCATATTACAGATAGCCACCCTCAGAGGAGATTGTCAGCAGGACCTTTTTGGAGGTGCAAGCCTATGTACTTGCCAATAGACAGAGGACGACCTCCATGAACCCAGATGAAGGAAGAATGGAGCAGAGGGCGCCGGGAAACACAACCACCCTGGCCCACAAGCTACCATAGAATACAACTCTTTAGAGGCCCTGTAATTGTAATTTTTCAATGTAATTGAAATCCTTTAACTCTGATCAATTGGAGGGCAAGTCTGATGCAGAGCGACTGACCTATGCGTGCTGCAGCTGAAACTCCACTATCGCCTGCTGCTGCTCGCACAGTCTCTCCAACATGTGCATGGTGGTGAGGCGGTGAGGTGGTGGTGTGGGAAGGCCAAAGTCACGCTACAGTGCAGACAGGCGAGCAGCAGCAAGGTGAGAACGCCGAAAGTGCGCACAGCCGCTACAGTGAGTGTCACATCCTGTTCCGGATCAGTCTGGTGATGGCTTCTGGTATCCAGTACTCTTTTTACTGAAGCTGCATCAGGGACCTGGTATGTAGTCACACAAATGCTGGTGCTCAACACCAGGAGGCATGCGGTTACCCTGCACCAGACCCTGCTAATCCATTCCACACTGTGACTCCTAACTTCAGCATCAGGCATACTGGGTCCGGTTGTCCGACCGCCGCACAGACAGTGTCTGGGTCCCGGTCACCGTACTGCAAAACTGCCAATGGCTTGTTAAATCTGTTATGGTTCCTTTTTTCACTCCATCTGTTACTTGGATAACTGTGGGAATTATAAAGATAATACATGCCTACGAGCGCTAGGGGACGGCCGCTCCGCTTTTGCACCCTGCTCCCTCTTATGCTCTGCTGGTGCCTCTGTGCGACCAGCGCCACTTCCTCCAAACTGCACACATCATTCGCATGACCTTGATTCCATGTGGAGTCTAGGACCTCATCATCCTCCACATCATCTTCCACCCACTCCTCAACTATGATATGAAGTGCACCGCAGGCCGCAAATGTACTATTTAGCAGCCAAAAAATGTGAGTGTTTAAAAATGCTATGTCACAGCACTATTTGAAAAATTCAAGGGACACTTGATATCAATTACTACCATAAAAAATTACCACACCCACTGTCACAAAGCCCCACCCACTCTGGACAACCCACATAATTAATCTCTGCCTACTTATCATAGTGCACATTAAAGGATCTACTCAATAAAGAGAGAATTACAGTGAATTGAGCTGGTAATTTTAAACTTAAGGCCAAGTAGCAGAGTTGGAAACATTCTCCCATTCAGCTGCACTATTTTGACCTAAAGTTTGAAATTCCCATGTCAATACCCTGTAATTCTCTCTTTATTGAGTAGACCTTTATTACACCAAGTTCCCACCAACACCATGCATACTTGGTATGCGATAGATACATTCACAGCACAGCATATATATCAGGCAGGTACATTTTATCACTTTTAGGTGAATTGGGTATCAGTGGTGACACTGTCAGCACAAGTACAAATATAGAACATACATTAATTCACAAACAAACAAGCTCAGTGACACACACACGCTTACTTCAGACAAGTTCACTGACACACACATGCTCTCTAAATACAAGCTCACTGACACACACAAGCACTACCATCTTAACAGCATTATGGGTTCCTGAGCAAAGCAGTGCACTGGGGCCCTTTGTACACAACAACTAACAGATTTTTTTTTAATTATCAATAAAATTAAGCTTATATTTATTGGTACCTCTAACAAATGCAATACATGCATACAATACATACACACAGACTGCTGAATACAAGCACACACCGACTGCTGAATACAAGCACACACCGACTGCTGAGTACACGCACATGGACTGCTGAGAGTACAGACACACACCAACTGCTGAGTACACACACAGACTGCTGAGTACACACAGACTGCTGAGTACATACACAGACTGCTGAATACACACACACAGACTGCTGAATATACATACAGACTGCTGAATATACATACAGCCTGCTGAACACGCAAACACACACACTGCTGAACACACTTGTGAAGGGTGCAGTGTGTGACAGGCAGTGTGTGTGTGTGTGTGTGTGTAAGAGGGGTGCTGTGTGTTTGATGGTGCTGTGCATGTGTGTGAGGGGTGCTGTGTGTGTGTGATGGGTGCTGTGTGTGTGTGAGTGGTGCTGTGTGTGCGATGGGTGCTTTGTGTCAGGGGTGCTGAGTGTGTTTGAGGGGTGTTTTGTGTCAGAGGTGCTGTGTGGGTGTGTAAAGGGAGCTTTGTGTGTTAGAGAGGCGTAAGGGGTGCAGTGTGTGTGAGACGGTAAATAGCTCCCCCAGCTCCCCGAAATGCTACGGTCTGCCCAGTGTGTGCCTTTTCTCAGACCAAGTGGCATTGAATGTGGGTTAAGGTAGCCCCAGAGTCACGTAATCCTTGTGTGTCCTGACCATCTACCAGCACAAACTGCCGGTTATGGTGGTGGTTGTCTTGGGTAGCTGCTTGGACAAGATTAGCCTCGCAGAGTACCTCGCGAGCAGCTTCTGGCAGGGTGAGGGGTCGCCGGTAACGAATCCAATCGTGAAGTTCTGGCTGGAAGTAATTAAAAAAATGTTCCAGTAGAAACAATTGCAACACATCTTCCCCTGATACCTTTTGGCGTCTGGTGACCATGTGGGATGCCATACGGTGGAGGCGGCATGCCCACTCTGTGTACGAGTCTCCCCCACGTTTCTTGGATTCTCTGAATCGTTGACGGTATGCCCCCGGGTTGACGGTATACTGTGGGAATATTTATGGGATGATAATATTATACAGTTGAGAATTGCCCACTATTTCAATTCTCTTAGATTTTAGAGATCGTTATCATGTAAGTGAAATGTATTCCATACAAATAAAATCACAATTTGTTATAAAAATAGATATAATTTATTGTGACAAATAAAATAATCAGTGAATATATAGTATAATGTCGTATACAATGGAAATGGCTAAACACAGTACAAAGCTACAGCATCAACTGTCAAGACTTACAAGATTTATGAGGGTACTTCACAGACACAGAAAGCAAAACTTCACACAGCACAGTGAAAAGCCATAAAATCTTGGCTCACAGTCAGATCAACTGAGTAACCCTTTCAATGCTGACTAGATCCTCCTAGGCATATACTATCCTATTCTCATGTAATTTTCAATTAAAATAATATTCAAACCAGCTCATTAATCATTTCATGGAACCATCCAAAAGAGTCAAATCTACAGATTCTATAAGCTGAATTTTAATTTGCCTAAAAAGATATCTTATCTTATTTCAGAGCAAATCAACACACATGGATAAAAACAGCGGTATGCTAACATGTGATAAGATACCAGTACTATATAATTATCTGACTCCACCTGCAGAATGGAGTGTTATAACTACATATTCTTTATTTAATTAAGATTCCTCAATTATGGGATCTGATTGTGATTTATCCATGTATGTATCTATCCTGCTATTAATAAATTTTAATTAATTTAGATTAATTAAATAAAACCAGCATAATTACCAGTTATGATGTAGATGTTTTCATCAGATGAGTAGGTAGTCTCAGGAACTTGAATGCGAGTATGATTGGTTGTATGGAGGTGTGTAAGTAATAGAGAAAAGTGATGTTGGTTAGAAAGTAATAGTAAAATTCAATAAAGTGTCAAGGAGTGTTTCTTTAGTTGTGTCCAAGAGAGTTTGAGAGTTGAGTGTTAATGTCTGAATCTGAATCCCAAAACTAACCTCTCTCTTCCCTTTGTCCTAACTTTTTAAAGGGAAAGATTCTCTGTACGTCATTAGTTGATAAGGCCGAATGGAAACTGTAGGTGTGTCTACGTTATCTTGTATTATCTAGTTTTTGGTCAATAGAGGGCGCAATTGCCTCACTAAACTTTCCTATCCAGGAAAGAGTTAACTTTTCCTGATGACGATTTTGACGTCATTTGGATTATCTAAAATGACTACCATAACTTAAATTTGCTGTCAGTTCAAAGCGTTTCTTTGGATTTTCTCCAGACAGCGCATTAACAATTCCTGTTGTAATTTCTAAAATTGACAGTTCTTAACTCAATTTCACCCCTTACTTACAATGGGACCTTGTAAAATTTAGAAAGTAAAATTAATTACTGAGTCTTCTCTGTCACTAGTGTCTGTGTTTAAAATTATTTCTATTCCATTAACATTTAAACATCCCCCTGCTTCATTTCTTATCACTTGGCTTGTTTACATAATGCATTCCTTAGCTCAGGCTGATGGCTAGTGTTACTGAAAGCAAGGGAAGAAATGTGGTGTCTGTCTTGCCTGAAGATAGCAAAATGGAGTCCTCTTAGTTCTGAGTGACTCTGGCAATATGCACTTTTAATTTCTATTTTAGCACAAAATGTCTGCCGATATAAATATCCTGACATAACCCCCCTAAGTGATTATCATAGCAATGATTAATTTAGTCTATGAATAAGCACTATAGAAGTTACCAGACATATTGTGTACTCACATAATTTCTACTGACATAGGCATGTGCGTGGAATTAACATTTTTGTATATTTTTGTACCTGTAAGAGCTTTGAACTTTACACTTAGTACAATCAACCATAATACCATTAGTAACATTGTAAATTGTTTTCATTTGAAAAATGTTTTCGGGAGTTACATATGGTATGGTCAATGAAAAGCAAATCTCCATGCGTTCCATATCAATTAAGGGAGGTATAGCACTTACCATCTAAAAGGCCAGATTTAATTGCATAGGCTCAATTGTTTCTCCAGCCACACTGGCAAGCATCGCATGAACAATATCCTTGGATACAAAATACAGAGGTATGCGTCCCCCTGCCAATTCAATCATTCCAGTTTGCACTTCGTCAAGAAAAGCAAGTGTGTGGAACAATATTGGGTCATGTAGAAATAGAAGTTCACGCTTAAATAAGTCATGACTTTGGTGCAACTCAGTGGAATTAACTCCGAATGCAAATTTGTTGCAACAACTGTGTCTTGCACAATAGTTAACACGTCTTGGAGAAGTGTTCTTTGCTGGTTTATCATCTGATGAATATCGTTAATGTGTTGCTTTAGCGCATAGATTTCCATATACAACTTTTGGACAGTAATAGAGTTGCTGCAGACATTCCAATTGCGACAACTGCACCGACAGTGGCACAAACTAATGCAACAATTATGGCGGTGGGGAACCTTTTGGGTCGGTTGCTCATTGAAATAGTACTGGATTCAGATGATGTTTCACACATGGTCCTGTGCTCTATGGAAGTGCATCTGGTACCAGGTCTGTATCTCAGGAAGTTGCATCGATGAAATGTTGTATGCCTTCTCGATGGAAATCTTGGGGTCCAAGCTGACGAACACACGTCTGGTCAGGATCCTCTTCTCTGTCAAGATGAACCCTGGTGTCTCTTGAATCAGGATGCCGGAGGATGGTCCAATCTCTGCGATCGGGTCGGTCCACAGCTCTTGGCACAGGAGCAGTACGATCCAGAAACACACCATGTTCTTCTTGGACATCTTTCGACAGTCACAGATCGGGAACTCATTTCAGACTTATCTACTAATGATTCAAGGTTTGTAAAGCATACACACTTATAACAGTGTGACATCACTTGGCCTAGGACAACGCATTATTACGATTCATCAACATATGTATTCTGTCTAATTATATTTTTATAACGTCATCCCTCACTACATTTATTACTGACTCTTCAGTAATTCGCCTATAGCAGCTAAACAAGCTAGTAACCTGCTTAGAAAATGTAGTTATTGGATGGCAAGGAAATGGTTAATGACATGAACGTTCATGAGATCATGGCACATCACACCATTTCACATCACGATACCACATGAATCAAGCATTCATCCAGGTTAGTCGTTCACCCTTCTGCGTCCGAATCCACACCTATAATCCTTAATTGAGATTTAGGATGACAAGCACGCAACTGGTTAATGTGAACCCACTTTTCAATAAAATCACTATCCTTAGGAATTTTTATCTTAGACGCTATTGGGGAAATTTTGTCAATGATGACATTTGGCACTTTCCAAGAAGGTAAATATGTATTTTCCTTAACTTGATTTCGCACAAAGTTATACAGATAGACTTGATCTGTGATCTCATATTCCTTTTTCGTGGTTTTTCAATCGTAATAGGTCTTAACCCCTGCTTTTTCTAGATTCTTTTGGGCAAAAGCAAATGCATGCTGTAAATGCTTGCGCAAATCTTCGATATACTGATGTGTAGTGGCAGCATTGATCAAGTTATGATCCAAAGTCTGATATATGTAAATGCTGTGGTAAAACCATCTTTCTTCCTGTTATCAATTCAAAAGGTGACAATTTGGTAGCAGTGCTAGGTGTAGCTCTAATCGCCATTAAAACTAGGGGCAATTTAATGTCCCAGTCTTTACCAGACTCCTTAACATACTTCTTCAGAATATTAACGATAGACTGGTTATATCGCTCTACCCCCCCCACTAGGTGCAGCGAGGTATGCAATATGTAGCTTTTGTTTAACACCTAGAATTTTCCACATCTTAGCCATTACTTCGCTGGTAAAATGACTACCTCTATCTGACTCAATTCTTTGAGGCAGACCGAACCTAGAAAAGACATGGTTAATTAACAAAGTGGCGCACACGGTACTCGTGTTCTCTTTACAAGGCAAACACTCTATCCACTTTGTGTACATACACACGTAACGGTTAACATGTATTTGTTAGCTCTTGAAGATCTTGTAACAGGACCTATAAAGTCAATTTGAATATCAGACCAGGGTAATGACACCCCCCTCTTCTGAAGTGGTGCACGATGGGTTGGACCATGTGGTTGATATTGCGGACAAATCAAGCATCCCTGACAGTATGTCTTAACATCTCTTAACATGTGTGGCAAATATGCATAATCATGCAATATCTCATATGTGATCTTATCACCACGATGCCCAGTGTCACGGCCCCCGGTTCACCGCCATGTGCATCCGTGCCCGACCGGCACGACCGCACCAACTCACTGAGCTTACCTGCTCAGCGACGAGATGGGAACCGCTCCTCCACGCCGCTCGGGGAAATCCAAGATGGCATCGACCATGAGGTCACGTCCATCCATGGCTCCACCCCCCAAAATTATACGAACGTACTCGTGACGTCACGACGTAAACGCACGCGCACGTTCTGGGGTCAGATTTCAACCTCTGACCAATCAGAGCCTAGAGAGGGATATTTAAATCAGTAATTCACTCCAGTTCCTTGCCTTGTCATGGTTTCCTGTTCCTGGTTCCCTAGAGTGCGTTTATCTTTGTGAATATTACTTCCTGGTATGCTTTTCCCTGGTTATTCCGAATTCTGGTTCCCCTGACTTGGCTTGTTTATACGGTATCTGAGTATTTCTGGCTTCTTTGACCTCGGCTTTCCCTTTGACCATTCTCTATCTCTAGCGTATTAGTCTGGCCATTCTAAGGTCCGGTTTACGCTGTGTCCTTTTATTTCCTTTCCTTTTTTATGTATATGTTTACATAGTTTCTGCATGTTGGACCACACTAGCAGCTGTGACACCCAGATGTAGGTGCATCATGTGCGTGTTGGAGCATTAACCCTCGGTATACAGTTGGGACTACCCATTGTTGTATACCATGTTTAGAAGTTCTGACCAGCAATCCATCCATGATACTAAATTGGAATTTATATCTCATCAAGATTTGTAAATCTTCATTATCTTTGAAATCCTCATCTGTGATGGGATTGGCAGTAGGTTCTTCTATATGTCTACGATGACGGGATTGTTCTTTTGACTGGTAATCAGGTCCTCACTAGGAGCTTCTTGACTCCATTGCACAATGTTTAAGTCGGCATTATCTCTAGCCTGTCGTCTAGTTATGGCTTCAACATGAAAACTCATATGATCATCAATGTTTAGGGTTTCACCATTGATGGCTGCTTCTTTTGCCAGTGAATCGGCTAAGTCATTACCGTCCTTGTCAATACCTTCAATTTTAGAATGGCCTTTGGTTTTCTTCTAATATATGGTTAAACCATTTTCCTTAACCAGTTCATTGATTTTACAAAACAATTTCCCATGTTTAACAGGTTTGTTATTTCTTTTCAGCATTTGGTTACGTTTCCAGCTAGGCAGATATTTGACGAAACTGTTGCGAACATAGTTGGAATCAGTTATGATAAATTCTTTGATACCATATTCTATTTCCATTTGAATGGTCTTATATACTGCACAGAGTTCGGCTATCTGACTGCTTTTGGAACCAATATTGTATCCTATAGATACAATGGGATAATCATCTGTCCAGGCGATTCTGATACCTGCAACTAACTTCCGTTCAGCATCAGCGGCGTGGTGATATGAACAACCATCAATGTATACCCACGGTAGTGGTCGATAGTATTCCTCGTCATAAACTTTATAAGGGGATAGCAATTGCTCTTCTAGGAAGTCATCTCCGGTGTCATTATCATCCAGAGGTGGAGCAGTACAGTCATGTAATTCTGCTAAACCTTGGGCCACTGGGCTTCTCTTATTATGTTTATAACAGACTTCTAACAGCCATCGCTGTAAGTATACAGTTCATGCAGTAATCCGACTGTTAGAGAGATTACCGTCTCTGATTCTTTCACTCTGCAGATACTGTAAATGTTGGTGAGCTGTTTCTACAATTATTTTCTCACCTTGGATATAGCTACGAAAATGTAGTAGTGCCCAGACAGTCGACAATAATGCCTTCTCACACGTGTTGAATTTAACTTCAACAGGTGACAAAGTCTTGCTAGTATATGCAACTGTCCTGCTTCTTATACAGAACAGCACTTATGCTTAAATCGGTATATCCTTGTCAGGAACCAGGAACCAGACAGAGACAGATCTAGATGCAAAAACACCTTTATTTAATAAACAACAAAGAAATCACCAAAAGCAAAGTCCAGGAGGCAAGCAGGGGTCAGTCACCAGAGCGGGTAGTCAGACGAGCCAGGATCAGGAGCACGGAGGTCAGCGGAGTCAGGAACAAGGCCAGAGTCAGGAACCAGGAGCAAACAGGAAACACAGGAACAAGGAGACTTCTGGGGGACAGGAAACCACGCAAGGGCAAGGAGGTTCTGGGATTTGCTGCTTAAATAGGCTGAACTGATTAGCAGCAGGGTTGATTATTATTCTCAGGTGAGTAACCGTGGCAACATGCTGAAGGAGCTGATAGTTAATTACAGCTGAAACCTCAGACACTGAAAAAGGAAGGGTGGCTGTTTAAAACAGCAAAGAAACCCTGACAGTACCTCCCCCTCAACGACTCCCCCCATTTCTGCTGGTGGGTCCGGGCTTCATGGGGAAGCGAGCGTGATAGGAACGAAGGAGGGATGGTGCATGGACATCAGAGGCTGGAACCCAGGAGCGTTCCTCTGGACCGTACCCTTTCCAGTGCACCAAGTATTGGATCTGTCCTCTGAAGACTCGTGAGTCAATGATGCTGCGTATTTCATATTCCTCATGATTGTCAACCGGAACAGGACGTGGACGTGGTACTGAGGTGGTGTAACGATTACATACCAATGGTTTCAAGAGGGAAACATGGAATACATTAGAGATGCGCATGTTAGCAGGAAGGTCAAGTGCGTAAGCTACAGGGTTAACCCTTCGAAGTATACGAAATGGCCCAACGTATCGGGGTGCCAGTTTTTGTGAGGGAACACGGAGCCGTAGGTTGCGAGAAGACAGCCAGACCCTCTCTCCGACTTGATAGGTAGGTGCAGGAAGGCGTCTGCGGTCGGCCTGGAGTTTGTAGTTCTGCATTGCGTGTTGCAAAGAGTTCTGAACCTGCACCCAAGTGGAACGGAGTTCCCTGAGATGTTCCTCCAATGCCGGTATCCCTTGTGGCATGAACGTATCAGGCAATATGGACGGTTGAAAGCCATAGTTTGCCAAGAACGGGGATAGCCGGGAAGAGGCATTGATCGCACTATTGTGGGCAAACTCCGCCCAGGGTAGCAGATCAGACCAGTTGTTCTGGTGGTCAGAAATGTAGCAACGCAGAAACTGTTCCAGTGTTTGGTTAGCTCGTTCCGCGGCACCATTGGATTGCGGGTGGTAGGCAGAGGAGAAGGAAAGCTGAATTCCCATTTGTGTACAAAAAGCTCTCCAAAATCTGGACACAAACTGGCTACCCCTATCTGAGATTATCACTTTGGGTAACCCATGCAAACGAAAGACCTCCCGAGCAAAAATTGTTGCAAGTTCCTGAGAAGTTGGTAGTTTTTTCAAGGGAATGCAATGCGACATCTTTGAGAATCGATCAACAACCATGAGAACGACTGTATTGCCACGGGAGACCGGAAGATCTACGATAAAATCCATGGACAAGTGGGTCCAGGGTCGTTCACCATTAGGTATGGTTTGCAGGAGACCCACTGGAGGGTGTCGTGGGGTTTTATTTTGAGCGCATACAGGACAGGCAGCTACAAAAGCAGTGACATCCGAACAGAGACTAGGCCACCAAAATTGCCGAGAGACGGACCAGATTAATTGGTTTTTGCCTGGATGTCCAGCTGCTTTGGAGTTGTGATAAGTACTTAATAATTTAGTACGGAGATGGATGGGTACAAAACAACGGCCATTAGGTTTCTCTGGAGGAGCATTACTTTGTGCAGCCAGAATCTCCTCGCCTAGGTGTGAGGTGAGGCTAGTACGGATGGTGGCCAGTATATGGTCCGGAGGAATCACAGGAGTAGGGGTTATCTCCTCTCTAGATGGAGGGGAGAACTGTCGAGACAAGGCATCAGCCTGAATGTTTTTAGTACCGGGCAAGTAAGAAACCACATAATTGAATCTTGATAGGAAGAGAGCCCATCTAGCTTGCCTGGGGGAAAGTCGCTTAGCTTCGGAAAGATATGTCAGATTCTTGTGGTCTGTGAGGATGAGAATTGGCACTGAAGTACCCTCAAGAAGGTGCCTCCATTCTTTGAGAGCTAAAATTATGGCTAGAAGTTCTCTATCACCAATCTGGTAATTGCATTCCGCCGGGTTTAATTTCTTCGAGAAATACCCGCACGGATGCCTGGAGCTCTCTGGGTTAGGACGTTGAGACAGGAGGGCGCCTACTCCTGTCTCAGACGCATCGACCTCAAGAATGAAGGCAGGGTTAGGGTGTGCCAGTATAGGAGCAGCAGCAAAGGCGACTTTGAGAGACTCAAAGGCAGAAATGGCCTCCTGTGACCAATGCTGTGGATCAGCATCTCTCCTGGTCATATCTGTGAGTGGTTTAACCAAGGAAGAAAAGTTGCGTATGAACTTCCGATAATAATTGGCGAAGCCAAGAAAACGCTGTATAGAGCTAAGACCCGTAGGTCGAGGCCATTTTAGTACAGCAGAAAGTTTCTCTGGGTCCATAGAGAATCCAGCATCTGAGATAACATAGCCCAAGAATGTGACCTGTTTGCAATTGAACTCACATTTCTCCAATTTACAGAACAGATTATTTTCTCTAAGTCTCT